>NC_069411.1:65533862-65591334 GCF_026875155.1 Cherax quadricarinatus | reverse complement strand
TTTTGGGTCTTACCAAGATACCCTTTGTTGCAGGTCTGACAGAATGAACATTAAAATGGTATAAAATACCGACAGATTGTTAGGTAAGACACATATGCAACAGTTAGGTATCTTTATTTTGAAACGTTTCGCCTACACAGTAGGCTTCATCAGTCGAGTACAGAAAAGTTGATAGAAGCAGAAGATACTTGAAGATGATGTAATCAGTCCATCACCCTTAAAGTTTTCAGGTGGTATCTTGGTACAGACCATCAACTTCGACCTCTACTAGTGAGAACGGCTGGGTTTGAGAGGGACCTGCCCTCCCAAAGCAACCTACGTCTCACCTCCTGGCACTATATAAAGGCTCCATCCTGTCACTTCAACTTCATATTGTTTCAGACAACGGAACAATGCTCTTCTCCAGACTGAGGGACTGACCACCTCAAAACTTTAAGGGTGATGGACTGATTACATCGTCTTCAAGTATCTTCTGCTTCTATCAACTTTTCTGTACTCGACTGATGAAGCCTACTGTGTAGGCGAAACGTTTCGAAATAAAGATACCTAACTGTTGCATATGTGTCTTACCTAACAATAATGTTAAGTTGGCCCATAATGCCTAGGCATAATAGAGGCTCTCCTTGCATTGCAACCCACTATTGTATATACACAATCTCAATGTACTGTTTGCAAAGACATTAAATAAGTAAATAAATAAATAAATAAAAAGTACTGTACTATGCATCATTGTACTGTATTATGCATCATAAGAACATAAGAATGGAGGAACACTGCAGAAGGTCTACTGGCCTACACTAGGCAGGTCCTTATCAAAATAGTGCAGAAAATCCTGATGATCCTCAACCTTCTACCTCTGGTGTGGGCACGTCTCAGTCATGTTCAGTTGTACCTAGTTGCAAGAGAAAACTAATATTTTTGCATGGCCAGGCCTCAGACTTCAGTAATGATAATGATACCCAAGAATTAACTCCCGTACCCAATGACACCAATCAAACCCAGCCCCTCCCACTCATATATCTGTCCAATCTCTTCTTAAAGCTACCCAAGGTCCTAGCCTCTATCACCCTACTGGGAAGATTGTTCCATGCATCCACAACTCTGTTAGAAAACCAGTACTTACCTATATCCTTTCTAAATCTAAATTTATCCAACTTAAATCCATTATTTCTAGTTCTTACCTGGTTTGACACCCTCATTTTTTATTAATATCTCCTTTGTTATCCCCCGTCACCCACTTATACACTTATGAGTCTCCCCCCTTTCTAAATCTCCAGAGAGTGAATTTAAGGCTTTAAGTCTATTTTCATATGGGAGTTTTCCCACACAGTAAATCTTTTTAGTCTTCTTCTCTGCATATTCTCTAATGAGTCTATGTCCATCCTGAGAAAGGGGCCCAAAAAACTGAGCAGCATAATCTAAATAGGCCCACTAGTGAGTATAGAATTTAAAAATAATTTTGGATTTATTTTACTTATACTTCTTGAATAAATCCAATAATCTTTTAGCCTTGTTGACACACTTAGGCAATGTGTCTTGGTTTTGGGTTTTTCCTTACCATACTCCCAAGTTTTTTTTCCACATTCTTAGATCAAGCTCTACTTCACCTAGTTTTTTACTTCGGGGGCATTTTCATTACCAAGGCAGTCCCTTTTCCTTATTCACATTGAATTTCATCTGCCATTTTCAACAAGACATAATTTTTGTCCAAATCCTTTTGGGATTCATTGCTGTCCTCCCAAATGAATCATAGGGCCCTATCTTTTATCACACAAATTTGCTCAGTCACTCATAACCCCTTCCAAGGTCATTAATGTAAATTATGAACAAGATGGGGCCTAGCACTGATCCTTGGGGAAAATGCCCTAGGACAAACCCCCATTCATTTTTGACCCCAGTAAGGAAACTCCTGCTTTCTATTGGTAAGCCATCCCTTATCCTGCTAGAATTTTACTCCTATCCATGAGCTGCCACTTTTTTTGAGATCTCTTGTGGGGTACCATGAAGGCTTACTAAAACGAAATAAACATATCATATTCTTTATTACTCTCAAATGCCCAAATTTTTCTATGAAGAACGTCAGAAAAATTCTTCGGGGCGGGAAACACCATCATGAACCCAGCTAGATTCATTTATAAAGTTATGCTCTTTCAAGTGACTTCTAATAATGTCACTATAATTGCTCTATAACTTACCCATTATAATGTCAGGCTTATTGGACGGTAATTTAAAGGGAACAGGCTTATCCTCTGTTTTGAATGAAAGGACCACATTACCAGCTTCCCAACTCTGGCTAACACCAGAAAGGATGGATGCATTAAACACTCCTTTAACCCCTTTGAGGGTTTCGGCCGTACTAGTACGGTTTACAACCCAGGTTTTTGACGAAAAGTACGCCAAAATTTCTAGCGCCCAAAATCTAGTGGAGGGGTTTTGGTGGGCCCCACATATGAAAGAAGGGTCATGGGGTCAGTGTGCACAGTATAAAAAAAATCCGCTGCACACAGTGCATAATGAAAAAAAAAAAACTTTGTTTTTTTGGAATAAAACGCGATTTTGGGCACTGAAATTTTCATAGGGTATTTTTTGTTGAACAGTGGTCCCTCAATAATCGTCCTAATCCGTTCCTGGAAGGGGGGCTTTTATCGAAAGGGGACGATTTTCGAATAAATTTTTCCCCAAAGAAAAAATGTAAATCCAATTAATTCGTTCCAGACACACAGAAAACAACAAAAAAATTTTTTTTTTTTTAAAAAAAGAAGATTTACATCACAAAAGAAGAACATAAAAAGAAAGTTATTTTTTGAAGGGGTTATAAGGAAACAGGGGGGGGGGGGGGGGGGGGGGGGGGAGGTTATTGGGGGGTTGGTTAGGGTTTTAAAAAGTATAAATGAACATTGGTAATAGGGGTAGTTGATATGGAACGGTCTGCCTTAGGGTGATAAAAACAAAACTTTGGGTAGTTTCAAATTTAGGTTGGATAAATACCGGGGAGAGGGTTGGGATTTGATCGGACTTGCACCTGACTTATTTTTGGGTGCTTTTTGTTTTTTAGGGGTTTGGTTTTTGTGAAGGCGGGGCCAGTAGGGCCAGCGGGCCTGGCGGCCCTCCTTTCTTAATTTCTTTTTTTAACACACATTTTTACCAGTAGGGTATCGGGGGCTGGGACCTTGGGTAGCTTTAAAGAAAGATTGGACAAATATACGATTTTGGAGGAGCTGATTTATTTGTGTCAGGGGTTATGGGGGTAAATTTTTGGGTATTTGGGGTGGGTCATTTTGATAAGGACCTGCCTTTGTAGGCCAGTAGACCTGGTTTTTTCTTCCATTGTTATGTTCTTATTGGCTATTTTTTTGTGTGAGGGAGAATGGCAATTTATTGTTGGAAATATGACACTAAAAACTCACACTTTTTTATCTATCACAATTTAACAAAAATACATAAAAACAATATTTAAAAACAAAAAAACATGGGAAAATACTCTAGAAAGAATAAAATAATCATTTTGTATGTCACGAAGGTTTGTGTTGTGTTTTTTTGTTGGGGAATAAGGGGCCACTGACGTAAGCCCTCCAAATGGGGGAAACAGCAGCTGAGTGGGGGTGGTTTTTTTTACCCTTTTAACTCCCAAAAACATTGGAGGAGTTGGTAAATCACTGAAACACTAAAGAAGAACCCACTCCACCATCACTATACGTTCTACCCCATTACACTGTTTTCCACCATCACTGCTACCTTCTACCCCCATCACTACTACCTTCTACCACCCTCCTACCACCAAAAAAAGCTTCTAGTGCCAGCCCTTTGGTAAAGAATTGAAAACACATAATTTTTGAAAAAATTTTGAAAAATACAAAGATGGTGGTGGTAATGGAAGCAGTTGTTAGTGGTTTAGAAATAAGAAAGAAGGGGTCCTGCAGCGGGCCCGTTGGCCATGCTCGGGAGGGCCTTTTCAAATTTATCCCCAAACGAAACATTTTCCAAACCCCGTCCTCAAAGCACCCAAAAAATAACTCTGATAAATCTATCCACTCATTTGGGACTTGCAAATGATGGGTAGATTTCAAAAGCTTATTTCTTGGGGAGCTTTGAGACGGGTTGGGGAAAATGTTTTGTTATGGGATGAATTGAAAGGGCCGCCGAGCAGGGGCCAAAAGGCCTGCTGCAGTGATCCCCCCTTTTTTATGTTCTCAACCACTATCACAACGCTTCCACTCTACCACCCCATCTTTGTATTTTTCTACAAACTTTTTCATAAGTTATTGTTTTTTCACATTCTTTTCCAAAGGGGTGGCCAGAAGCTTTATTTGGGGCCTGGACTTATTTTGCCTTTCAAGCCTAAAATCAATGGAAATTTAGAATATTTCGTAGACATGCGAGGGGACCGCACTCACTGGGGAAACAATGGCAAACGGCTGGGAAGGAAAGGGGAGGCGGGTCAAAGCAGGTAGCGTCCCGGGACCCAAGGACTATTTGGGCTATTAGCAAATTCCGGACCATTGCACCAATATTTTGACGAAAAAACAGGACTATTTTCCAAATGGACGACTTTTCAGGCCGACATTATTGAGGGGCCACTGTATTCCCACTTTTCTTGGTCCATTTTTTTAGAAGGAAGACATATTACAGAAATGGAATGATTTTGACTGTTTTAAAAAAGAAAAATACCTTTAAATTGAGCTCAAAGTAGCAGAAATGTTCGATTTTTGCCAAAGTTCAAAAGTAAACAAATCATGCCAAGCGTAAATAACAAAAAAGGCACAATACCGTGACTGGAACGATACACAAATAACCCGCACATAAAAGAGAGAAGCTTACAACGACGTTTCGGTCCGACTTGGACCATTGACAAAGTCACACTAACCAGAGGTGGAGCAGGACGGCTATATATAGGCAGGAAGAGGTGGTGGTAGTAGTAGTAGTACAAGAGTTGTATATAATACTGACAAGATGAAATTAAGACACATGCACAACACCCGGGCATCCCCATCATAGACGTTTCGCCATCCAGCCAGCCACTGGATGGCGAAACGTCCACAACAAAGACAACCAGACGCCGCACATGTGGCTTAATTTCATCAGTAGTTGTAGTAGTAGTAGAAGAAGAAGAGGTAGTACTAGTGGTAGTGGTAGAAGTGGGAAATAAGGATGACAAGCCAGTCAAATACAAAGGAAGGGGAGCACTGCAAGAGAGCTAGATGCCCACAGAGGGAGAGCAAGCACACAGAGGTGCGTGAAAGGGAAGTGGTGAAATAAATGAAGAAGGAACAGAAACACGAGACAGGAGAGAGAAAGACAACCCAGAGGAGAAAAGGAAAGAGGAAAGGGGAAGAGGAAGAAGAAGAAAAAGAAAAAGAAAAAATGAGGATTCAGGTTAAGTCACGGGTGTTCTGAAGTTTGGAGCATTTTACAAGTAGTGGGAGAGGAAGGCATCTACAGAGACGAAGCCAGGGCTAAGGTCATACAAGGAAAGTTGTGTATTAGAGAGGATTCAACTAGACAGCGACGTTCGAGTTGGAAGTAGGGAGACAGTTTTAGCAGAAGACCAGTCAATAGGATGGCTATGATCTCTGACGTGACAGAAAAGAGCATTGTTAGTGTCGGCAAGCCTAACACTATTTTTGTGCTCCCTAAGTCTGTCAGAAAGAGATCGACCAGTTTCTCCGAAGTATTGAAGAGGACAGGAGGAGCAAGAAATAGAGTAGACACCAGGAACATCTGTAGAGGGATGAGAGGTATGAACGAGATTAGTGCAAAGAGTGTTAGTCTGGCGGAAGGTAAGCTTGATGTCTAAGGGACGGAGAGAATTGTTGAGATTAGAAAGACCGGAAATGTAGGGAAGGCAGAGGATAGAAGAGTTCACATGAGTAGAGAGTTTGGGAGAGAAGAAATTGCATTTAGCACGTGAGAGGGCAGAGTCTATAAAATGGGAAGGGTAGCCAAGACGGGAGAACGAATTATGAAGAGTGGAAATTTCTGCTGGAAGGAACTGAGGATCACAGATGTGGAGGGCACGGAGAAAGAGGGAGATAAGAACACTTTTCTTGACAGGGGAAGCATGATAGGTAAAGAAGTGAATGTACATGCCACTGTGCATAGGTTTACGGTAAACGGAAAAGGAAAAACCTGTATCTGAGCGGTGGACATGGACATCAAGGAAAGGAAGTAAGGAATTAGATTCCCATTCAGCTTTAAACTTAATGGAAGGGGCAAGATTATTAAGAGCTTCAAGAAAAGGTTGGAAGAGACTGGAGTCATGAGGCCACATAGCAAAGATGTCATCCATAGCGGAGCCAGAGTGAAGGTTGCACATCGAGGGTAGGAAGAAGAACAGTCTCGAAGTATTCCATGTAAAGATTAGCAAGGGCAGGAGAGAGAGGAGAGCCCATAGCGACACTGAAGATTTGAGAATAATATTTCCCTTGGAAGGAAAAGGAGTTAGAGTCCACACAGAGGCGGATCAGACCAAGAAAAACATCAGTGGGGATAGGGAGATGAAGAAACCCTTCATGGGCCTTCTCTCTAAGGAAATCAAGGACATCATCAAGAGGGACATTGGTGAAGAGGGACTCAACGTCAAGACTAAAGCATCTTACAGGTTGGGAGAGAGCGAACCCGTTTCAATGAAGTCTTGAAGTGACGGAGGTGGGCAGGAGAAAAAAGTACCAAGAAAGGGAGTGAGAGGGTTTTGGCCAGCCAAGAAGCAAGAGAATAAGAGACAGAACCTCTAGAGGATATGATAGGATGAAGAGGAATATCAGGTTTATGAGTTTTGGGAAGGCCATAGAAATAGGGAAGAGAGGGACAGATGACATGAAACCGTTGAACAAGGTCAAAGTCAGGAGGACAGAGGTCGAGAGAGTCCTTAGTTTTTTTGTTGAAAGTTCTCTTGATGCGATCAAGAGGGTTGGAAACGAGAGGAGTGTAGGTGCATGAGTCAGAGAGCAAGACATCAGCTTTACGGAGGTAATCCTCGCGATCAAGGATAACTACCGAATTACCTTTGTCAGAAGATAGTATGACAATGTTAGTGTTGGATTTAAGAGAAGAAAGGGCAAGTTGGTAACGGCGTGGAAGGTGATGATTCTTAGAAAACAGACTAACAAGAGCAGGAAGGAGAGCACCACGAAAAGTGGACAAGTCAGGAAGATTACGGAAGCGAGATTGATGAAAGGAATCAAAAGAGCTTATCAGGGAAATACCAGCGCGAGGAGTAGGCGAAGTGGCAAAGGAAAGGCCAAAACCAAGAAGTTCATGCTCATACTGAGAGAGTGAGACAGAAGACAGATTAGTAACACAGTCAGTGAGGGCTAGCTGAGATGAGACATTGAAGTTTATTTTGTAGTTTGGAAGGATGAATTTGTGCATTCAGGCGAGCAGTGTCAATGGCAATGGTAGAGAGAAGGTTACAGAGATCCTGTGGTAGAGCTGCAAAGAGAGCACGATGACGTTGACGGAAAGTAAAGAAGGCATCTTCAACCTGTGATTTAGTAGAAAGAATGAGCTGTTGAAGTAGGAGACGGGCATGATCAGGAAAGGGAGTGCCCAGTGGGTTGGTTTTCAGGAAGTGGGAGGAAGAAGGTGGCAGAACTTGTTCAGCAAGACAGTCACGTAGGAAGCGAAGCTGATTCTTACGACGCCTGGTAGCAATAAAGCAGCCTCATAAGATCGAAAGAGGGGTTTAAAAAGGGGGAAAGAACTTTAAAAAAAGTTGGAGAGAATATGACGCTTAACTGCGGGTCCATAAATAACAAAAAAGGCACAATACCGTGACTGGAACGATACCCCAAATAACCCACACATAAAAGAGAGAAGCTTACGACGACGTTTCGGTCCGATTTGGCCCCATTGACAAAGTCACACCTAACCAGAGGTGGAGAAGGACGGCTATATATAGGCAGGAAGAGGTGGTGGTAGTAGTATAGTGACAAGAGTTGTATATAATACCGACAAGATGAAATTAAGACACATGCACAACACCCGGGCAACCCCATCATAGACGTTTTGCCATCCAGCCACCCACGGGATGGCGAAACATCCACAACAAAGACAACCAGATGCCGCACGTGTCTTAGGGAGCACAAAAATAGTGTTAGGCTTGCCGACACTAACAATGCTCTTTTCTGTCACGTCAGAGATCATAGCCATCCTATTGACTGGTCTTCTGCTAAAACTACTTCCCTACTTCCCCTTTCATGCACCTCTGTGCGCTTGCTCTCCCTCTGTGGGCATCTAGCTCTCTTGCAGTGCTCCCCTTCCTCTGTATTTGACTGGCTTGTCATCCTTATTTCCCACTTCTACCACTACCACTACCTCTTCTTCTTCTACTACTACTACAACTACTGATGAAATTAAGACACATGTGTGGCGTCTGGTTGTCTTTGTTGTGGACGTTTCGCCATCCAGTGGCTGGCTGGATGGCGAAACGTCTATGATGGGGATGCCCGGGTGTTGTGCATGTGTCTTAATTTCATCTTGTCGGTATTATATACTACTCTTGTACTACTACTACTACTACTACTACTACTACTACCACCACCTCTTCCTGCCTATATATAGCCGTCCTGCTCCACCTCTGGTTAGTGTGACTTTGTCAATGGTCCAAGTTGGACCGAAACGTCGTCGTAAGCTTCTCTCTTTTATGTGCGGGTTATTTGTGTATCATGCCAAGCTTCCAATACACGTCAACTGGTGAGTCTAATATTCTTTCGCAAGTGCGCCAATATTATTTATACCATTTTTTACACTAATGCAGTAGTATGCATAACAGTAAGTCTTCTATTTTTTGTGAGAATAAAAACTCAAAGTGGAAAGCAAAAGAAATGTAAGAGGGGCCTGGGGATGTGACTAATGAACAGAGGAAATGTCATTTTAGTGCCAGGAATGTCTTTCTTGTTTATTCTGGACCCTATTTGGAAATTGGCATCTTTTGAAATTTGTGTGAAATTGACAAAATTGCTAAATTCTGACCACTTTATTGGATAGTTGAAATTGGTAAATGGGTGGTTTCTTGTACTGATTCGATAGAAAAAACAGAGTTCTAGTGAAATAGTTATGAATTTTGTCGACTAGTACACTGGAATTGGCTGAAAAATGGGGCTCAAAGTGGGCAGAATCGCCTATGCGTAAACATCATCGAGACCGCTAACTTCGCGAGAGCATAATTCGGTAAGTTTTCCATAAAATTTCATACTTTTGGTGTCATTATGATCGGGAAAAGATTCTCTATCTTTTCATAAGAAAAAATATTTTTTTTTTTTTTTTTAAATTTTGGCAACCCTGAGAACAAGTCTCTGAGAGGGCCTGGCGACCCTCAAAGGGTTAAACATGGAAAACAATGTACACTATCTTTACCATGGTAAGAAAGTGGGAGCAGGATTTTCCTTAATTGTTCAAAGGTAAGAGATGGATCGTCTCTTATTAAACTACACTTTGCAACACTGGACTCTTGCAAGGAGCGGCGGTTGCTTGACCACGTCACATACTCGTACTGCATCTGGGATTAATTACTTGCTTTCGCAGTAAACAAGATGTTTGCCTCTTCTGAGAGGGCTGGGCCCCTCAGGACTGAAAGAGGCTGGAGGGGGCTGAAGGGGGCTGATATCCCCCCCTGGAGAAAATTTCTCCCCTAGAAGTACTACAAATTGTAATTATCAGAACATAAAAATTACATAAAATAATATGAAAAATAGAAAAAAAGGTATATTGGCAACACTTCTGCAAGCGGCGGGACTCATTGTTGCCGTCACATGAGTTTCCAGTGCCAACTTCTCGGCCTCATAACTCCATAAGTACTGACCCTAAAAATTTTTTTTTATTCTAAAATACTTAAAAAAAAATGTTCTCTTTTTTCTATAAAAAAAAAGCGATTTTTTTTTTTCAAAATATTTGGGGCGCTCTGCGAGTGAACGTATGTATATGTTTGGACCGTTTAAGGGTAAACCACTACCAATTATGAACTTATGAACTAAGATAGTTAATTTAAATCTAAAAAAATAATGGAGCTACTGAAAATTAAAATAAAACACTCTTGCACCTTGATTATTTCAAAGTTAAAAGTTATGGTTTCAAGTATAAAATAAGAGAGAGAATAAAACACTTAAGTACCTGGATTAGCACCTTGAATAGCGCCTTAGGTGTCTTAAGTAGCTGGAATTAATTACTGTTATTCATAACAGTCATGAAAATATGGATTAGAATAAGGGTAAATCCTACTAAACTACAGCACTGAACATGGTTGATAATGTGTTGAGATATGTCTTAACAAAGTTCAGTCAAACCAGTGAATGAGAGGAAACATGCTAGTTCTTGATCATTTGTTATTTCAAACCTACGACCCGTGTCTAATAATTTGACCACGATGATGCCATCACGAGTAAAGCACTGTTTTATTGATGCATTATTATACTTAAGTTTTTGAAGTCTGTATAATAAGTTCTGACTTTTTTAGTTAGGCACTCATTTACATACACATTACTCTGTTTGTTGATGGAGGAACTTATTAGATCTTTTTTACATCAATGGAATTGAATTTTAACATAACACTTTGTTGTTGACCCGGCTTGCCTGGCAGTCGGGACTCCTTGATGTCACTGGTTTTAGTGTTAACTTTTATCTCATCTTTTATTAGTTGGAGTGCTTTGATGGTGCAATTCTCATTGTTTGTATCTGGTGGTAAGGTAGAGCTGGTTAAAATGACAGAGTCTAGGAGCCTGTCTTGTTCAGTCATATCCCTTTGATACTGGAAGCATGCATTCCACTGGGATTCCATATTTAACTTCCAGTCTTGTGTAGTTTCGACAGCTTGATGGTGAGAGAATTTATTTGTTTAGCATGTGTGTCTATAGTTGAATGTAGGTTTGCTTGTTCTTTAGACGAGTTTATTAATGATGTCAGTTTGTTTTCTAGTTCACTAATCTTTGAGTTTTGTCGTAAGATGATATTCAAGGTCTTTAATTCTCATGTTTTGGGTATGTAGTGAGCACTCATGGTTCATAATGAGTTTTTCATAGGTTTCGTTTTGTCATCTTAGCATATTATTTTCCTGTAGAATTTTATCAATGGAGTCGGGTCGTTGTTGAGGACTGAATTCCTGGGCTATACTTTTGGATGTTGATGAGTTGTAATCTATGTTGCCGTTTGCGGTGAAGAGGTCTCGCGTGTTATCCGTAGTTGTAGACAAATCAGCTTGGGTGTGAATCATGGATGAGGATGAGTGTTGAGAGAATCCGGAGAAGGTTTTGGAGTCATCCGCCATTGTTGTTGTTGTGTTGGTCTGGGTGGGGGTGAGGGGGTGGAAGATTCGCTGGCGTCCTTCAGGGCAGACTTTATGGGTAACAGTTTTCTAGGAGGTTTCGTGTCTTTCTTGGTGTTGCTTTTTCTATTCTTGTGTCCCATGAGAACACTAGTGGAGTTGTTATGGAGTTATTATAGTAATAACTGTTGTTTGGCTTGGAAGTCGTCTGGCAGCAGGCTGGTGTTTGGTATGCCGGGCAGTCCTCTGTTAGTCGTGTTTGGTCAGCTTTTTACATCTTTAGCAGCTTTATGTTGGTCGTTACTGGTTCCACATGGGTCAGTGCAGCAGTATAAGCAGTTAGGCCATAATAGGAGCTGTTGTAGGGGCAGGGAACTGTAAAGATGTAGGAGTAGCCGTTGTTGTTGTCACCTCAGATCGGGGGCCTGGATCTAAAACTTGTCCACAGTGTCGTCGGGGTTCATTGGAGATTGGATGGTTTCAGTTAAACACACTTGTTGGATGGTAGCATTTATATTATCAGACTGTGGTAAGGGAGGCCCAGCCTGCCTGTTGCTGCTCGGTAGGTCTAACTGGATCTGACAGAGTTACAGAGGCTCTCACGCACACATGCGCATCACGTGACGTCACACAAACTAGTCCCTAGGGTAGCAAGGGATCGTGTATGTAAAACATATGTATGGTGCTAACTGTGTAGTGGATCAGCAACTATGCTGACAGCTCGATCATGTTACGTATGTTTCAACGTACAATACTACACTATAGGCTGAACAGGCAGGTGGCTCTGGGCTGATTCTATATAATAACAAAGACATATGTAACTTAGAACTAATGGATGTTATCATAATGGGTTTTAACGTAACTAGTTTTAATGTAATGCATTATAAATTACAAGAACAAATCATGGTATAATAAAGGATGGAATTGATCGATCGATCTGCATTCATGCACTCTACGGATTCTGAGGAAGAATAAATACATATTTACAAAGGTGAAAGTAATTAACAGTAAGGCAAACTTGGTGCACACAGATCATTACTGCTAAATTCTCAGAACTCGGAGGGAACGTGAACATAAAATTTCTGAAAACTGATCAGCTGATAACAAAACACACAGTTGAGAACTTCATTCATCTTGGACATCTAATTATACAGACTACGTACATTTAAACCAAATTCTGCGATGGTAAGATTTACATATGCAGAATGGTTATCATCTCTGGGAGGATCAAATTCCTTTGCAATGGCTAACACATGCCTTGACTGAGGCAGATCTGAACAAGTATCTACAAAAGATACAGCTACATTCACTAGTGACTGAGGAATTACTAACTGGTATGCTCTTCTGCTAGGAGTACTCAGCTCAGCTGTTCGATACAGTAATTCTTGGCTCATGACAAAGTCACTAATAGGTGCTGGTGGCTTCACAGTCAGAATAAGATCTTCCTGGAGAAGGAATCGAATCACACCAGACCACATGGGAACGGATCTTTCTTACTGGAGGAATGGATTGATCCAGTGGAGTGGATGAGGTCTCCCCTGTTGAAATAGCACCGACCCAATGATCAGGTGGCAAGCCATCCTGTACGTGAACAGGGTAAGGATAGTGAACCAGGTTTAACGAGATTGGTATTTGCTCTGAGACGAACACTGTGACCCGAAGTGTTAGCAAGGAATAAATGGATCTTACTGTCTCTTACAACGTGTAAGGAAGGTTCAACAAATGAACCCTTGACCTTGCAGGAATCACTGTCAACTAGGATGTTATCACCATCTGGAACACTAGGGACAACAACAGACATTCTAGTGAGAGCACTAGCCGCAACAGAGATGTCTTTCTGCAGATGGCAAGTGACATCAACAAGAGATGGCATTACTAGTTTCAAGTAATCGTTTTCTGACAAGGCATCCCCTGTGGAGAAACTACTACTTGAACTAGCAGACATTGCAGGGATAGGCTGTGCACTCAAGGCAGTCTGAGTGTCCTCGGACACTTGAGGCAGCGGAACACTATCCTGCAAGTCTGAAGGTGTAGGTGGAACACAGATGGGAGTACAGAGTTACTAGTGCCTGACCGCTTGGGTACGCTACTGGAAAATGCACTGGCTTGTAGGGACTTAATCCGAATGTCATACTCTGCGGCAGTATGGCAGATCTCAGATCCAAGCTGGTAATCCCAAAATGGAACGATCAAGTCGTCAATTTGGGCATGCCATCGGTAAGGGTCAAGCACAATACGTAAGTCTCTCATAGAAGCAAATCCCAGTAGAAGGTCACAAGGGAAAGTAATCTGGTCGACAACAAGGAAAGCAGCAGTAAAGTCTCTACCTTGGATAGAAAAGGTAAGAGAAGTCTGGCCTCTGACGCACAGAAGGGAACCAACTACTCCACTAAGGGAGGTTACAGTAGTTGGTTCTACGAGGACACGTTGTAACTGCTTATCTTTAAACAAACTAGACCTGATGATATTAACTTGTGCACCAGAGTCCATGAACACATGAACGGGCGCATTATGAATACAGTGGACCCCCGCATAGCGACCTTAATCCGTGCAAGAGGGCTGGCTGTTATGCGAAATGTTCGGTATGCGAATGAATTTTCCCCATAAGAAATAATGGAAATCAAATTAATCCGTGCAAGACACCCAAAAGTATGAAAAAAAAAATTTTACCACATGAAAATATACATTTTCCTACACACAAAGAGAAGGATACATGCACAATAGTAGAGTAGTACATGCACAATATATATTGTGCATGTACTACTCTACTAATGAAGAATAAATGACACTTACCTTTATTGAAGATGCAGCAATGACTGATGAGACACTGTCCTGGGAGTCCCTTTTTCCCCTCCTGAGTACTGTAGGTCCTGTTGGTATTTTCTTCCAGAACTGGCCTTATCACACTGTGTATGCCACTACGATTCTTAAATCTCTCAAACCAACCTTTGCTGGCTCTAAATTCACCAATATGAGCACTAGTTCCAGCATTTTCCCTGTTCACCTGGGTGTTAGTCGACTGGTGTGGGTTGCATCCTGGGAGACAAGATTAAGGACCCCAATGGAAATAAGTTAGACAGTCTTCGATGACGCACTGACTTTTTTGGGTTATCCTGGGTGGCAAATCCTCTGGGTTAATTGTTTCTTGGTATTCTCAATAAGCCACACCAACAACGGTGGTACAGCAGCAGCAGCAGCTGACGGTGGTACAGCAGCAACAGACGATGCTACAGCAGCAACAGACGATGCTACAGCAGCAGCAGACGATGCTACAGCAGGAACTGACGATGTTACAGCAGCAGCAGACGATGCTACAGCAGCAACAGACGATGCTACAGCAGCAGCAGACGATGCTACAGCAGCAGCAGACGATGCTACAGCAGCAACTGACGATGTTACAGCAGCAGCAGACGATGCTACAGCAGCAGCAGACGATGCTAAAAGCAGCAGCAGACGATGCTACAGCAGCAGCAGACGATGCTACAGCAGCAGCAGACGATGCTACAGCAGCAGCAGACGATGCTACAGCAGCAGCAGACGGTACTACAGCAGCAGCAGCAGCTGACGGTGGTACAGCAGCAGCAGCTGACAGTGCAGCAGCAGCTGACGGTGGTACAGCAGCAGCAGCAGCTGTACCACCAATAGTAGCGATGGTTGATTGGGGTTTATTATACAACCTGGCCAGCTCGGAGACACGCACTCCACTTTCATACTTATCAATGATCTTTTTCTTCATCTCCATAGTAATTCTCACCCTTATTGCTGTAGGGTTGGCACTAGAAGCTTTCTTGGGGCCCATGGTCACTTATTTTCCAGAAAAAATCACCAAAAACACTGTAATAATACGAAATGTTCCGATTGTATGCTTGGATGTTACCGCGGAGGCTGGCTGGTAAACAATGCCACCGGCGGAACATGTGAGCGTGGCTCAGGCCGCACATTGACGCGTCTCCGGACGAAGGGCGGTGAGCGGTTTTTGGGCGGTATGCCGAGGCAAAATTTTTGCGATCAAAGCGTCCGGTATGCGGATTGTACGGTATGCAATGCGTCCGGTATGCGGGGGTCCACTGTAGATGCTTGCACTAGAGGACCTATCGTTTCATTGGGAGTTTTGTGCAAACAGAAAGGTGGGTTGTCATCGGAGAAGGCATGTTCCACTTCATCCCCAAATTCATCTACGTCAGAGACGTGTGAAGCAACATCAACAGCGGGATTGTCATTCTCTAGACTGCATAAGGCTTCAAAAGAATTGTGAACGGGGATGGTGTACTCATTATCACCTACTGTCGCCACGGGATGGTGTTGCATGGGGCACTCGATTCCCGAAAATTGCAGAATGAGGCTGGTTCTGGTTTTCTGAGAACCCCAAACCCTATTTCCTCTCTGGCTCTGCGGTTGGATTGGCCACGGAAGGATCTAGGAGTACTGGAGGTATGGAGGCATTGCACTCGGATGTGTCATGGCCATGAATTCTGTGATAAGTACATTAAGGCAATATCGGACTGGGTACCCATCAGTGTTTCGATGCCTTTAGATCGACTATCGGGACAATTTACTGCTATATGGTCACGGTAACCACAATTATAGCAAGATTCTTTGGCTATGGGTACTGTACTAATTACGAGTGCTATGAGAATGATGACTCTTGACAGCTAGCTTTGGATGACGGTTCGCGAGTGATTCGATCGGAGTGTTTTGGGTTGTAAGCACAGAGACAAAGGAAGTATACAGGAGTAGTCAAAGCGGCTGATGTGTGCTTCGTAGGGGAAGGGTTCCCTCGGGACACAAAATACGCACAGGGATAAGCTGCAAGGGTCCCGTTTGTGCAGTTAGTGGGCTGGAATTATACACTTTTCATGATGTCTGGTGCATTAACTGGTTTGATAACGCAAATGTGCTTAATTGGCAAACCCTCAAGGAGCTGGTTTATCATTGTCTTTAAGGTTATTGGAACTTTGATCCGGCCTTAACAAATGAGGAATTAGGTTATTTAAACGAAGGTGAATCATCTAATGATTCCTCTTGGCCTCGGAGCTGTACACACGAATTTCCTTAGAACAACAAAGGATCAGTCACTCGTACGGTTCAAAATAGTTACGGAGTGATTTTCTATAATCTTGCCACTTGGTTCAGATCTCTGAAGTCCTGCATACGGATCAAGTTTGGAAGACATGCAAGGCAGTGGGATCGAGCTAGGACTTTCCTTTCTGATACTAATCTATACAGGTCCTCCATCACAAATCCGGCATTCATTGGGACTGTAGTGTGGCGGGATAGTACTGAGTTGTTAGTCGATATATTTATCAGAAACTTGGTTAGGTTAGAATACACTGAATTAAATTGAACCAACTTGATGACACATTTCGTTGAACATCGCAGGAGCAAAATCGAACTTCTGTCGTGACGCTTGAGCTCCATTTTCAGGTACTATTCTTCATGAAAGTCAAATCCAAATCAGTTACTTCTGTAATATATTTCCATTCTATCATAATGAGTCCAAAAAATGAGGAGAGAACAACTGAAAAACCATACGAAATATACTGTGCCTCGCAAAGAGGCGGTTAATGGGCTGAGAAAAGTGAACGCCCGTTATTTTTCGTCTGTCCTTTTGTTAGTTTTGTTGTATGTTTAAGAAGCATTCTTTTCCATCATACATTGCCACAAGTTTCAATGAGATAGCCCAACAAAACATACCGAGAAAAAAAAAATCATATTTACCAAAAAATCATACATGGCTAAGCCCAAGCAGAGGTACTGGAAATATGTCACTTTGTTGACGTTTCTGGGTTATCCTAGGTTCTCTATACTTACACTGCTATGTATGATTTCTATGTAATGTATTTTTTTTATGTATAACCGAATAAAACTTATTTACTTCTAGCTTGTAAACTGAGTACAAGAAACTGGCCCATTCTCTTATTTCATTTTACCCAATAAGTGGTTCAGAAATTGGCAATTTGGCCAATTGCACACAAATTTCAACAGATGCCAATTTCAATAGGCCAGCAATAAAACATTGCAGGACATTCCTGGCAACTTAAAATAACATTCGCTGTTCATTAGTTCACGGCTTCAGGCCCCTCTTATATTACTCTTGCTTACCATTTGGAATTTTTATTCACAAAAAAATATGAAGATTTCTGTTTGCAGACTGCTGCATTATTGTGAATATGGGATAAATAATGTCAATCCATATTGGACTCCGTATTGGAATTTGGTTCTCTGGCAGGCGGGACTGGTATTGGTCGGGACGTCATTTGTTTTACTCTTGAGCTTCGTAATGAATAGACATTTCTGCTACTGTGATGCAGTTTCAAGGTTACGTTCGCATGAGAAGCAATCAAATATATCTTCTTCTCTCCATATGAGGACGAAAAAATGAGAATTAACCATAACAACCATATCAAAAATATTCCGCTAAGTGGCCGCTGATGGCTGAGAAGTGAACTACGCTATTTATGGTCTGATTTTCTTTATTTTTGGTGTTCTTGAAGAAGTATGTTTCCATTATACATTGCCAAGTTTGAATAAGATAACCCAACAAACAACTGAGAACATACACAATAACCCGCACATAAAAGAGAGAAGCTTACGCGCGTTATCGGTCCGACTTGATCCATTGACAAAGTACCCCCCACTAACCAGAGGTGGGTGCAGGACGGTATATATTAGGCAGGAAGATGGTAAGGTAGTTGTAGTAGTAGTAGTAGTAGTACAAGATTGTATAGAATACTGAAGGATGAATTTAAGCCCCCATGCACAACGGGGCATCCCCATCGTAGACGTTTCGCCATCAGCCAGCCACTGGATGGCCGAAACGTCTCACAACAAAAGACAACTCCAGACGACGCACATGTGTCTTAATTTCAACGTAGTATGTAGTAGTAGAAGAGAGGTCAGTGGTGGTAGCAGAAGAAGTGCGGATTAAGGAAGACGAGCCAGTCAAATACCCAAGGATAGGGGAGGCACTGCAAGAGAGCTAGATACCTAACAGAGGAGAGCAAGCGCACAGAGGTGTGTGAAAGGGGAAGTGTGTGAAATAAAAAAATGAAGAAGGAAACAGGAAAAACCGAGACAGGTGAGGAGAAAGACAACCTGAGGAGAAAAGGAGAGAGGAAAGGGGAAGAAGAGAGAGAAAAAGAAAAAGAAAAAGTGAGGCTTCTGGTTAGTCACAGGGTGTTCTGAGAAGTTTTGGGCTATTTTACAATGTATTGGGATAGGAAGTCATCTACAGAGGACGAAAGCCAGGCTAGGCTTCATACGAAGAGAAAGTGTGTAGTAGAGAGAATGTCGACAGACGGCGGACTGTTCATGTTGGGATAGTAGGGAAGACCGTTTTAGCAGAAGACCATCATTAGGATGGCTTATGAAACTTGACGTGACAGAAAAGAGCATTGTTGTGTCGGCCAAGCCTAACACTATTTTTGTGCTCCCTAAGTCTGACAGAAAGAGATTCGACCGTTTCTCCGAAGTATGAACGAGGACAGGAGGAGCAAGAAATAGAGTGCACCTAGGAACATTCTGTAGAGGGAGGAGAGTTATGAACGAGATTTTTAGTGGAAGAGTGTGTAGTCTGCGGTTGTAAGCTTAAATGGTCTAAGAGGGCAGGAGAGAATTGTTTGAGATTAGAACAAAAAAAAAGGGGACCGGAAATATAGGGAAGGCAGAGGATTGAAGGAGTTCCCATGAGTAGAGGAGTTTGGGAGAGGAAGAAATTGCCCGTTCTACTTCACTGCTCATTCTTTTTACTTAATCACAGGGTTGAAAGATGCCTTCTTGTACTTCGTCAACGTCAACAGTGCTCTCTTTGCAGCTCTTCCACGGGATCTTGTAACCTTCTTCTGCCATTGCCTTTGACACTGCTCGTCGAAATGCACAAATTCATTCTTCCAAATACGAAATACACTTCAACGTTTCATCTCAGCTAGCCCTTGGTCTAAATTTCCTCACTGACTGTGGTTACTAATACTGTCGTCTGTCTCACTTCTCAGTATGAGCTTGAACTTCTTGGTTTTGGTCTTTCGCTTTGCCACTTGCCTGCTTCCTCGCCTGTGGGTATTTCCCACTGATAGCTCTTTTGATTCCTTTCGTCACTCTGCTTCCGTAAGATCTTGACTGTCCACTTTTCGTGCGTGCTCTCCTTCCGCTCTTGGTAGTGTTTTTCCAAGAATCACCACCTTCACGCCGTTATTGTCAACTTGCACCTTTCTTCTCTGAAATCCAACACTAACATTGTCATACTATCTCTGCAAAGGTAGTTCGGTAGTTTATCCTTGATCGCGAGGATTACTCCGTTAAAAGCTGTTGTCTTGCTCTCTGATCCGCACTTAAACTCCTCTCGTCCAAACCTCTGATGCATCAAGAGGAGAACTTTCAACAAAAGCTAAGGACTCTCTCCGACCCTCTGTCTCCTGACTGTGACCTTGATCAACGGTTTGTGTCATCTGTCCTCTCTTCCCTGATTTCTATGGCGTTCCCAAAACTCATAAACCTGATATTTCCTCTCTTGTCCTATTCATACTCTAGAGGTTCTGTATCTTATTCTCTTTGTTCTTGGTGGCCAGAAAAACCCTTCACTCCCTTTCTTGTATTTTTCTCCTGCCCCTCTCCGTCACTCTCAAAAAGACTTCATTTGACAGGTTCGCGCTCGCTCCAACCTGATTAAGATGCTTAGTCTTGACGTGGTCCGCTCTTCACCAATGTCCCTCTTGATGAGTCTTGATTTCCTTAGAGAGAACGGCGCGCATTAAAGGGTTTCTTCATCTCCTATCCCACTGATGTCTTTCGTTGCTTGTATCCTCGCCTCTGTGTTGGACTCTTTGTTTCCTTTATCCTTCCGCAAGGAAGAAGAATATTATTCTAAACCTTCGGTGGTCGCTAATGGTTCTCTCTCTCTCCTGTCCTGCTATTTTTACATGGAATATTCGAGACTGTTCTTCTTCCTACCTCGAAGTGCAACCTTCACTTCTGGCTCCGCTGTATGTGGATGACATCTTTGGCTCTGTGGCCCTCATGATTCAGTCTTTCTTCGCCACCATTTTCGCTGATAGCATTAATAAGTCTTTCCCTTCCATTAAAGTATTTAAAGCTGAATGGGATCTAATTCCTTCACTATCCTTCCTTGATGTCTCGCTATGTCCACCGCTCAGATACAGGTTTTATCCTTTTCGTTTACGTAAACCTATGCCACAGTGGCATGTACATTCACTACTTTTCCTTTCAAACTGCCCCTGTCAAGAAAAGTGTTCTTATCTCCCCTCTTTCTCCGTGCCCTCCACATCTTGTGATCCTCAGTTCTTCCAGCGAATTTTTCCACTCTTCATTATGCGTTTATCCCAGTTTGGAGCTCCCTCTCCCATGTCATAGACTCTGCCCTCTCACGTGCTAAACGCAATTTCTTCTTCCCCCAAACTCTCTACTATGGGAACTCTTTCTTATCCGCTGCCTTTCCGACATTTCGGTCTTTTCTAATCTCAACAATTCTCTGCGTCCTTAGACATTAAGCTTGTGAGCCTTCGCCAGACTGACGCATACTACTTCGCACTATCTCAGTTCATTCCTGCTCCTCCCTCTACAGATGTTCCTTGAGTGTCTCTTTTTCTGCTCCTCCTGTCTCTTAAATATTCTCGGGAGAAAACTGGTCGATCTCTTTCTGACATGGACTTAGGCAGCACAAAATAGTGTTAGGCTTGCCGACACTAACAAGGCTCTTTTCTGTCAAGTCAGAGATCATAGCCATTATTGTCTGGTGTCTTTTGCTAAATCTGTCTTCCCTTCTTTCCAGACTCGAACAGTCGCCGTTAGTGGAATCCTCTCTATACACAAGCTTTCTTTGTATGAACCTTAGCCCTATGGCTCGGGTTCTTGTAGATGAACTTCTCTCCCACTACATTGTAAAATGCTCCTAAACTTCCGAGACACCCGTGACTTTGAACTGAATCCTCACTTTTTTCTTTTTCTTTTTTCTTATTCCTTTCCCCTTTCCTCTCTCGTTTCTCCGCTCTGGGTTGTCTTTCTCTCCCTGTCTCGTGATTCTGTTCCTTCGTCAGTTTATTTTATTTCAACACTTCCCCTTCACGCACCTCTGTGCGCTGATCTCCTCTTGTAGGTATCTAGCTCTCTGGACAGTGCTTCCCCTTCCTTTTGTATTTGACTGGCTCGGCATCCTTATTTCACTTCTTCGCTACACTACTACTACCTCTTCTTCGTCTTCTAACAAACTACTGTTGAAATTAAGACACATGTCCGGCAATCTGGTTGGCTTTGTTGTGGATGTTTTGCCATCAGCTGGCTGGGCTGGATGGCGAAAACGTCTACGATGGGGCTGCCCGGGCGTTTGATTGGTGCATGTGTCTGAATTTCATCATGTCAGTATTATATACAATCTTGTTTAACTATACTACTATCTACTAGACTACACCCTCTTCTGCCTATATATAGCCGTCCTGATCCACTCTGTATAGTATGACTTTGTCAATGGTTCCAAGTCGGACGAAACGTCGTTGTAAGTTTCTCTCTTTTATGTGCGGGGTTATTATGTGTATTGTTCAGTCACGGTATTGTGCCTTTTTTTTTGTTATTTATTAACTGAGATAATAATATAATTATAATAATAATAATATATTATTTACTACACCGTAATGTCGAGTATACGGCGCCTATCTGGACATCAGTGACATTACTACTTGTATGAAAGGTACTTGTTCTGACTGAGTTTTTTTCAGAAAATTAGGTCAGTGTCGCCAGGGATTACACCCACACTAGTCGGTACACCCAGTACCCATTACTGATGGGTAAAATGATCGACAACAGGTGTATGGAAACACGTCTAATGTGTTACCTGGCTGGGATCGTATATTTACAAAAATCATATATGGCTAAACCCTCGCCCAGGTACTAAAAATAAGGGCCACGTGACTTTTTTGGGGTTATCCTAGGTTCTTACACCATATGATGCTATGTGTGATAATTCTTAGAGGAGAAAATAACTTTTTTGTTTCATGTTTATGGAGGAGTACGAGTGTTATATCATAGTTAGCCCTTTGCTATACTCCATTTTTCTCTAATATAACCCCCAAGACAGAGGATAGGAGAATGGTGTTTGATACCATATTTCCTCTTCATAACTTGTCGCCAAATTGCTCGGTGTTATGCCAAATATTATTCATTCTGAGTATTTAAACATGTTTTTATGTTATTTTTATATTATTTTGTTTATGTCATTTTAGATCAATTGTGATAAGGCAAATAGCTGTAGTAGTTGATACTAGCGTAATAATAAAGCTTATTCTCCTGCTTCATGCGGGTCTGAGCTCATGGCAAGACGACATAGGCTTCAAAGCCACACCTTTTTTTAATGGATCAATGTATTGTGTAGGTGCTGTTACATAATGAGAAAGAAGCCTTTCTTTTATTCATTGGAACCATGGTAGGGCTAAAAGTAAGCAGGTAAAACAATAAAAGGAGAAAAGAAAATGCGAATGACTTTATGCAGCAAGTAGCACCATCAAACAGTGCCAGCGAGGTTAGTGTGGTGACCCTGGAAATTGAAAATTATGCTAGCCAAAATTAGGCCGAATCAACTGTTAGGAACCGAATAACTGGATTGCGGGTTTGTATGGCGGGACCTGTCAACTTTCTGATGGAGGACCATTACTTGAGGCAGTTTGCCCTAGCACGAAACAGCGGTAAACCAGACTTCTGGTTGTTTGGATTCCATTGAACACTTGGCTAGCCTCATAAGGGGTCAGACTAAGAATTATAAAGGTTCGAAGTCTGAGGTAGTGTGTCTATTGTTTGATAAAGACTTACTCAAAATTTTGGACTGAGCATTATTGGATGGATAGCAAGGTCTGTGCTGAGGCATTCGCTCGAGAAGACTTGAGACTATGTTTTGCACAAATGTGGGAACAAGAGTTTAGAGAAACACAAAAAAAAAAAAATATAAGTGAGGAAAGAACACAACATGTAGTCACTTAAATGGGAAGAAATTACTTCACTATTCTGCATAAATAAAGAAAAAAAAATTAGTCACACTGTTAAGCAAGGAGAATCCCTGTGATATAAAAAGAAATTATTCAACTGGATAAGCAGCATGTGAAAATCAAGGAGAAACACTGTATGTTATCAAATCAAATTTACTAGATTTACTTTAAATTGAATGAATGGCACAGTAGTTTCTTTACTCTCAATTCAATATAAAAGAAATTCAACAAAAAAAAGATTCAGAATGGGATTAACCATTCATGTGCAAAATAAATCAAAAGGGAAAGACAATTCACAAGGAAAAATAAAAAAGAAATAAAATGTCACATAAGAATAAAATTATTATGGACAGGAACAAGAGCATAAGAACTGCACTGGAAATGAAACTGTAGCAATATTGCAAATAACATGTTTCTCAATCAAAAGTACTGCACACATCACACAAAATAAAATTTCTGAACCCCCTCCCCAAATTAATGGCCCGCACAAGTTAACACAAGAATTATTGTAAAATGAGTCATGTTGCAATAAATAAAAAATAAAATCACACAGGAAACTAAGTTTACAAAATGCAACACAACCATGAGAGAAAAAATTCTCCCGGTCTTCGCATGATGACACCTTAACTCTTAATTGCAGCATAAGTTGAACCACTTGTATGAACAAAACAAACGATTGATTCACTTGTCCTCAGATGTTAAAAAAAATTGCATCCAAGGTGCAATTTGGCCCCCCCCCTCTCACTAGCAACACCCCCACTACATGGTGCACAAAAATCATCGAGGCCAGAAAAGAAAAAAAAAAAAAAACACGAAAAAACAATGATAAAGGGTTTGACCCAACACCCCCCCCCCCCCCCCCCCCCCCCCACCCCCACGTGAATAGACCGCCACAACACATCCAATATATGCACAATTTTTTATTTACTATGAGAATTTTCTTGTATAGGCTTGAGTATGAAAAAATTTGGAAACAATCTCTTGCTTCAAACAAAATAATGGGCACTGTTGTCTGTTGAGACAAGACAAATTAGACACTGGCTAAATGAAAGGAATTAACACAAGAATGTCAACATACAGAGAAAAAAAAAAATGGCAAATGAAAGAGAAAAAAAAAATTAGCATGAAGTACACGAATGCTGGAAGAGAAAAAAGAAAATTAACGTGAAGAATAACACGAGTTGTATGATTGCAGGAATATGAAAGGTACAGTTACTGAACTACTTCACTGATAAATTACTAGGCAAGGAACACATACTGTGACACAAGATAAATGTGAAGTTGTAAACACAAGGTGTTTGATACTGCTTATAATATTGCACCAAGGAAAAAATCATGAAGAGTATTACTTCAAAGTCTATATAAAAAAGAAACCACAACACAACAGACCTAAAAATAAAGCCGAATATGAACACTGAGAAAGAAGAGGAAAAAAAAATTTCGCGAAGCAGTATAGACATGTATAATGAACATCTAAGTTCTAATCAAGAGTCATGAATGCATGTAAGAAATCACTGTCAAGAAAAAGTCTGAACACCGCAAATGTCTCTATATAAAAAAATTTTCATTAACACTTGTAGCGGACGTTGTAGAATGGAGGTGGATGGTGAGGAATGGTGGTGGAGTCTCATGGCTGGCAGCGTTCCTATCCACTGTGACGCTCAAAGAATTTTGCACTTAAATCGACGATGAATATGAACAGGAGGCTTTTATGCAGGCGCCCTTGACGAACACTCTTGGCTCTTGACCCCCTATGTGGTCCGTAGAAAAAAGTTGTTGCTAGAACCCGTAATAAGGGTACAAAAAAACGAGTGGTAGTGGGTGAGTGGTTGAGGCGGCTATGTGGTGAGACACCACGTCGGTGACTGGGGGCCTATGGGATGAACGGGCGTAAGCCCCTCTGGGGACACCACGCTCTAGGCACGAAGATATTCTAAGCCAGGCTGGCTTAAAATCAACCCACAAGCTACACAACATCTACAGGGATGAGTAACACTCCAGAATAGCTAGAGAGGAGCACAAAGCGATGAGCAGACTGTACCCACGTGGCTTGCTTGAGTTCTGTGTTAGTTGGGTGGCTGGCTTGGCTTAACCCTTCACACAGACTGGCTTGATAACTTGTAATGATGAGCACAGCGGGTGGGAAAGCTGGCTGGCAGCAAGGCCTGGATGGTGTAGGTGGGCTGGGTTCCCCCACAGACTGGCTTGATGGCTTGGCTTTGCAAACCCCGGGTCAAACCCTCGGAAGTATGCATTAAGCAAATAAAACGCTTAATACACAGAGAACTGGCCAGTAAGGGAAGCCACTAGGCTGGTGAAAGCTGCTGTTGGGTAGCTGGCTTGAGATTGTTGAGCATCACCCGTTCTTGGCAGGCTAGCGTACAAGAGGTCTCCGGCCAGTAGAAATTTATCTTCAGATAATCGCTGTAATCGTCAGACAGATTACGGGCCCTCCGATGCCACCATTTGTCGTTCGGTGGTTCGTTGGAGATTGGATGGTTGCAGAATTAAACACATTGTGGATGATAACACGTATATTATAGACCTGTGGTAAGGGGAGTCCAGTGCTGTTGCTGCTCGGTTAGGTCTACTGGCGATCGAGAGAGTTACAGAGGTCTCACACACAACATGCGCATCACGTGATGTTCATCACAAAAAACTATTCCCTAGGGTTGCAGGGTGTGTATGTATAAAACTTATGGATGGTGCTAACTATGAGTACTCAGATAAGCTATACATCACATGTAGGGGATCAGCATACTATGCTTGACAACAGGGTCAGAATTTACCAAAAAAAATTTTTTTAGTTTTTCTATGAAATGGTAGAGAATCTTTTTCTGAAGGTAATAAGCAAAAAGTATGAAATTGATGAAATTGATCGAAATTACTCTGTTAATTTTGCTGCATCAGCGATATTTATGCAATGCGATTTTGCCACTTTGTCTTCCTTTTAGGCCAATTACATTATTCCATTTCGGACCAATTTTTAGCTATTTTACAAGTATTACTTTATTTTTATGATTGAGCACAAGAAAATAACTGCCCAATCAACTATTTACTAACTACCCAATAAAGTGATTGGAAAACTGTAATTGGCCATTCAAAATAAGTTCCAGAATAAACATGAAGGCATGCCGTGGCACTAGGAATATGACATGTTCCTCTGTTGATTAGTTATGTTCAGGCTTTTACAAAGAATTTCACTTTGTTTTTTCATTCACTTATGAATTTTCATTCACACTAA
This sequence comes from Cherax quadricarinatus, assembly GCF_026875155.1. Taxonomy (NCBI): domain Eukaryota; kingdom Metazoa; phylum Arthropoda; class Malacostraca; order Decapoda; family Parastacidae; genus Cherax; species Cherax quadricarinatus. The sequence goes on along the minus strand of NC_069411.1, from coordinate 65,564,852 downwards.
AAAAGTAGAAGATTTTATGTTATGCATGTTGTAATAATTGTATATAATGTAAAATCAGCACATTCATGAAGCACATTTCTACCACCAGCTGATGTGTAGTTGAGATTGCATGACATCATTTGTTTACTCATTGAACATCACCAGAAATTCAGACTCATGTTCTGCTACTTTGAGCTCAGTTTTCATGCCTATCTTCAGTATAAAACCAATCAAAATCATTTCCATTTGTGTAACATATCTCCATTCTATCAAATGAGACAAAGGAAACCGTGAATTCAACTGTAAAAAACATACCTGAAAATACACCGCAAAGAGTCACTGTTTTAATCCAAAAAACACTGTCTCAGTTTTTTCTCATGCACGGGCATGCTGTTCGGATTTGTTTTATGATGGTGCACACTTACCACATAGATGCATCTCTCATAACTAGGCCCAAATTTTACAGCTCACGCTTATTGAGTGACCTGGCTCATGGCGTAGAACACGGCTTGGACCTGGCTTGAAAGCCGTTAGATATTATGGGACGACCTCATAGGGTTAAGTGAAATAAATAACAAAAAGGCACAATTCGTGACTGGAACTGATACACAAATAACCCCGCACATAAAAGAGAGAAGCTACGACTCGGCGTTTCGGTCGACTTGGACCGTGAGCAAAGTCACACTAATCCGAGGTGGAGAGGACGGCCTATTATATAGGCAGGAAGAGGTGGAGGGTGGTGTAGTAGTTGTAGTAGTAGTACGAGAATTGGTCATATTAATACCGATCAGATGAGAGATTAAGACACCGTCAGAGGGGATGCCCGGGTTGTTGTGCATGTGTCTTAATTTCATCTTGTCGGTTTTATATACACGTTCAGTACTAACTACTACTACTACTACTACTACATCACCTACCTCTTCCTGCCTATATATAGCCGTCCTTGCTCCACCTCTGTTAGTGTGACTTTGGTCTTAATGGTCCAAGTCGGAGACGAAACGTCATCGAAAGCTTCTCTCTTTTATGTGCGGGATATTTTGTGTATGGTGAAGTGAAATAGAATTTTTCTAGATTCTTTATGCTTTCTTCACAGCATAATTGACGCCATTACTGTAGTCTAGCATATAATCCAGTCTTCATTCTACTGGCCTCGTGCGCACTCAGTAGTACGATTGTGCTATTATGGTCACCAGAACAAAAGAGTGTGCAGAAAACAAGGTCCGAGTCATATTACACATCAAACAAATAATCAACAAACTATATAAATTTTTTGTTTACCCTTGTGGTTACGTCCAACATTCCCCCCCCCCTCGACATCTCGCCTCATCGCTCTCCACCTCCAATATGGTTAATAGTCACACCTTAATGTTTTCTCGAGCCAACGCATTTCTGCCCAAAATTCTCTTTCCTTCGCCCCCCCCACACACCCCCCCCCCCTACCCAGCTGTTGACTTTGGCTGCGAATTGTGTAATGAATGTGATTACTGTGTCTCCACTCACCTCCTTCTCTTCATCTCTAGCTCTATACTTCTTTTTGAGATCTAAATGTGTGTGTCTGTGTGTGTGTGAATTACCATTTGTGGTTGCATGGGTCGATTATTCAGCTCGGTGGACCCACCTCTCCCTAGGCTGGTTCATACTAGTCACACTTCCTGCCTCCAAGAAATTTCATCAAGAACATACGACAAAACCAAACAAATTTTATTTCTTGCAAAATTACAATTTATGGTATACATTTCATAATTTGATTGGTACAAAGAAACCACTATCCTGACATGGCATTTCTGGCTGGACTTACCTAATCCTTAAATGTGTCTACGTAGTCTAGACTAACTTCATGTATTCCATATTTCACTCTGTTATTCACCCTTAAACAGTCCAGAAGGTATAATTTCCGTCTTGTCTCGCTTTATGCCCTGAATATTTTGAGAATTTTTTTTTTTTTTATAGGAAAAAAAAGCATTATGGTACCCCGGGCGTCCCCAATTTTGTTCATATGGCGCACACTGAGTGCGCACCACCCATTCTATAATGTCTAGGTGACTCAGGCCTAATGTGGCCAATGTTGAATGAATGACAAATGAAACGTATATATACGTTTGGGGCGTTACGCGGAGAAGTAGTATACGTTTGGCATTTAGAGGGTTAATGTGAGATAGTACAATATTGATACAAACAACATTTTAGGTATCTGAGGCGACTAAAATGCGGGAGCGATGGGGTAGTAGCCCTTCTCCTGTAGACATTTCCTAAAAAAAAAGAAGAAAAACTTTATAAAACTGGGGATGCGTGAATGTGTGTTGGATGTAGTGCGGATGACAAGAAAACAGATGATTGCTGATGTTATGAATGATGAAAAGAAGTTGGATTGTCCTGGCCCTAAGCAAAACAAAGCTCGAAAGGGGGTAAGGGAGTTTCGAGTGGGGGTAATAACTGGGATTGTAAATCGGAGTATCTGAGAGGTTCGGTAAAAGGATAGGGGTTGCAGTAATGTTGAAGGATCAGAGTTTGGAGTGACCCGAGAATATGAATGCTGCCCCCTGTAAATTCAGAAGGATTATGTGGGAATGTTAAAGTAAAGGTTGGATGCGAAAAAGTGGGTCCTAAATAGCGTGTACGCACCTGGAAAAGAGAGGATGTAGAGAAGGAGAGATGTTGGAGATGTAAGGAATGTATAGGAGAACCTTTGAACCAAAAGTGACGAGGAGTAATTGATGGTAGGGGACCTGGAAGTGTGTAAAGTAGGAGGCAACTTTTGCGGAGGGTGTGGTAGGTGAAGTTTGGTGGTGCCAGTGTAAATGATAATGGGAGCCCTTTGATTGAACTTTTGTACACAGAAAGGGCGATTAGTGTAAGGTTAATACATACTTTAGATAAGAGGATAAATATGTTTACAGTAGACCCCCGCTTACCGATTTTTAATCGTGCAAGAGGGGTCATTGTTATGCGAAATAATCGGTATGCGAATGGAATTTTCCCCATAAGAATAATGGAAATCCAAATTAATCCGTGAAGCTCACCACAAGTATGAAAAAAAATTTTTTTTTAGCCACTGAAATGTTAATTTTAATACCACAAACTGAAAAGGCATGCACACTTACATGACACTTACTTTTATTGAAGATCTGGTGATGATTGATGGGTATGGTGAGGTGGTGAGAGTGAGGAGTGTTAGTGTTTAGAAGGGGAATCCCTTCCATTAAGACTGAAGGTTGTCGGAGTCCTTCTTTTTCTGAGGGTTACTTCCCTTCTCTCTTTGTAATGCACTATGACCAGCTCAGGAGTCTCACTAGGACTTTTTCGTCTACACTATATATCTGTCATAGTGGCGTTACCTCTCGTTCTTTATGATTCCCTAAAGTGGTTTCACAACATTGTCGGTACAGGTTGCCAACACGGTTGCATTAGCTGTGTGAGGGGTGATTTTCATCAAAAAAGGTTTGCACTTCAAGCCTCTTGCACACATTTCCATCATCTTTGTGTAGGCAACTTCTTCAATTTCCTCTCTCCCACTCCTCTGAACCAGTCGTTTTCTCAGGTCTGGGCCTCTTGCTGTGAAGTGATCCTATCAATCTCATCAGTGGTTAGTTCTTCATGACTCTCCACCAACTCTTCCACATCCTCCCCACTAACTCAACCCCAAGGACTTTCACAATGCCACAATGGATTCTCAAAACTGGCTAATCCTCTCAGGGTTAGCCTCAAACCCTGCAAACCTTTTGTGTCTACATTCTGGCCACAGTTTCTTCCCAAGCAGTAGTTTCAAGGTTCTTCTTCGTCACTCCTCCCAAGGCCTTACCTATAAGGTTTGGAATTGAGGGATATTATAAGTGCTCTTCTCCAAACACTCTCTTCGAGATCAGTTGAGTTTGTGAGGTCTACTACAAAGCACCTGTATCAAAACAGAGCCTTTTGTGTACAGTTTTTTGTGTGTGTGTGTCTGCAATAACCTGTGGTCCATGGGCTGCAGGAGAGGCGTGGTATTAGGGAGGCAAAAACTTCACCCCTTAATGAGCCCTTAAAGTCGCGCTCTGCCACGCGTCTGTAGTGACATGGGGCATTGTCTAACACAGGAGTCACTTAAGTTCTAGTTTCTTTTCAGTTAGGGTATTCTTTCACACGCGCGGGGGCAAAATGCATTGGTGTTAACAGTCATAGAAAAAGTCCCTAGTACCCAGCCTTATGTTTGGCACTCCACAGCGCACACACAATTCTCCTTGAGGACATTTCTTTTGCCTGAACGCCTCTTGGGAGTTCAGAGTGATACACTAATAAAGGCTTAACTTTGCAATCACCAGTGTAGCATCTGGAACACATCACACAAAGTAAGCCTGTCTTTCATAGGCTTATGTCCTGGGAGTGAGTGCCTTTGCTCCTGAGTAATGTAGGTCCTGTTGGCATTTTCTTCCAAAACAGGGCTTGTTTCATCACAATTAAACATCTTGTTCAGGTTTCAGTCCTTCAGTCCTCTATGTACTCCTTGAATTCATGCACATATTTTTCAGCCGCTTTGTGGTCCGAACTGGCAGCCTCCCCATGCCTTATCACACTATGTATGCCACTACGCTTCTTAAATTCCTCAAACCAACCTTTGCTGGCCTAAATTCACTCTATCAGCACAGTTGCAGGCATTTTTTTAATTCATCCTCATGCAACTTCCTAGCCTTTTCGCATAGTGATCGCTGAGTGACGCTATCTCCTGCTAGCTGTTTTTCTTTTATCCACACCAATTAAGATTTCTCAACATCTTCTCATCTGGATCTTGTTTCGAAAACACAGTTAAACATTTGGCAAGAACACGCTTCCTTGATTGCCTTTCTGGTGCCCACAATGTAGCGATGTGTTGATTGGGGTTTCTTATACAACCCTGACAGGTCGGCGATACGCACACTCCACTTTCATAGACTTATCAATGATCTCTTTCTTCATCTCTATTGGAATTCTCACCCTTATTGCGGTAGGGTTGGCTCTAGAAGCTTTCTTGGGGCCCATGGTCACTTATTTTCCAGAAAAGCACCGAAAACACTGTAATAATACGAAATATTCCGATTGTATGCTTGGATGTTACCACGGAGGCTGGCTGGTAAACAATGGCACGGGCGGCACATGTGAGGCTGGCTGAGGGCGCACATTGGACGCGTCTCGGACGAAAATCGGTGAGCGGGTTTTTAAGCGGTATGCGAGGCAAAATTTTTGCGATTAAAGCAAGCGGTATGCGGATTAATCGTTATGTGATGCCATCGGTATGCGGGGGTCCACTGTACAAGATATGATGTAGGGCGAAATGACAGTAGTTTGTTGGATTATGTATTGGTAGATAAAAGACTGTTAAGTAGACTTCAGGATGTACATGTTTATAGAGGGGCCACAGATATATCAGATCACTTTTTAGTTGTAGCTACACTGAGAGTAAAAGGTAGATGGGATACAAGGAGAATAGAAGCATCAGGGAAGAGAGAGGTGAAGGTTTATAAACTAAAAGAGGAGGCAGTTAGGGAAAGATATAAACAGCTATTGGAGGATAGATGGGCAAATGAGAGCATAAGCAATGGGGTCAAAGAGGTATGGGGTAGGTTTAAAAATGTAGTGTTAGAGTGTTCAGCAGAAGTTTGTGGTTACAAGAAAGTGAGTGCAGGAGGGAAGAGGAGCGATTGGTGGAATGATGATGTAGAGAGAGTAGTAAGAGAAAAAAAGTTAGCATATGAGGAGTTTTTACAAAGTAGAAGTGATGCAAGGAGGGAAGAGTATATGGAGAAAAAGAGAGAGGTTAAGAGAGTGGTGAAGCAATGTAAAAAGAGAGCAAATGAGAGAGTGGGTGAGATGTTATCAACAAATTTTGTTGAAAATAAGAAAGAGTTTTGGAGTGAGATTAACAAGTTGAGGAAGCATAGAGAACAAATGGATTTGTCAGTTAAAAATAGGAGAGGAGAGTTATTAAATGGAGAGTTAGAGGTATTGGGAAGATGGAAGGAATATTTTGAGGAATTGTTAAATATTGATGAAGATAGGGAAGCTGTGATTTCGTGTATAGGGCAAGGAGGAATAACATCTTGTAGGAGTGAGGAAGAGTCAGTTGTGAGTGTGGGGGAAATTCGTGAGGCAGGTAAAATGAAAGGGGGTAAAGCAGCTGGGATTGATGGGATAAAGGTAGAAATGTTAAAAGCAGGTGGGGATATAGTTTTGGAGTGCTTGGCACAATTATTTAATAAATGTATAGAAGAGGGTAAGGTACCTAGGGATTGGCAGAGAGCATGCATAGTTCCTTTGTATAAGGGCAAAGGGGACAAAAGAGAGTGCAAAAATTATAGGGGGATAAGTCTGTTGAGTATACCTGGTGAAGTGTATGGTATAGTTTATTATTGAAAGAATTAAGAGTAAGACAGAGAATAGGATAGCAGATGAACAAGGAGGCTTTAGGAAAGGAAGGGGGTGTGTGGACCAGGTGTTTACAGTGAAACATATAATTGAACAGTATTTAGATAAGGGTAAAGAGGTTTTTGTGGCATTTATGGATTTGGAAAAGGCATACGACAGGGGTTGATTGGGGGCAATGTGGCAGATGTTGCAGGTGTATGGTGTAGGAGGTAGGTTACTGAAAGCAGTGAAGAGTTTTTACGAGGATAGTGAGGCTCAAGTTAGAGTATGTAGGAAAGAGGGAGATTATTTCCCAGTAAAAGTAGGCCTTAGACAAGGATGTGTGATGTCACCGTGGTTGTTTAATATATTTATAGATGGGGTTGTAAGAGAAGTAAATGCGAGGGTCTTGGCAAGAGGCGTGGAGTTAAAAGATAAAGAATCACACATAAAGTGGGAGTTGTCACAGTTGCTCTTTGCTGATGACACTGTGCTCTTGGGAGATTCTGAAGAGAAGTTGCAGAGGTTGGTGGATGAATTTGGTAGGGTATGCAAAAGAAGAAAATTAAAAGTGAATACAGGAAAGGTAAGGTTATGAGGATAACGAAAAGATTAGGTGATGAAAGATTGGATATCAGTTGGGGGGAGAGATAGGAGGAGGTAATGTATTAGAATTTGGGAGTGGACGTGTCAGCAAAGGGGGTCTATGAAAGTAGGTGAATCATAGAATTGAGGGGGGAAAAAGGGGGTTGACAGTGCGCTTATGAGTCTGTGGGACAAAGAACTTTGTCCTTTAGGCAAAGGGGGGGAATGTTTTTAGAGTATAGTTTTACCAACGCTCTTTATGGGGTAAAGATGGGTGATAAAATGTTGCAGTGAGGAGAAGGCTGGGGGGCGGGGAGATGTCATGTCTGGGGGCATATGTGGGTGAATATAATGCGAGAATTCGATTTGGAAGTTAGGAGGAGGTGCGGGATTACCAAAATGTTGTCCAGAGGGCTGGGGAAAGGGGACAGTAAGAAATGGGCAAAACAGAATATTTCAAAGGTATCATCTGTATTGGAAAGGAAGGGCGGGGTGGGGGTCGGCCTGGGAAAGGTTGGAGGGATGGGGTAAAGGGGGTTTTGGTGTGAGGGGTTTGGACTTCCAGCAGGAAATGCGTGAGCGTGTTTGTTGGGAGTGAATGGGACAAAGGGTTTTTTTTAAAACTTGATGTGTGTTGGAGTGTGAGGAAAGTAACATTTAGAAGGTTCAGGGAAACGGCAGGCCGGCTTGGCCCGGAGAGGGAAGTACAGTCCCGCACTTGAAGGGGGGTGGTTAATTTTTGTATTTTAAAAAAACTGTAGTGTAAAGCCCCCTTTTGGGCAAGCGTGAGGGAGTGAATGAGGTAAAATTTTTTTTTTTTTTAAAAAGCCACCCTGCCTTGGGTGGGAATCGGCCAGGTGTTAAAAAAAAAAAAAATAATGTTTTAATAGATAAGGGAAAAATAAAATTTTGGGAGAGTTTCTTAAAATTTTGGGTTAGAGAATGAAGGTGGGTTGGTTCTATTGAGAAGTGAGATATTTTAAAGTATATCTAAATTGACTTAGGGGCGGGGGGCCTTTTAAAAGGGGGGACCCCCTTGCAGGGTGAAGAGGTGATGTTGAGGAATTGGGCCTTTTTGGTTTTTTCCTCAGACCGAACCTAATTTACCCCCCAAATCCTCCTTTCCTTTCCCATCCCCCCCATCCTTTCTTTTTCCCCTTTTCCTCCCCCCCCCAACCCCCCCTTTTCCCCCCGTCCCATTCGAGCCCTGGGGTCCTTCCCTCTGGCTTTTGGGCATTATGGTTTCTAGGTAGGGGGAACTGTCTAATTTGCCCTCCCGTGAGGTTCCTCAGTGTGGTGTTTTTTGTCTGGAATCTAGATTGTTGGATTTTGGGAAGTGGGCGGGTGTTTCAGTGACGGTGTATCCCCCAAAAGCTGCCTGTCAGTTGGGGGAGGACAGTGGAGGTGTGTTTTGTGGGGGATTTCTGATCCCTCTTTTTTGTCCCCAAGGTGGTTTTGGTAGTGTTGAGGTTGCTGTCCCGGAGCGCGGGTTTTGGCGTAAAGGGTAGGGTAGGCAGGGGTTCCGCACTGCTTGCACTCTTTGGGCTGAGGTCCTCTTGGATGAGGGGGCAAACTTAGGGCCCTTTTCATGCCTTCTAGTGAGCCCCTCCATTTCCTTTTTTTTTTTTTTTTTCTTTCCTTCTTTTTTTTTTTTTCTCAAAATAAAAAATAATAAAAAAGTACCACTATCAGGGAGTCTTCTTTCCGTGATGACCCTCCTCCTCCGGGCCCCTTTTTGGTTCCCCACACCTTTCTACCCGGCTTTGTTTTTGGGGCCATTCTCTAGACTTTCCCCAACCCCTTGTACCTTCTCCAGTATGCTTTCATCACTCTCCAGGGGGCTGGGGCTCCGCCCATTTCTTTTTAGTGCCTTACCTCTTGCATGCTTTAATTTGCCTGGTTTCCCCCAAATTTCGGTGTGATGTTTTTGGATATCCACCTGCCGGGGTTCGGGCTCCCCGCTGCTAGCCTAAACGTTCCAGCCCTTTTACTGCCCAATGGTTTTTCAATGTCTGTTTCATTCCTCCCAAAAAAAAACGCCCTGCGTGTACCCATTTCCTTTTTCCCCGTTTACGATAGTAGCGGACTAAATTTTTTCCCTGCAGCTGACATCCCAACTGATTTCTTTTGCCCATAGTTTTGGGTAAAGCTCTTTTATGACACGTTGGGCCAAAATATATCTTTCACGCTTTTAAAAAGCAGGCACACCCCTTTTACAGTCCAAAATGGAAAAATTCATGCTCTTTCCCATCTTCTTTTGATAATATTCCAGTCACTTTTCAAAAAGCACACTACTCTAAATTTTGCAGTGATAGGGGTTGTTTTAAAAACCACGTACCATTTTGTACAGTATTGATTTTCTTCTTGCATTGATGTTTTTGGAAAGCACTAGCCCCTTCGGACCCCAGTTCTCAAAGGGATGGTATTTTTTTCCCCCCCCCCTTCTTGGGGACGGCGCAAAAACCTTTGACTGCGTGAACCCTCCCTTTATTTATATCGCGGCCATTGCCTAAAAGTCCGTAAAGTGGTCCCTATTCAAAAACATTCAAAATTTTGCTGGTGTTTCAGAAAACCTGCTAAATACTGCGGTCGCAGTGGGTGCCTGGTTTGCAGTGTCGCAGATCATCCTGTACCTCTTGCAGTTTCCCCCCCTATTGTTCAGTTGCAATAAAACCTCATCTGTCTTTTTCCTTCAATGTAAAGGTCTATTTTGAATGAAAAACCCATTCTCTTACGGGAGTAAGGCCTTTTTTTTTGCATGGCTGTCTTTGGCTTGCCTTGGGGGGAAATCTTCCTGTGTCCCTTATTTTTGAGGTAGAGACTTCCAACCGGGGTGGTCCCCCTCCTCCCAGCCCTCCAGTTTTGGGTTTTCCCGGGGGGTCCCCCCCATCTCCACTTTTTGTGGTTTTCCCTCTGAAACCCCCACCCCTTCCTTTTCCCAACCTTTACTACTTCTCGTCCGTTTGTTTTTCCCTTTCTACAAGGCCCGCCCCCCGCATCTTTTTGCCCTACACCTGTGAAGTTAAATTTGTCTAATAAACCAAAGTCTCTTCCATTCCTCCAGTGTTAAAATTTCCCCCAACGTTTTCCTTTTTCGCCTCTCCCTCGGTCCCTTTTTTTTTAAAAAAATTTGGGGGTTTCCCCTTTGGTACTCCCCTCTTCTTCTTTTTCCCCCCCCATCTTCTTGCCCAGTTCCCTTTCCCAACCCTCCTTCCTCTCGTTCCATGTGGACTCTTCTACCCCCCAGGCATCTCTCCAAATTCGTACTCCCCCCCTCTCAGACCTGTTTGGTTCCCTCTTATTCCCCGTCTCTATTTGCTTATTTTCACCATTTCTGAGTTTTGGGTATCGGCATCTTGACACTGTCTCCAACTGTTTTGAGGAGACAAAACCCCGGGGACACTGATGCCCCTCCCCTACCCCTTCTTATTTTTCTGACCTCGCATCAATCTTTTCCTTCACAGTTTTCTGATTCCTCCTTCTTATGCGCTTACCATTGCCCCCCAATTTTGACTTCACTGCCCTAATGGCCTAGATTTTATTGCTTCTTATTTTTGGGCTACCCTTCTTTGTAAATAATGTCTTTTTTTACATGGAATATGGTGCCCTTGGGGGGTAATGGGGGGAGAGCTCCGGGTTTGTCTCCCTTTTTCCCAGTATGTGTTGGGTTACAAACCCAAAAAATTTGTTAGCTGTTTTTCATCCCTTTTTGGCTATGTGCTTTTGCGTTCTTTGATCCCTTTCCTGATAATATTTAATGGAGTGTGCTTCTTGCTTGCGTTGGTATACGTATAAACAAGTTTGTTCATTCCTGCTGATTATACTACAGCCGATTTATTTGCACAGATGGTATCATTTTGCTCTCGTATCTCCCCCTCCTTGTTTCTGTATCTGGAATTGCATTCTTATCCTTTTCTCCACCCCCATCTTTTTTGGGTTTTTTTAATGTCACCATCCCCTGTGGGGGGGTTCCACTGTGCTCCGCAGTGATCATTTGGGAGATTTCCCATTCTCATCCTCTTCATGTTTTAATAGGGTGCTCCTACCCATTTTGACTTTTGCACTAGGCCTTTTTTCATTGATTTTTATCTGTTTCTTGTCGTTGCATTGTTATGCTTGGTTTTTTTCCCCCGGATTTAATGACAGTGATCACTTTCCTATTCTTCTTCTTCTACTACTATTCCCGACTGCCTTGTAGCTCCGTTGGAAATTTGCATGAGCAAATTGGGAATTATTTTCATTTTACCACCTTTGGGGGAAACCCTTTTTTGCCCTTATTGATGAGCTGGTGCCCTTTTTTGACCTTTTTTTGACTGCAGTCATTTCTTTTCCTCAACCCTCAGACAGGCACCAACAGCTGCCTTTGGGTGGTCTCCTCATGTCCTGTGCAGTGCATTTAAAACTGCTTCATGGGGCTGTTACGATAAAAATCAGCCTAGTCGTCTTTTTTTGGTTTTAAAAGGGGCTGGCCAGTTCTCCCCTGCAAAAGTGATGCTAAACACATTTGTTGGCAAACTACATGTCTGAATTCCCTGTTTCCCCTTGTGTATTTGGAAGAAGTTGTGTGGCAAGTACACCCCAGCCCCCAGCTCCTTTTTTTCGGGTTGTGGTGTTAGTGTTGGGGAACCTCTTGAAGTGCCCGGAAATTTGGGAACTATCTTGCCATGTCTCCCAGGGCTTCCCCTTTGTCCCTCATTTCTTGCATCTAAGTCTCCCAAAGGACAATTGCCCTTGGTTTTTCCCCCTCTTTTTGGAATGGAAGCTAAAACCCCCAGCTTTCTGCTGCGTCATTGGCAGCTGGGCCTGATATTCATATCGTATGCTACATGTGCTTCTACAGCCCTTTTTACTCTTTTAAATCTTATTTGATTGAGGGGTTCCCCCCAAATAATGGAAATCTGCCATTTACTACCATTTCGAAAAACCGGGCCCTCAGAGCTTGATGCCTCATTAGCCCCCATTGCCCTGACCAGTTTATCTGCAAGGGATGGAAAAACTGGTAATAGACTCTGATATGGTTTTTGGAGCTCACAGTATGTCTTTTCCTCTCGCCAATAGGTTTTCAAGGGCCCCCCCCTACTTTGGACCTTTCTCCATTAGATATTTTTTTTTTTTTTTTTTTTTATACACTGGCCATTCCCCCCAAGGCAGGGTTTGGCCCGAAAAAGAAAACTTTCACCTTTTCACTCCATCATGTCTTGCCAGAAGGGTGCTTTACATACGTTTTTTAAAATGCAACATTTTCCCCCCTCCTTCAGAGTGCAGGCACTGTACTTCCCATCTCCAGGATCAAGTCCGGCCCCCCGGGTTTCCCCGAACCCTTCATAAATATTACTTTCTCACATCCAAAAGCACGCAAGTATTAAAAACCATTTGTCTCCATTCACCCTACAAACACCTCATGCTACCCGCTGGGGGCCCCAAGCCCTCGCACAAAAAACCCCCTTTTCCCCTCTCGCCAACCTTTCCTAGGCCCCACCCTACCCCCCTTCCTTCCACTACAGACTGATACACTCTTTAAGTCTTCTGTTTCGCTCCATTTCTCTAATGTCCGAAACCCACCTCAACAACCTTCCTCAGCCTTGGGCAACAGTTTTGGGGAATCCCGCACCTCCCCCTAACTTCCAAAAATACAAATTTTCTGCTTTTTCACAAAAACACATTTCCCCCAGAATGACATCCCACTGCCTCCAGCCTTCTCCTCGCTGCAACATTCATCACCCCTGCTTCACACCCTATTGAGCGTTGGTAAAAAACTTTTTCATAATTCCCCTCTTTTCCCCCAAGGCAAAGTTCTTTGTTCCCAGACTCCCAGTGCCCACTCACTCTTTTTCCCTCATCAAACTATGATTCACCTCATCTTTAAGCCCCTCCGCTGACACGTCCCCTCCCCAAAAAAACTGAAAACATTCACCCCCTCCTACTCTCTCCCTCCAATTATATTGAATCTTTTTACTAATATTTTTTTTTTCCCATAACCTTTCTCTTTCCAGTATTCACCTTTAATTTTCTTTTTTTTGCACACCCCCCACCAAATTTTTCCACCAACTCTGCAACTTCTCTTCAGAACTCCCCAAAAGCACGTGTCATCGCAAAGAGCGCTGGACAACCCCACTTTGGTGTGTTCTTTATCTTTTAAATCCACGCCCCTTGTCAAGCCCTCGCATTATTCTCTTCAACCCCCTCTTAAAATATTTAAACAACCCCGGTGACCCAATCACACATCCCTTTCTAAGGCCCATTTTATGGGAAAAAAATTTCCCTCTTTCCACACCTAACTTGAGCTCACTACCCCGTAAAAAAATCTTCACTGCTTTCATAACCACCTCCTACCCATTTTTAAATTGCAACTCTGCCCCATGCCCCCTATCCACCCTGCTAGCCTTTTCCAAATCCATAATGCCACAAAACCTCTTTGGGCCCTTTTCTAAAAAACTGTTCATTATATTTTCACGTAAAAACCCGGTCCACACCCCCCCTACCTTTTTTAAGCCTCCTTGTTTATCTGCTATCCTATTCTCTGCTTTTCTTATTCTTTCAATAATAATCTACCATAAAATTTTCCCGGTATACTCACGACTTTTCCCCTATAATTTTTGCACTCTCTTTTTTCCCCTTTGCCTTTATACAAAGGAATAGATTTCTCTCTGCCCAAACCCTAGGTACCTTTCCCCCCTTCCTCTTTATTAAAAATTTCACCAACCACTCCAAAACATACCCCACCTGCTTTTAACATTTCTATTTTATCCCATCAATCCCCGGGTGCCTTACCCCTTTCATTTTACCTACTGCCCCGAAACTTCCCCCCCCTCCCAAAAAGGCTCTTCCACTCCTACAAGTGTTATTCCTTTGCCCTTCACGAAACACGCTTCCCCATCTTCATCAACATTTAACAATTCCCCAAAATATTCCCTCCATCTTCCATACCTTAACTCTCCATTTAATAATCTCCTCTCCTTTTTTTAACTGCAAACCCTTTGTTCTTGGCTTTCTTAAATTTTTAATCTCACTTCCAAAACTTTTTCTTATTTTCAAAAAAATTTTTTTGATAAAATTACCCCTCTCTCATTTTTTCTCTCTTTTTTTGCTTCCCACTCTCTTAACCTCTCCTTTTTCTCCAAATTTTTCTTTTCCCCCTGCTCACTTTTACTTTGTAAAAACCTCATTGCTAACTTTTTCTCCCTTACTACTCTTTACATCACTTTTCCCCCCAAACGCTCCTTTCCCTCTGCACCCACTTTTCCCGTAACCACAAACTTCGCTGAAAAACCTAAACTATTTTTAAACCTACCCCATACCTTTCGACCCCATTCCTATCCCATTGCCCATTATCCCCAATGCGTTTTTAAACTTTCCCTAACTGCCCCTCTTTTTGTTTATAAACCTTACCTCTTCCCCTTTCCCCGGCTTCTATTCTCCTTTTTTCCCTTACCTTTTACCTCAGTGTAGCTAAACTAGAAATGATCGATATATCTTGGGCCCCCTATAAAACATGTACATCCTGAAGTCTATCAAAAGTTTTTATCTACCAATACTAATCCAAAAAAACTTCTGTCATTTCCCCCTACTCATTCTTGTAACTTATTTATCCTCTTTTTCTTAAAAATTATTACCTATAACTAAACCCTTTCTATCAAAGTTCAATCAAAGGGCTCCCTTATCATTTACACCCGGCACCCCAAAAAATTACCTACCACCCCCTCTAAAGTTTTCCTACTTTTGCTTTTAGGTCCCTACCACAATTACTCCTCACTTTGGTTCAAAAGGGTCCTATACATTACTTAACACTCCAAAATCTCCTCTCTCCTCTGCATTTCCCCTTTTTCTCCAGGTGCTACAGTTATTTGACCCCCCTTTCGCATCCAAACCCTTTTCTTTAAACCACTAATTCTTGAATTTAACATTAATTCTCTTTTCTCCTTCCCTTTGATTGTGTGTGAAATGCCCTTTTCTAACAAACACTCCACCAGCAGTCTTTTTTGATCTTGAGAAGGCAATGAATACCACTTGGGGGTAAACTTTTTTGCTGAAGCTCACTTTTTAGGCCCCCGCGGGGAATTACCAACTTTTCCTACGCGTTCAATCGACAGACATTTTCTGATTAAGAAATCGTAAAAAACACGATTGCAAATAAACCAACCCCCGGGCCGGGGTTTAACCCGGTCATAGAGTCTCAAAAAATCAGCCCCCGGTTAGCCCCTAGACCAGCTAGCCCCAAAAGATTTTATCCAAATAGGGATATTTCTCACCATAGGGAAAATTAGCCAGGCACCCCTGTGCCACAAATGCAAGTTTTTTCAGCGAATCCCGCTAGCGTGGCCCCTGACGACCTACCAATCCCTTCATGCCGTCAAAGCAAAGGGGTGGAGTTTTAATTTTGGGGGGGGGGGGGGGGGGGGGGTGTACCCCCCTTGGTTTGGGGGGGGGGGGGTGGGGGGGGGGGGGGGGGGGGGGGGGGGGGGGGGGGGGGAAGATCCCTTTCCTTTCCCCTTGGTTAGAAATTTCCTATTTGATTCTTAGTTTATGGGTTGGGCAAGGAGGGCTGGGGTTTGAGCTCATGCCCGGGGTTAAGGGGGGGATGGTTTTAGACATTTTTGTACGTGTTTTTTGCCTACTTTTCCCCCAAAAGTTGGGAGGGAAAAACCCAAAATTGTGTCCTTTGCACTACCCTTTTTCTCTTGCCTATAAATGACCCACCTTCCATTCTTCCATCACATATTTGGTCATCACTTTATGTGGATGACTTTGCTATAGCTTGTGCAGGTGCTGACTGTCACCTGGTAGCAGCCTCCCTTTGGTATGCGATTGACCGAGTTTCCCCATTGGGTCACTTCTCATGGATTTAAATTTTCTAGTACAAAAACCCATTTCATTACCTTCACTAGACGTCCTCTTGTCCCAGATGCTGCATTTTATTTACACAGCTCACTCATTCCACAATGTGATATGGCCAGGTTTGGTCGCCGGTTGACATGGAAACCTTACATTTCCTCTTTGGAGGCAGTTTGCCATGGTCAGCTGAATCTCCTTAAAATTCTTGCTCATGGGGAGCAGATTGTCGAACTCTCCTCCATTTGCATTCCACCCTAGTCTTGTCCAAGCTGGATTATGGTGACCAAGTCTATTCTGCAGCTTCTCCTACCACTCTTTCTAAGTTAGATCCCTTTCATCATCAGGGTCTACATTTATGCCTTGGTGCCTTTTGTTCATCCCCTGTTGAAAGCCTCTAAACTGAAGTGAATGTTCCCTAGCTGATCGTTGGGATGCTCATTGTCTTCGTTACTTTGTCCATTCTCGTGACCTTCGTGTTCTGTCTACGTATAGGTTGGTCTCAGACGTTAGTAGAAACCCATTATTTGTTCAATGCCCCGGCTTACTCTGACCATTTTCCCTTCGTTTTCACTCACTCTGGTCTTTTCTCCAATTGCCTCCCTTGTCTGATCATTTAGCGTCCTCCTTTTCCCTTCCCCCTTGGGAGGTTCCGATGTTTCGTGTCTGTTCTCCCCTACTGCCATGCACCAAAGCTCTTCTACCTTCAACTGCTTCTCGCTCTCTTTTTCTTGATCGCTTCCAGTCGCATGCTCATGCTGTTGCTGACAGTGTTGGGTTTGCAGCGGTGTTCTCTGACAATGTTGTCCAAAGTCATTTGTTAGACTCAGCTAGTATTTTTACTGCTGAGTTGTATGCCATCCCTGTAGCACTTCTCCGTATTACATATATGTCTCCTTTGACAATTGTGATCATTTCAGATTACCTCAGTGCTTTACAAGCTATTAAATAATTTGATTCCCTTCATCCATTAGTCCTTCATAGTCAACTATGGTTGCGCCGTGTGGTTAGCAAAAGCAAAGATGTTGTTTTTTGTTGGGTCCCAGGACATGATGTGTAGGGCAATGAACAAGCAGATGCTGCTTCGCATTCAGTGGTGCATGATCTTCTGGTTTCCTATAGAGGTATTCCATTCAGAGATTATTTTCCAGTCATCTTGGCCCATCTTTGCGACCGTTGGCAACAACGGTGGCCAGGCATGCACCATAACAAATTGCACTCTATTAAATCACTTTTAGGTTTGTGGCCATCTCCTTACCACCATTGCCGTATTTGGGAGACTGCGCTCTCCCATCTCCACATTGGCCATACTCGCCTTACCCATGGGTATCTCATGGAACGACACCCTATTCCTCTCTGTGAGGTTTGTCGGGTCCCTATTTCAGTTCTTCACTTTCTTGTAGAGTGCCCAGTTTACCAGTGAGCTCGCAGGATTTACCTCCAATGATGCCACCACCCTACCACTCTTACCTTATCTTCCCGTCTTGCAGACGGCCCTACCTTTGACTTACAATAACTTATAGATTTTTGTCAGCAACTTCTTTACTTTACGAACTTTGACACACAGCCCTTAGTGTCCCTTCCAGCCCTTTTCTCTCCTCACCTCTGATCCCCTCTCGCCTAGCTGTTTATAGCCCCAGCACTATTTCCTGCCCTGCAGTGCTGGATGACCCTTGTCAGTTTAGCGCTTTCACTCATTATAATAATAAAAAATAATATGGGCAGAGGACCTTTTCATGGTTTGGGTAAAAAGTTCCAGATCTTCGGGCCTTTTACGTGCATTGAATTTTTGCAGAGTGTGAGATGGACACAAGGGATGTCAAAAAGTGTTTTGTGCCTCGTGTTATGTTTGTGTGCTCTGTTGTAGCTGTTTAGAAGTTTGAGTGGAGGGTTTATATTGGAGTTTAATGTTCTGTATACAGTGGACCCCCGCCTTAAGATATTAATCCATTCCTGAGAGCTCATCATAAGCTGAAATTATTGTTAGCCGAATTAATTTTCCCCATAAGAAATAATGGAAATCAAATTAATCCGTTCCTGACACCCCAAAGTATGAAAAAAAAAAATTTTTACCACATGAAATACTAATTTTAATACACACAAACTGAAGAAGACATGCACAATTACTACTCTACTAAGAATAGAATACATGACACTTAGCTTTATTGAAGATCTGGTGATGATTGATGGGATGGGAGGAGGGGAGTGTGTGGAAGTTATTGTTTAGAAGGGGAATCCCCTTCCATTAGGACTTAAGGTAGCAAGTCCTTTTCTGGGGTTACTTCCCTTCTTCTTTTAATGCCACTAGGACCAGGTTGAGAGTCACTGGACCTCTGTCGCACAACAGATCTGCCCATAGAGCTCTGTACATCCCGTTCCTTCCATTTTTTGTAAGAATAAAAATTCAATTGGAAAGCCAAAGAAATATAAGAGGGGCCTGGGGATGTGACTAACGAACAGAGAACTTGTTATTTTAGTGCCAGGAATGTCTTTCTTGTTTATTCTGGACCCTATTCAGAAATTGGCATCTTTTGAAATTTGTGTGAAATTGGCAAAATTGCTAAATTCTGACCACTTTATTGGATAGTTGAAATCGGTAAATGGGTGGTTTCTTGTACTCATTCGATAAAAAAAATGGAGTTCTAGCAAAATAGTTATGATTTTTATCGACTAGTACACTGGAATTTGCGGAAAATAGGGCTCTAAGTTGGCAAAATCACCGATGCGTAAACATCGTCTAGACGGCTAACTTCACGAGAGCATAATTCCGTAAGTTTTCCATCAAATTTCATACTTTTGGTGTCATTATGATTGGGAAAAGATTCTCTATCTTTTCATAAGAAAAAATAATTTTTTTTTTTTTTTAATTTTGGCGACCCTGAGAACAAGTCTTGTTGTCTGGCAATAAATGCCAGACAACAAGTTTACACTAACTTATATTAAGTTAGCAATAGAAACAGGCATTAAAAACACAATACTGTAAAAGGTAAGATACACACAGAGTACACTTATTACTTACCTTAAAATATTAATATTAATGTGTGAGAGGTGAGTGGCAGGGTGTTTATTGAATAAAATCAAAATGGCACACCATCATCTTCTAACTTGGCACTTAAAGCAAGAGGCTTACGACTTCTCTTTTTATTATCAGCTAACCTTAGACGCCATCGTCAATAAGAGCCAACTAGCTAACGAAAGAGTAAATGAGAGAGAGAACGAGATACAGAGTTGAGACAATGTAAGAACACAAACTGAACAGGTAGTGGACGATCACTTGGTCAGGCGAAATGCGTATTAATATGTGTCTACTTTTAGTTCATTCACGTCCATTTGTAAGAGTTTGTAAAACATTTATCTCAATATTTTTTATTTTAATAATAATTACCTCACAATACAAATACTCTTACATTATGTACAAGTTGTACAAGTTAGTTCAGAATAAACAAACAGCAACATACCATTTTTAGAGTGAATGAAGATAATAATATTAATAATAATAATAATAATAATAATAATATTATTATTATTATTATTGATAATAATAATATTATTATTATTATTATTATTATTATTAATATTAATAATAATAATAATTATTATTATTATTCTTATCATTTATTATAAAAAGCACTAAACCCACAAGGGTCGTGAATTGCTATACATAGAGTAAAGGCATACAAAAAGAATATTTTTCTACAGTTACCCCCCCATGTTTGACTAGAGAAAACGTAATTCTTCCGACACTACCTACACAGCTGCTTTGTAAACAAATCTCATATTTACATCAATTTTTATTCTGAGTGTATGTATCATGTTTATATGCTATGTAATGGGTTTCATATATAATTTTGAGGAAAATATCATAGATGGATTAATGAAAATGCCTATATTGATGTAAAAAAAAACATTTAGTGTGCCCAAAGGGTGATTATTTTTTCGTAGTTTGGTCATGAGTAGAGAGAGACTTAGCGTTTTTAAAATGTGACCTGCACCCCCAGCAAGGTGTAAAATTTTTTAGGTACAGGACACTAAGTTAATTTCAGAGTAATAAAAAATGCAGAATTTTAAAACACTTGAAATTTTGGAAATTTTCCTGAAAAATAATGGGCCCGGGAAAAATTTTAACAAACCGGGTGGGGGGGCCGTTTTAAACCCTTTACTGTTTCAGGCCCCCTCTGAAACTGTCTTTCATGTCGCCAAAAATTTTCAAAAAAAAAAAAAAATTTTTTTCTTATAAAAAGGGGGTTAAATTTATTTTTCTGATGTTTTAGTCCAAAAAAAAATTTTTTTGCCTTCGGTACTTCCGAATATGGCCCTGAATTTGCAGAAAATGAGCGAATGGCAACAGCGGCGACGCCCGCCACCCGGGGGTAAAACTTTAGTTTATTTGTAATTAAAGGTTTTTTTTGTTTTTTTCACTTTTTTATTTTTTCACATAAATTATGTGGCCTATGAGCCAAAGTAAGGTGTGATTATAAACCGTTGACAACACAATAAGCACACAAACATAATTATAAAATATATTTTTACAAAACTGTTTACAAAAAAAACAAAAACATCCCTCCCCTCCCCCTCCTTCTCCTCCTCCCCCCTCCTCCCCCCTCCCCCTTCTCCCCCCTCCCCCTCCTCCTTCTCCCCCTCCTTTCCCCCTCCCCCTTTTCCCCCTCCTTTCCCCCCTTTTCCCCCCCTCTCCCCCCTTCCCTCCCCCTTCTCCCCCTCCTCTTCCCTCCTCCTTCTCCTCCTCCTCCCCCCCTTTCCCCTCCTTCTCCTTCCCCCCTTCTTCTCCTCCTCCCCCTTTCCCCTCCTCCTCCTTTCCCCCTTCCCTTTTCTAACCCCTTCTCCCCCTTTTTTCCCCTTCTAATCCCCCCTTCTCCTCCTCCTCCTTCTCCTCCTTCTCCTCCCCCTTTCCCTCCTCCTTGTCTTGTGGCGAGTGTGGGCTTATAATTTTTTTGAGTCAAAAGTCGGCAGCTGTAAAAGTGCATATTATCTCATTAGTTCCCCCTCCCGCCGTCAAAACAAGGGGGTGGGAGCTGTTCCCCTCCCCATTCTAATTATCTTTCTCCCTCATCTATACTTTCAATCTGTCTCTTTCTATCTTTTGCCTTCTCTGTCCAAGGGACAATAAATACAAGTAACAAGTGAAATTACCTAGGATAACCCAAAAATCCAAAAAAAGTGCTTACTCTGCTTGAAAGTAGTAAACGGATGACACGTCTTGGGCTCTCTTGGACAGAGAGCTAGATGGACAGAGGGGGACTGAAGACAGACAAATAGCAGACAAAATGTTTGTGTACCAAAAACCAAAGGGAGGGTGTGGCAGTAAATTCCCCCTTTAAAACGCTCTCAAATCACTTTTCAGTGTTATCCCCCTTTTTGTCACTGTCGGGGGGACTTTTTTTTTTCTTTCTTTAAGGAACAATATTATTACATCTTCTTCTTCCTCCTCCTCCTCCTCCTCTTCTCCTCCTCCTCCTCCTCCTCCTCCTCTTCCTTTCTTCCCTCCTCCTCCTCCTCCTCCTCTTCCTCCCCTCCTCCCCCTCCTCCTCCTCCATTGCTTTTGGTCTCAAACTCCTCCAAATCATGAAATTGATCTTCACTGACACTTCCATCTGTGTTAGAGCATCACTTGGGAAGAGAAGAGTCCCAGATTTGCTGGGGAATCACATATTTCTTACCGCTAGACATGCTGAAAAAGGACAACTGAAATGGCATTCCCACAATGCACCACTGGCTCCCCGATTTTTTTTATATGGTGCACACTGACCATGGAGACCCATTCTCTCACATGTGGGCCTACCAGCTTTCTCCTGCTTGATTTGAAGCTGCTAGAATTTATGCGTATAAATACGTCAGAAACATTGGCTCGTAAGACGTATTTATACGTCGGAAACAGTCAAAGGGTTAAAAGACCGCTTTCCGTATAGGAAATTTTGGTCATAATTTGACATCGCCGTATTAGCGGAACGCCATAAGGCGAAACGCCGTAAAGCGGGGCCTTACTGTACTTGGCTTCATAGCAAGAAGTATAAATAATAGAAGTCTTCAGGTTGTTCTTCAACTCTATATATCTTTGGTTAGGCCTCATTTAGATTATGCTGCACAGTTCTGGTCACAGTATTACAGAATGGATATAAATGCACTGGAAAACATACAAAGGAGGATGACAAAGTTGATCCCATGTATCAGAAATCTTCCCTATGAGTATAGATTGAGGGCCCTGAATCTGCACTCTCTAGAAAGGCTTAGAATTAGGGGGGCTATGATTGGGGTGTATAAATGGAAAACAGGAATAAATAAAGGGAATGTAAATAATGTGCTAAAAATATCTAACATAGACAGGACTCGCAGCAATGGCTTTAAATTGGAAAAATTCAAATTCAGGAAGGATATAGGAAAGCACTGGTTTGGTAATAGAGCTGTGGATGAGTGGAACAAATTCTCGAGTACCGTCATAGAAGCTAAGATGTGTAGTTTTAAAAATAGGTTGGATAAATACATGAGTGGGTGTGGGTGGGTGTGAGTTGGACCTAACTAGCTTGTGCTACTAGATCGGATGCCGTGCTCCTCCCTTAAGTGACATGTCTGACCTCACTAGGTCAAGGCATTGGCTTAACCCTTTGACTGTCGCAACCCCAAATCCTGAGGTGTCTCTTGGTGTCGCAAAATATTTGAAAAAAAAAAAAATTATTTTTTCTTATGGGATGGTAGAGAATATTTTCCTCATGGTAATGACACCAAAAGTACAAAATTTGATGGAAAAACTTATGGAATTACGTTCTTGCGAAGCTAGCAACCTCAGCGATATTTACAAATTGGCAATCTCGCCCACTTTGAGCACTATTTTCAGCTAATTCTATTGTTCCAGTCGACCAAACTCATAGCTATTTCTTTAGAAGTCCATATTTTTCTATCGATTGAGTACAAGAAACTGCCCATTTACCGATTGCAACTACCCAATAATGTGGTCAGAAATTTGCAATTGGGCCAATTTCACGAAAATTAAAAAATATGACACTTTCATAATAGGGTCCAGAATGAACATTGCAGACATTCCTGGCTCTAAAATAACATTTTCTTTGTTCATCAGTCATGTCTCCAGGCCCCTCTGATATTACTTTTGCTTTCTATTTTGAATTTTTATTCAAAGAAAAAAATAAAAGATTTACTGTTATGCAGATTACTGCATATTGTAATAATTGTATAAATAATGTCAACCCATTCATGACTGCATATTAGAATGGCTAGCTGGACATTTATTGGAAAATGATGTCATTTGTTTACTTTTGAACATCAGCAAAAATCAAACATTTCCCCTACTTGGAGCTCCATTTCAAGGTTGTTTTCATAGTAAAACTAATCAAAATCACCACTATTCCTATAATATGTTTTCCATTCTATCAAATGAGACCAAGAAAACGAAAATACAACCATAAATACTATATGAAAGTATTCCACAAAGTCGGAATTTTAATTAAAAAAAAGGTCGGAGTTTTTTTTTATTATTATGCACTGCGATTTTTTTTATATGGTGCACACTGACCACACAGACCCATTCTCTCACATGTGGGCTTACCAGCTTTCTCCTGCTTGATTTGAAGCCGCTAGAATTTATGAGTATATATACATCAAAAACGGTGGCTCGTAAGACGTATGTTATTATTAGTTTTTATTAGCACACTGGCTGATTCCCACCAAGGCAGGGTGGTCCAAAAAAGAAAAACTTTCACCATCATTCACTCCATCACTGTCTTGCCAGAAGGGTGCTTTACACTACAGTTTTTAAACTGCAGCATTAACACCCCTCCTACAGAGTGCAGGCACTGTACTTCCCATCTCCAGGACTCAAGTCCGGCCTGCCGGTTTCCCTGAATCCCTTCATAAATGTTACTTTGCTCATACTCCAACAGCACGTCAATTACTAAAAACAATTTGTCTCCATTCACTCCTATCAAACACGCTCACGCATGCCTGCTGGAAGTCCAAGCCCCTCGCACACAAAACCTCCTTTACCCCCTCCCTCCAACCTTTCCTAGGCCGACCCCTACCCCGCCTTCCTTCCACTACAGACTGATACACTCTTGAAGTCATTCTGTTTTGCTCCATTCTCTCTACATGTCCGAACCACCTCAACAACCCTTCCTCAGCCCTCTGGGCAAGAGTTTTGGCAATCCTGCACCTCCTCCTAACTTCCAAACTGCGAATTCTCTGCATTATATTCACACCACACATTGCCCTCAGACATGACATCTCCACTGCCTCCACGCTTCTCCTCGCTGCAACATTCATCACCCATTCTTCACAACCATATAAGAGCGTTGGTAAAACTATATTCTCGTTCATTCCCCTCTTTGCCTCCAAGGACAAAGTTCTTTGTCTTCACAGACTCCTAAGTGCACCGCTCACCCTTTTCCCCTCATCAATTCTATGATTCACCTCATCTTTCATTATCCCATCCGCTGACACGTCCACTCCCAAATATCTGAATACATTCACCTCCTCCAATCTGATATCCAATCTTTCATCACCTAATCTTTTTGTTATCCTCATAACCTTACTCTTTCCTGTATTCACTTTTAATTTTCTTCTTTTGCATACCCTACCAAATTCATCCACCAACCTCTGCAACTTCTCTTCAGAATCTCCCAAGAGCACAGTGTCATCAGCAAAGAGCAACTGTGACAACTCCCACTTTATGTGTAATTCTTTATCTTTTAACTCCACGCCTCTTGCCAAGACCCTCGCATTTACTTCTCTTACAACCCCATCTATAAATATATTAAACAACCACGGTGACATCACACATCCTTGTCTAAGGCCTACTTTTACTGGGAAATAATCTCCCTCTTTCCTACATACTCTAACTTGAGCCTCACTATCCTCGTAAAAACTCTTCACTGCTTTCAGTAACCTACCTCCTATACCATACACCTGCAACATCTGCCACATTGCTCCCCTATCCACCCTGTCATACGCCTTTTCCAAATCCATAAATGCCACAAAAACCTCTTTAGACTTATCTAAATACAGTGGGCCTTCGCATAACGCTATTATTTCGTTCCTGAGAGCTCAATGTTAGACGAGAATATCGTTAGGCGAATGAATTTTCCCTATAAGAAAGAATGGAAATCAAATTAATCCGTTCCTGACACCCCAAAGTATGAACAAAAAAAAATTTTTACCACATGAAATATTAATTTTAATACACACAAACTGAAGAAGACATACACAGTTACATGACACTTACCTTTATTGAAGATCTGGTGGTGATTGATGGGGTGGGAGGAGGGGAGAGTGTTGATGGTCTTAGTGTTTAGAAGGGAAATCCCCTTCCATTAGGACTTGAGGTGTCAAGTCCTTTTCTGGGGTTACTTCCCTTCTTCTTTTAATGCCACTAGGACCAGCTTCAGAGTCACTGGACTTCTGTCGCACAACTTATCTGTCCATAGAGGTCTGTACCTCTCGTTCCTTTATGACTTTCCTAAAGTGGTTCACAACACTCTCAGTGTACAGGTTGCCAACACGGCTTGGAACAGCTGTCTGAGGGTGATTTTCATCCATTAAGGTTTGCACTTCAAGCCACTTTGCACAGATTTCCTTAATCTTTGAAGTAGGCAACTTCTTCAATTTCTCTCTCCCCTCCTCCGAAGCAGTTTCCTCAGGTCTGCCCTCTTGCTGTTGAAGATGATCTAGCAGCTCATCAGTAGTTAGTTCTTCATTGTCCTCCTTCACCAAATCTTCCACATCCTCCCCACTAACCTCCAACCCCAAGGACTTCCCCAATGCCACAATTGATTCCTCAACTGGCATACGCCTCTCAGGGTTAGCCTCAAATCCTTCAAAATTCCTTTGGTCTACACATTCTGGCCACAGTTTCTTCCAAGCAGAGTTCAAGGTCCTCTTAGTCACTCCCTCCCAAGCCTTACTTATAAGGTTTACACAATTGAGGATATTAAAGTGATCTCTCCAAAACTCTCTTAGAGTCAATTGAGTTTCTGAGGTCACTACAAAGCACCTTTCAAACAGAGCTTTTGTGCACAGTTTTTTTGAACTTCACAATAACCTGCTGGTCCATGGGCTGCAGGAGAGGAGTGGTATTAGGAGGCAAAAACGTGACCACAAAGTCGCTCTGCCAAGTCTGTAGGATGACCAGGGGCATTGTCTAGCACCAGGAGGCACTTAAGGTCTAATTTCTTTTCAGTTAGGCAATTTTTCACATTGGGGGCAAATGCTTGGTGTAACCAGTCATAGAAAAAGTCCCTAGTGACCCATGCCTTACTGTTTGCCCTCCACAGCACACACAAATTAGCCTTGAGGATATTCTTTTCCTGAACGCTCTGGGAGTTTCAGAGTGATACACTAATAAAGGCTTCACTTTGCAATCACCACTAGCATTGGCACACATGAGAAGAGTAAACCTGTCTTTCATAGGCTTATGTCGTGGGAGTGCCATTTCCTCCTGAGTAATGTAGGTCCTGCTTGGCATTTTCTTCCAAAACAGGCCTGTTTCGTCACAATTAAACACTTGTTCAGGTTTCAGTCCTTCACTGTCTATGTACTCCTTGAATTCCTGCACATATTTTTCAGCTGCTTTGTGGTCCGAACTGGCAGCCTCACCATGCCTTATCACACTATATATGCCACTACGCTTCTTAACCCTTTGACTGTCGCGGCCGTATATATACGTCTTATGAGGTACCGTGTTTGACGTGTATACAGTGTATACTCATAAATTCTAGCAGCTTCAAATCAAGCAGGAGAAAGCTGATAGGCCCACATGTGAGAGAATGGGTCTGTATGGTCAGTGTGCACCATATAAAAAAAATCCTGGAGCACGCAGTGCATAATGAGAAAAAAAACTGACCGTTTTTTTTAATTAAAATGCCGACTTTGTGGTCTATTTTCGTATGGTATTTATGGTTGTATTCTCGTTTTCTTGATCTCATTTGATAGAATGGAAAACATATTATAGAAATAGAGGTGATTTTGATTGATTTTACTATAAAAAGAACCTAGAAATGGAGCTCAAAGTAGGGGAAATGTTTGATTTTTGCCAATGTTCAAAAGTAAACAAATGATGCCATTGTCCAATAAATGTCCAACTAGCCATTCTAATATGCAGTCATGAATGGGTTGATGTTATTTAAAACAATTATTACAGTATTGAAAGTAGTCTGCATAATAGTAAGTCTTCTATTTTTTGTTTGAATAAAAATTCAAAATAGAAAGCAAGAGTAATATCAGAGGGGCTTGGAGACATGACTGATGAACAAAGAAAATGTTATTTTAGAGCCAGGAATGTCTGCATTGTTCATTCTGGACCTTATTTTGAAATTGTCATATTTTTTAGTTTTCGTGAAATTGGCCAAATTGCAAATTTCTGACCACATTATTAGGTAGTTGAAATCGGTAAATGGGCAGTTTCTTGTACTCAATTAATAGAAAAATGGAGTTCTAAAGAAATAGCTATGAGTTTGGGCGACTGGAACAATGGAATTAGCCAGAAATAGGGCTCAAAGTGGGCGAAATTGCCGATTTGTAAACAGCGCCGAGGTCGCTAACTTTGCGAGAGCATAATTCCGTCAGTTTTCCATCAAATTCCTTTTTTTTGGTGTCATTACAATCGGGAAATGATTCTCTATCATTTCATAAGAAAAAATAATTTTTTTTTTTTTTAAATTTTGCGACACCAGGAAACACCTCAGGATTGGGGGTTGCGACAGTCAAAGGGTTAAATCTCTCAAACCAACCTTTGCTGGCCTTAATTTCATTCACATCATCACTAGTTGCAGGCATTTTTCTAATTAAATCGTCATGCAACTTCCTAGCCTTTTCACTTACGATCGCGTGAGAGATGCTATCTCCTGCTATCTGTTTTTCATTTATCCACACCAGTAACAGTCTCTCAACATCTTCTATCACTTGCTGGATCTCTGTTTCGAAAAGAAGTTGCACCTTTGGCAAGAACAGCTTCCTTGATTGCCTTTTCTTGGACACAATAGTACGATGGTTGATTGGGGTTTACTATACAACCTGGCCAGCTCGGAGACACCTACTCCACTTTCATACTTAGCAGTGATCTCTTTCTTCATCTCCATAGTAATTCTCACCCTTATTCCTGTAGGGTTAGCAGTAGAAGCTTTCTTGGAGCCCATGGTCACTTATTTTGCAGATGAAATCACCAAAAACGCTGTAATAATACGAAATGTTCCGATTGTATGCTTGGATGTTACCGCAGAGGCTGGCTTGTAAACAATGCCACCGGCGGAACATGTGAGGCTGGCTCAGGCCGCACATAGACACCTCTCGGACGAATAGCATTGAGCGAGTTTTTTAGCGCTATACAAGGCAAAATTTTAGCGATAAAATGTATCGCTATGCGGATTTAACGTTATGTGATGCCAACATTAGGCGGGGGCCCACTGTACTGCTCACTTATATGTTTCACTGTAAACACCTGGTCCACACACCCCCTACCTTTCCTAAAGCCTCCTTGTTCATCTGCTATCCTATTCTCCGTCTTACTCTTAATTCTTTCAATATTAACTCTACCATACACTTTACCAGGTATACTCAACAGATTTATCCCCCTATAATTTTTGCACTCTCTTTTGTCCCCTTTGCCTTTATACAAAGGAACTATGCATGCTCTCTGCCAATCCCTAGGTACCTTACCCTCTTCCATACATTTATTAAATAATAGCACCAACCACCAAAATATATCCCCACTTGCTTTTAACATTTCTATCTTTATCCCATCAAATCCCAGCTGCGTACCCCCTTTCATTTTTACCTACTGCCTCATGAACTTGCCCCACACTCACAACTGGCTCTTCCTCACTCCTGCAAGATGTTATTCCTCCTTGCCCTATACATGAAATCCCAGCTTCCCAATCTTTATCAACATTTAACAATTCCTCAAAATATTCCTTCCATCTTCCCAATACCTCTAAAATCTCCATTTAATAACTCTCCCCTCCTATTTTTAACTGGCAAATCCATTTGTTCTCTATGCTTCCTCAACTTGTTAATCTCACTCCAAAACTTGTTCTTATTTTCAACAAAATTTGTTGATAACATCTCATCCACTCTCTCATTTGCTCTCTTTTTACATTGCTTCACCACTTTTCTTTAAACCCCTCTCTCTTTCTCCATATATGCTTCCCCCTTTGCATCACTTCTACTTTTTAAAAAGTTTTCATATGCTAACTTTTTCTCCCTTACTACTCTCTTTACATTATCATTCCATCAATCGCTCCTCTTCCCTCCTGCACCCACTTTCCTGTAACCACAAACTTCTGCTGAACACTCTAACACTACATATTAAACCTACCCCCTACCTCTTCGACCCCATTGCCTATGCCTCATTAGCCCATCTATCCTCTAATAGCTGTTTATATCTTACCCTAACTGCCTCCTCTTTTAGTTTATAACCTTCACCTCCCCCTTCCCTGATGCTTCTATTCTCCTTGTATCCCATCTACCTTTTACTCTCAGGAGGTACAACTAAAAGGATCTGATATATCTGTGGCCCCTCTATAAACATGTACATCCTGAAGTCTACTCAACAGTCATTTAGCTACAATACAAAATCGAAAAAGTACTGCATTTCCCTACATCATATCTTGTATACTTTTTATCCTCTTTTTTTAAAAAAATGTATTACCTAAAATTTAAAACCCCTTTCTAACAAAGTTCAATCAAAGGGCTCCCTTATCATTTCCCCACCTGGAAACCCAAATTTCCC
This sequence comes from Cherax quadricarinatus, assembly GCF_026875155.1. Classification (NCBI taxonomy): domain Eukaryota; kingdom Metazoa; phylum Arthropoda; class Malacostraca; order Decapoda; family Parastacidae; genus Cherax; species Cherax quadricarinatus. Next base: position 65,535,361 of record NC_069411.1, on the reverse strand, counting down.
TACCACACCCTTCAAAAATTTTCTTTTATTTTAGCTTCAGGTCCCTACCACATTACTCCTCCTGGTTAAAAGGGCCCCTATACTTCACTTAACATCCCCCCAAAATCTCTCTCTCTCCTCCATTCCTCTCTTCTCCGGGTCATACACGCTTTTATCCCCACTTTTGACCAAAACCTTTTACTTTAATCCAATAACCCTTAATTTACCATTCATTTTTCCCCTTTTTCCTTCCTTTAACTGACCTCAACATTATGCTCCCCCTTTCCTTACTCTAACTCCAGTTTTAATCCCTTTATTTCCCCCCCCCCGAAACTCCCCTCCCCCCTTCAGTTTGTTTCGCTTAGGGCCAGGAGATACAACTTCATTTCATTCAAAACATCAAAAATCCTGTTTCTTGTCTCCCCACTACATCCACGACATTCAAGCTCCCCGTTTTTTTAAAGTTTTTTCTTCTTTTCCCATTTTTGAAATGTTTTTTCAGGGGAAAGGGTTACTCCCCTTGCCCCGATTTTTTGTCGCCCATTGACACGCTGCTTAGGAGGAAATTTTTTTTCCCCCTTTCCCCTGGACAAAAAAGAAATAAAGAAGATCAAGAGCTATTTTGAAAAAAACAGAAAAAACCTAGATGTAGTAAAAATATAGATGTGGTGTCCCGTGAAATGTGACCAATTGTAAGTAGGGGAACAAGATAGCCCTTTACTGCGTGTTTATGAGACAAAAGAGACACCAGCAATTCTACCCAAAAAAAATTTTTTTTTTTCCCCCATTCCAAACCGCGGCGGAGACCCCTGGGGGGTTTCGGGAACCACTACAAAAATAATTACCCCAGCGAAGGGAAAAAACAAAAAGGGGGGTAACTCCAGAAAAAGACTGGTGTGGGGCCCCTCTTGTTCAAAATATCCTTCCGGAGCCTTACTATAAAAAACAAAACATTTACGAATCAATTTTCCCATAAAAATAAATTTTAAACAATTTAATCCTTCTACACCCAGAAGATTTAACAAAAAAATTTTAAACATGTTTTTCGAATAAAAAATCAAAAAGGGAAAAAATAAGAAAATTTAAAGATACACTTCCTTATTTAGTTCTTTTTGTTTGGGGGAAAAAAGGGAGGAAAATTTTTAATTTTAAAAATCCCCCCCCCTAAAAAATCAGGTTCCATTTGCTTTTCTGGGGTTTTCTTTTTTATCTGTTTTTAATGCCCCAATAGGCCACCTTGGAAGTCCTGGAGTCCTGTCTCCCCAAAATAACTTGATGAGTTGTTTCTGCGTTCTTTAAAAAATTCCCCAAAATGGGGCCCCAAAACTTTGTCACTGAACATGTTTTCCCAAACCCGGCTTCAACAACCCTTTTTAGGGTGATGTTTCTCCTAAAAACTTTCCCTCTTACCCACATAGTAAAAATCTCTTAAATTTTTAAGAAGGACCTTCTTCCCTCTCCTTTCCCCCTCCCCTTCAGCAAAATTCTGAGCTGCGAGTGTTGCTATTTACAAAAAAACG
>NC_069411.1:65467584-65533362 GCF_026875155.1 Cherax quadricarinatus | reverse complement strand
TTTTTTTATCGAATGAGTAAAAAAACCCACCATTTACCGATTCAACTTCCAATAAAGTGGTCAGATTTAGCAATTTTGCCAATTTCACACAAATTTTAAAAGATGCCAATTTCTGAATAGGGTCCAGAATAAACAAGAAAGACATTCCTGGCACTAAAATAACAAGTTCTCTGTTCGTTAGTCACATCCCCAGGCCCCTCTTATATTTCTTTGGCTTTCCAATTGAATTTTCATTCTTACAAAAAATGGAAGGAACGGGATGTACAGAGCTCTATGGGCAGATCTGTTGTGCGACAGAGGTCCAGTGACTCTCAACCTGGTCCTAGTGGCATTAAAAGAAGAAGGGAAGTAACCCTGGAAAAGGACTTGCTACCTTAAGTCCTAATGGAAGGGGATTCCCCTTCTAAACAATAACTTCCACACACTCCCCTCCTCCCATCCCATCAATCATCACCAGATCTTCAATAAAGCTAAGTGTCATGTATTCTATTCTTAGTAGAGTAGTAATTGTGCATGTCTTCTTCAGTTTGTGTGTATTAAAATTAGTATTTCATGTGGTAAAAAAAATTTTTTTTCATACTTTGGGGTGTCAGGAACGGATTAATTTGATTTCCATTATTTCTTATGGGGAAAATTAATTCGGCTAACAATAATTTCAGCTTATGATGAGCTCTCAGGAATGGATTAATATCTTAAGGCGGGGGGTCCACTGTATACAGAACATTAAACTCCAATATAAACCCTCCACTCAAACTTCTAAACAGCTACAACAGAGCACACAGACATAACACGAGGCACAAAACACTTTTTGACATCCCTTGTGTCCATCTCACACTCTGCAAAAATTCATTGCACGTAAAAGGCCCGAAGATCTGGAACTTTTTACCCAAACCATGAAAAGGTCCTCTGCCCATATTATTTTTATTATTATAATGAGTGAAAGCGCTAAACTGACAAGGGTCATCCAGCACTGCAGGGCAGGAAATAGTGCTGGGGCTATAAACAGCTAGGCGAGAGGGGATCAGAGGTGAGGAGAGAAAAGGGCTGGAAGGGACACTAAGGGCTGTGTGTCAAAGTTCGTAAAGTAAAGAAGTTGCTGACAAAAATCTATAAGTTATTGTAAGTCAAAGGTAGGGCCGTCTGCAAGACGGGAAGATAAGGTAAGAGTGGTAGGGTGGTGGCATCATTGGAGGTAAATCCTGCGAGCTCACTGGTAAACTGGGCACTCTACAAGAAAGTGAAGAACTGAAATAGGGACCCGACAAACCTCACAGAGAGGAATAGGGTGTCGTTCCATGAGATACCCATGGGTAAGGCGAGTATGGCCAATGTGGAGATGGGAGAGCGCAGTCTCCCAAATACGGCAATGGTGGTAAGGAGATGGCCACAAACCTAAAAGTGATTTAATAGAGTGCAATTTGTTATGGTGCATGCCTGGCCACCGTTGTTGCCAACGGTCGCAAAGATGGGCCAAGATGACTGGAAAATAATCTCTGAATGGAATACCTCTATAGGAAACCAGAAGATCATGCACCACTGAATGCGAAGCAGCATCTGCTTGTTCATTGCCCTGCACATCATGTCCTGGGACCCAACAAAAAACATCTTTGCTTTTGCTAGCCACACGGCGCAACCATAGTTGACTATGAAGGACTAATGGATGAAGGGAATCAAATTATTTAATAGCTTGTAAAGCACTGAGGTAATCTGAAATGATCACAATTGTCAAAGGAGACATATATGTAATACGGAGAAGTGCTATAGGGATGGCATACAACCCAGCAGTAAAAATACAAGCTGAGTCTAACAAATGACTTTGGACAACATTGTCAGAGAACACCGCTGCAAACCCAACACTGTCAGCAACAGCATGAGCATGCGACTGGAAAGCGATCAAGAAAAAGAGAGCGAAAAGGGCAGTTGAAGGTAGAAAAAGCTTTGGTGCATGGCAGTAGGGGAGAAACAGACACGAAACATCGGAACCTCCCAAAGGGGAAGGGAAAAGGAGGAAGCTAAATGACCCAGACAAGGGAGGAAATTTGGGAGAAAAGACCAGAGTGAGTGAAAACGAAGGGGAAAATGGTCAGAGAAAAGCCGGGGAAATTGAACAAATAATGGGTTTCTACTAACGTCTGAGACCAACCTATACGTAGACAGAACACGAAGGTCACGAGAATGGCAAGTAACGAAGACATGAGCATCCCAACGATCAGCTAGGGAACTTTCACTTCAGTTTAGGGGCTTTCAACAGGGATAAAACAAAAGGCACCAAGGCATAAATTGAGACCCTGATGAGAAAGGGATCTAACTTAGAAAGAGTGGTAGGAGAAGCTGCAGAATAGATTGGTCACCATAATCCAGCTTGGACAAGACTAGGGTGGAATGCAAATGGAGGAGAGTTCGACAATCTGCTCCCCATGAGCAAGAATTTTAAGGAGATTCAGCTGACCATGGCAAACTGCCTCCAAAGAGGAAATGTAAGGTTTCCATGTCAACCGGCGACCAAACCTGGCCATATCACATGTGGAATGAGTGAGCTGTGTAAATAAAATGCAGCATCTGGGACAAGAGGACGTCTAGTGAAGGTAATGAAATGGGTTTTTGTACTAGAAAATTTAAATCCATGAGAAGTGACCCAATGGGGAAACTCGGTCAATCGCATACCAAAGGGAGGCTGCTACCAGGCGACAGTCAGCACCTGCACAAGCTATAGCAAAGTCATCCACATAAAGTGATGACCAAATATGTGATGGAAGAATGGAAGGTGGGTCATTTATAGGCAAGAGAAAAAGGGTAGTGCTAAGGACACAACTTTGTGTGACTCCCTCGGCCTGAACAAAGTCTGAGGAAAGTGAGGCACCAACACGTACATGAAAATGTCTGTCAGATTAGAACGCAGTATGGAAAGTTGGTAGATTACCGCGGAGGCCTAACAAGTGAGCTTCAGCTAAAATGTTATACCTCCAAGTATGTGCCTTCTCAAGATCAAAAAAGACTGCTAGGATGGAGTGTTTGTTAGCAAAGGCATTTCACACATACATATCTAAGTGGAGCAAGGGGTCCAAAGTAGGGCGGCCCTTGCAAAAGCCATATTGGTGAGAGGAAAGACTATACTGTGAGTCTCCAAAAACCACATCAGACGTCTATTCACCAGTTGTTCCATCACCTTGCAGACTACACTGGTCAGGGCAATGGGATGCTAATGAGAGGTATCAAGCTCTGAGGTGCCTGGTTTGTGAAATGGTAGTACAATGGCAGATTTCCATTATTGAGGGAGAACCCCTCACATCCAAATAAGATTGAAAAGATGTAAAAGGACTGTAGAATGCACATGTAGCATACAGATATGAATATCAGGCCCAGCTGCCAATGACTGGCAAGCAGAAAGCGTGGGTTCTAGCTCTCCATTCCATTAGAGGAGAAATCCAAGGGCAATTGCTCCTTGGTAGACTTAGATGCAAGAAATGAGGGACAAAGGTGAAGCTCCTGGGAGACATGGACAAGATAGTTCCCAATTTCCGTGGCACTTCAAGAGGTTCCGCAACACTAACACCAGCAACCCGGAAAACAGGAGCTGGGTCTGGAGTGTACTTGCCACACAACTTCTTCCAAACTGCACACATAGGGTAAGACGAGGTAATGTCAGACATGTAGTCTTGCCAACAAATGTGTTTAGCATCACGTATGACACGGCGAGCAACTGGCCATGCCTGCTTAAAATCCAAAAGACGATCTGAGGTCTGATTATATCGATAACAGCCCCATGAAGCACGTTTCAAATGCACTGCACAGGCACATGCAGGAGACCACCAAGGCATGCATGTCTGAGAATGCCTGTCTGAGGATTGAGGAATAGAACATGATGCTGCAGTCAAAAATAAGGTCAAAAACTGGTGCACCAGCTCATCAATAGAGGACAAAAGAGGGTTCCCACAAAAGGTGGTAAGATGAAAGTATAATTCCCAATTTGCTCATGCAAATTGCCAACAGGAGCTACAAGGCAGTCGGGAATATGTAGTAGAAGTAAGAAGAATAGGAAAGTGATCACTGTCATGTAAATCCAGGGGAAAAGACCAAGCATAATCAAGTGCAACTGACAAGAAACAGATAGAAAGATCAATGCAAAAGAGAGCCTGAGTGCAAGAGTCAAAATGGGTAGGAGCACCCGTATTTAAAACATGAAGAGGATGAGAAGTGAGAAGTCTCTCCAAATGATCACTGCGAGAGTCACAGTGGAACCCTCCCCACAGGCGATGGTGAGCATTAAAATAACCTAAAACTAGATGGGCAGTGGTAGAAAAGAGATGAAGAACGCAATATCTGAGATACAGAATACACAGGAGGGGGAGAGATACAGAGAGCAAACTGTATACCATCTGTGCAAATAAATACGAGCTGTAGTATAATGCAGCAGAGAATGAACGAAGACTTGTTGATACGGTATACCAACGCACGCAAGAAGCACACTCTCATTAAATGATTCATCAGGAAAGGGATCAGAAGAACGCAACAGCACATAGCCCAAAATGGGATGAATAACAGCTGAACAAATTTTGGGCTCTTGTAACCCAACACATACTGGGAAAAACTGGGAGAGCAACACCTGGAGCTCTCCCCGATTACCCCTAAGGTCACGCATATTCCATTGTAAACAAGACATTATTTACAAAGAAGGGTATGCCAACAATAAGAAGCAATAAAATCTATGGCCTATTAGGGTCAGTGAAGTCAATATGTGGAGGCAATGGTAAGCGCATAAGCAAGGAGGAATCAGAAAGCTGTGAAGGAAAAGATTGATGCGAGGGTCATGAAAAATAAGAAGGGGTAGGAGGAGGCGCATCAGTGTCCATCGAGGGTTTTGTCTCCTCAATACAGTTGGAGACAGTGTCAAGATGCCGATACCATAATCTCAGAAATAGGTGAAGTAGAGCAAGTAGAGATCGGGGAGACTACAGAGGGAACCAAACAGGTCTGAGAGGGCAGGGGAGTATAAATTTGGAGAGATGCGCTGGCGGGGGTAGAAGAGTCCTACAGTGGAACAGGAGAGGAAGGAGGTTGGAAGGTAACTGGGCAAGAAGACTGGGGGAGAATAGAAGAAGAGGGGAGTACACAATGGGGAGGAACCCCAATATTTGTGTAAGAGGTACCGAGGTACCGAGGCTGAAAAGGAAAACTGTTGGGGAATTGTAAGCACTGGAGGAATGCGAAGAGACTTTGGTTTATTAGACAAGTTTAACTTCACAGGTGATAGGCGCAAAAAAGATGCAGGCGGGCGAGGCCTTGTAGACTGAGAAACTAGCGGACGAGAAGTAGTAAAGGTTGGAATAGGTAAGGAGGTGGGGGTTTCAGAGGGTAAAACCACAAAAAAGTGGAGATGGGGGTGACCCCGGAAGACACAACACTGGAGGAGCTGGTAGGCAGGGGGACCACCAAGGTTGGAAGTCTCCTAGCTACTCAAGAATAAGGGACACGAGGAAGATTCCCCTGAAGGCAGAGCCAAGAGACAGCCATAGCATAAGAAAGGCCTTCACTCTCCGTAAGAGAATGGATTTCTCATTCATTAAGATAGACCTGACATTGACAGGAAAAAGACAGATGAGGTTCATTGCAACTGAGACAAGTAGGGGGAAGACTGCAAGAGGTATCAGGATGATCTGCGACACTGCAAACCAGGCACTCCACTGCAGACCTGCAGTATTTAGCAGGGTGTCTGAAGCACCAGCAATTTCGACACTGTTGTGAAGTAGGGACCACTTTACGGACTTCTAGGCAATGGCCTGCGATATAAATAGAAGGCAGGAGTTCACAACAGTCAAAGGTTAAGCGCCGTCGCCCAAGAGCGGGCAAAACATACGCATCCACTTTGAGAACTGGAAGGTCCTGAAGGGCTAAGTGCTCCAAAATATCATCAATGCAAGACAGAAAATCATACTGTACAATGGTACGTGGTAAAACCACCATATCACTGCAAGAATTGAGAGTAGTGTGCTTGTGAACAGTGACTGGAATATTATCAACGAAGTAAGATGGGAAAGAGCATGAGCTTGTTCTGCATTCTGGACTGTAATGGTGTGTGCACTGCTTTGAAAAGCGTGAAAGGATATATTTTGGCCAACGTGTCATAAAAGAGCTTTACCAATACTATGGTCAGAAAGATAATCAGTTGGAGATGTCAGCTGCAGGGAAAAGAATTTAGTCCGCTACGTACTCGTAAACAGGGTAAGTAAAGGAAGTGGGTATCACGCAGGTCGTTTTTGGGAGGAATGAGCAGACATTGAAAAACCATTGTCAGTAAATGATCTGGAACGTTTAGGCATAGTACAGCGGGCAGCCCGACCCGAGGTAGGTGGGTGATCCAAAAACCATCACACCGTATTCGGGGAAGCCAGACGCATAATTAAAGGCATGCAAGAGGTAGAGGCACTAACAGAAATGGGCGGAGCCCCAGCACCTGGAGTAGGTGATGAAGCATCACTGGCAGAAGGTACAAGGGTATGGGAAGAGTCTAGAGAATGGTCCAATAACAAAGCCGGGTCAGAATAGGATGTGGGAACCAAAAGGGGCCTGGGAGGAGGAGGGTCATCACGGAACGAAGACTCCATGATAGTGGTACTTTCTTCTTATTATTATTTAGAGAAAAAAAAAAAAAAAGAAGGAAAGAAAAAAAAGGAAAAAAAAAAAAAGGAAAGTGGAGGGACAGTCACTAGAAGGCATGAAAGGGCCATAAGTTGCCCCCTCATCCAAGAGGACCTCGAGCCCACAAGTAGTGCAGATGCAGTGCGGAACCCATGCCATACCCTACCCTTCACGCCAGTAAACCAGCGCTCTGGGACAGCAACCTCACATCTACCAAGCCACCTTGGTGCACCAAAGAGAGGATGATCAGAAATCCCCCACAAAGCACACCTCCAGCTGTCACCTCCCACAACTGACAGGCAGCTTCTGGAGATACACCTGTCATCTGCAAGACACCCCGCCCACTTCCCAGAAATCCAGACAATCTAGATTCCATGACAAACTACACCACACCTGAGGAACCTCACGGAGCAGGACAAACTCTAGCACAGTTCCCACTACCTAGAAACCGTAATGCCAAATGCCAGAGGGGAGGACCCCAGAGGCTACGAATGGGACGGGGAAAAGGGGAGGGTTGGGAGGGGGAGGAAAGAGAACAAGAAAGGATGGGGAGGATGGGATAAGGAATGGAGGATTGGGGGGTAATTAGGTTCGGTCTGAGGAAGAAAACCAAAAGGCCCAATTCCTCAGACCATCAGCCTCTTCACCTCTGCAAGGAGTCCCCCTTGAAGAGGCCCCTGCCCATAAGTCAATTTAGGACTATACTTAACCCTTTGACTGTTTCAGGCCCCTCTCTGAAACTGTCATTCTATGTCGCCAAATATTCAAAAAAAAAAAAATTATTTTTTCTTATGAAAATGTTAAGATTATTTTTCTGAGTGTTTTAGTCCAAAAAAAAAAATTTTGCCATTGGTACTTACCGAGATATAGAGCCGTGAAGTTTGCAGAAAATGAGCCGCGTATGGCAACAGCGGCGACTGCCGCTCACCCGGTAACTTTAGTTTACTTGTAATTGAGGTTTTTGTTTTTTCACTATTTTATTTTTCACATACGTTGTGGGCCTATGAAACCAAAGTAAGGTGAAATTTGGGTATTTTTTTCTCGGTTACAACTATTATAGCTCACAAATCTTATTATATTTTGTTTTACAAGAGCACCTCCTCCTCCTCCACCCGCCCCTCCTCCCTCTCCTCTCTTCTTTTCCTTCCTTTCTCTTCTTCTTCGTTCTTCTTCTTCTTCTTCCTCTCTTCTTCTTCTTCTTCTTCTTCTCTTCTTCGTTCTTCTCTCTTCTTCTTCTTCCTTCTCTTCTTCTTCTTCTCTTCTTCCTTCTTGCTTCTTCATTCTTCTTTCTTCTTCACATTCTTCTTCTTCATCTTCTTCTTCTTCTTCTCTTCTTCTTCTTTCTTCTTCTACTTCTTCTTCTGCTCTTCTTCTGCTCTCTTCTTCTTCTCTTCTACTTCTTCTTCTTTCGTCTCTTCTTCTTTCGCTTCTACTTCTATCTTCTCTCTTCTTCTTCTTTCTTCTTCTTCTTCTTCTTCTTCTTCTTCTCTTCTTCTTCTTCCTTCTTCTTTCTTCTTCTTCTTCATCTTCTTCTTCTCTTCTTCTTCTTCTTCTTCTTCTTCTTCTTCTTCTTCTTCTTCATCTTCCTTCTTCTCTTCTTCTTCTTCTTCTTCTTCTTCTTCTTCTTCTTCTTCTTCTTCTTCTTCTCTTCTTCTTCTTCTTCTTCTTCTTCCTTCTTCTTCTTCTTTTCTTCTTCTTCTTCTTCTTCTTCTTCTCTCTTCTTCTTCTTCTTCTTCTTCTTCTTCTTCTTCTTCTTCTTCTTCTTCTTCTTCTTCTTCTTCTTTCTTCTTCTTCTTCTTCTTCTTCTTCTCTTCTTCTTCTTCTTCTTCTTCTTCTTCTTCTCTTCTTCTTCTTCTTCTTCTTCTTCTTCTTCTTCTTCTTCTTCTTCTTCTTCTTCTTTCTTCCTTCTTCTTCTTCTTCTTCTTCTTCTTCTTCTTCTTCTTCTTCTTCTTCTTCTTCTTCTTCTTCTTCTTCTTCTTCTTCTTCTTCTTCTTCTTCTTCTTCTTCCTTGTCTTGTGTGGGAGTGTGTGGCTTATAATTGTTTTGAGTCAGAAGTCAGCAGCTGTCAAAGTGACATATTGTCTCATTAGTCACTACCCCCTACGGCCTGTCAAAACAATGGGGTCGGATGCTGCTTCCCCTCCTCCATTCTATCTAATTATCTTTCTCCCTCATTCTATATCTTTCAATCTGTCTCTCTTTCTATCTGTCTGCCTATCTCTGTCTCACAGGTACACATAAATACAAGTATACATAGTGTAAATTACCTAGGATAAACCAAGAAATCCAGACAAAGTGCTATACTCTGCTTGAAGATGTGAGTAAACGTGATGACACAGTCTTGTGGCCTCTCTCTGAGACAGAGAGCTAGATGGACAGACAGGGAGCTTGACAGACAGACAAATAGACAGACAGACAAATGTTTGTGTACCAGCAAAAACAAAGGGAGGGCGATGGTCATGTAATATTACCCTCCTTTACGCTCATCAAAGTCAGCTCTTATCAGATGTTATTCCTCCCCTTATCTTGTCACTGTCATGGGGTGGACTTTTTTTTTTCTTGCTTCAAAAGGGAACAATATTATTACATCTTCTTCTTCCTCCTCCTCCTTCTTCCTCCTCCTCCTCCTCCTCCTCTTCTCCTCCTCCTCCTCTTCTTCTCCTCCCCCCTCCTCTTCTCCCCCTCCTCCCCCTCCTCTTTTCCTTTCCCCCCTCCTCCTCCTCCTCCTCCTCCTCCTCCTCTTCCTCCCCTCCTCCCCTCCTCCTCCTCCATTGCTTTTGGTCTCAAACTCCTCCAAAATCATGAAATTGATCTTCACTGACACTTCCATCTGTGTTAGAGGGATCACTTGGGAAGAGAAGAGTCCCAGATTTGCTGGGGAATCACATATTTCTTACCGCTAGAAAATGCTGAAAAAGGACAACTGAAATGGCATTCCCACAATGCACCACTGGCTCCCCGATTTTTTTTTATATGGTGCACACTGACCATGGAGAACCCATTCTCTCACATTGGGCCCTACCAGCTTTCTCCTGCTTGATTTGAAGCTGCTAGAATTTAAGCGTATAAAAAACGTCAGAAACATTGGCTCGTAAGACGTATTTTTTACGTCGGAAACAGTCAAAGGGGTTTAAAATCATCTCACTTCTCAAAAGTAACCATACCTAACCATGCTATCTCTAACCAAATTTTTAAGAAACTCTCCCAAATATTTTTATTATCCCTTAATCTAATTAAATCATTATTTTTTTTTTAAATTAACAACACTGCCCTATTCCCACCAAGGCAGGGTGGCCTGAAAAAAGAAAAACTTTCACCATCATTCACTCCATCACTGTCTTGCCAGAAGGGGCTTTACACTACAGTTTTTAAAAAAATGCAACATTAACACCCCTCCTTTAGAGTGCGGCACTGTACTTCCCATCTCCAGGACTCAAGTCCGGCCTGCCGGGGGTTTTCCCGAATCCCTTCATAAATGTTTTCTTTGCTCACACTCCAACAGCACATCAAGTATTAAAAAAACCATTTGTCTCCATTCACTCCTATCAAACACGCTCACGCGTGCTTGCTGGAAATCCAAGCCCCTCACACACAAAACCTCCTTTACCCCCTCCCTCCCAACCTTTCCTAGGCCGACCCCTACCCCGCCTTCCTTCCACTACAGACTGATACACTCTTGAAGTCATTCTGTTTCGCTCCATTCTCTCTACATGTCCGAACCACCTCAACAACCCTTCCTCAGACCTCTGGACAACAGTTTTGGTAATCCCGCACCTCCTCCTAACTTCCAAACTACGAATTCTCTGCATTATATTCACACCACATATTGCCCTCAGACATGACATCTCCAGTGCCTCCAGCCTTCTCCTCACTGCAACATTCATCACCCATGCTTCACAAACCCCTATAAGAGCATTGGTAAAACTATACTCTCATACATTCCCCTCTTTGCCTACAAGGACAAAGTTCTTTGTCTCCACAGACTCCTAAGCGCACTGCTCACCCTTTTCCCCTCATCAATTCTATGATTCACCTCATCTTTCATAGACCCATCTGCTGACACGTCCACTCCCAAATATCTGAATACATTCACCTCCTCCATACTCTCTCCCTCCAATCTGATATCCAATCTTTCATCACCTAATCTTTTTGTTATCCTCATAACCTTACTCTTTCCTGTATTCACTTTTAATTTTCTTCTTTTGCATACCCTACCAAATTCATCCACCAACCTCTGCAACTTCTCTTCAGAATCTCCCAAGAGCACAGTGTCATTAGCAAAGAGCAACTGTGACAACTCCCACTTTACGTGTGATTCTTTATCTTTTAACTCCACGCCTCTTGCCAAGACCCTCGCATTTACTTCTCTTACAACCCCATCTATAAATATATTAAACAACCACGGTGACATCACACATCCTTGTCTAAGGCCTACTTTTACTGGGAAATAATCTCCCTCTTTCCTACATACTCTAACTTGAGCCTCACTATCCTCGTAAAAACTCTTCACTGCTTTCAGTAACCTACCTCCTACACCATACACCTGCAACATCTGCCACATTGCCCCCCAATCAACCCTGTCGTATGCCTTTTCCAAATCCATAAATGCCACAAAAACCTCTTTACCCTTATCTAAATACTGTTCAATTATATGTTTCACTGTAAACACCTGGTCCACACACCCCCTTCCTTTCCTAAAGCCTCCTTGTTCATCTGCTATCCTATTCTCTGTCTTACTCTTAATTCTTTCAATAATAACTCTACCATACACTTTACCAGGTATACTCAACAGACTTATCCCCCTATAATTTTTGCACTCTCTTTTGTCCCCTTTGCCCTTATACAAAGGAACTATGCATGCTCTCTGCCAATCCCTAGGTACCTTACCCTCTTCTATACATTTATTAAATAATTGCGCCAAGCACTCCAAAACTATATCCCCACCTGCTTTTAACATTTCTACCTTTATCCCATCAATCCCAGCTGCTTTACCCCCTTTCATTTTACCTGCCTCACGAATTTCCCCCACACTCACAACTGACTCTTCCTCACTCCTACAAGATGTTATTCCTCCTGCCCTATACACAAAAATCACAGCTTCCCTATCTTCATCAATATTTAACAATTCCTCAAAATATTCCTTCCATCTTCCCAATACCTCTAACTCTCCATTTAATAACTCTCCTCTCCTATTTTTAACTGACAAATCCATTTGTTCTCTATGCTTCCTCAACTCGTTAATCTCACTCCAAAACTTTTTCTTATTTTCAACAAAATTTGTTGATAACATCTCACCCACTCTCTCATTTGCTCTCTTTTTACATTGCTTCACCACTCTCTAACCTCTCTCTTTTTCTCCATATACTCTTCCCTCCTTGCATCACTTCTACTTTGTAAAAACTCCTCATATGCTAACTTTTTCTCTCTTACTACTCTACATCATCATTCCACCAATCGCTCCTCTTCCCTCCCGCACTCACTTTCTTGTAACCACAAACTTCTGCTGAACACTCTAACACTACATTTTTAAACCTACCCCATACCTCTTTGACCCCATTGCCTATGCTCTCATTTGCCCATCTATCCTCCAATAGCTGTTTATATCTTTCCCTAACTGCCTCCTCTTTTAGTTTATAAACCTTCACCTCTCTCTTCCCTGATGCTTCTATTCTCCTTGTATCCCATCTACCTTTTACTCTCAGTGTAGCTACAACTAAAAAGTGATCTGATATATCTGTGGCCCCTCTATAAACATGTACATCCTGAAGTCTACTTAACAGTCTTTTATCTACCAATACATAATCCAACAAACTACTGTCATTTCGCCCTACATCATATCTTGTATACTTATTTATCCTCTTTTTCTTAAAGTATGTATTACCTATAACTAAACCCCTTTCTGTACAAAGTTCAATCAAAGGGCTCCCATTATCATTTACACCTGGCACCCCAAACTTACCTACCACACCCTCTCTAAAAGTTTCTCCTACTTTAGCATTCAGGTCCCCTACCACAATTACTCTCTCACTTGGTTCAAAGGTTCCTATACATTCACTTAACATCTCCCAAAATCTCTCTCCTCTACATTCCTCTCTTCTCCAGGTGCGTACACGCTTATTATGACCCACTTTTCGCATCCAACCTTTACTTTAATCCACATAATCCTTGAATTTACACATTCATATTCTCTTTTGTCCTTCCATAACTGATCCTTCAACATTACTGCTACCCCTTCCTTTGCTCTAACTCTCTCAGATACTCCAGATTTAATCCCATTTATTTCCCCCCCACCGAAACTCCCTTACCCCCTTCAGCTTTGTTTTGCTTAGGGCCAGGACATCCAACTTCTTTTCATTCATTCATAACATCAGCAATCATCTGTTTCTTGTCATCCGCACTACATCCACGCACATTCAAGCATCCCAGTTTTATAAAGTTTTTCTTCTTCTTTTTTTTTAGTAAATGTCTACAGGAGAAGGGGTTACTAGCCCATCGCTCCCGGCATTTTAGTCGCCTCATAAACCTAAAAATGGTTGTTTGTATCATAAATTGTACTATCTCACATTAACCCTTAAATGGTCCAAACGTATACGTTCTCTCGCGTAGCGCCCCAAACGTATATATACGTTTCATTTGTCATTCATTCAACATTGGCACGATAGGCCTGAGTCACCTAGACATGAGAGAATGGGTGTGCGCACTCAGTGTGCGCCATATGAAAAAAATTGGGGACGCCTGGGTACCATATGCTCTTTTTTTCCTATAAAAAAAAAAATTCTCAAAATATTCAGGGCGCTAAGCGAGAGAACGTATATATACGTTTGGACTGTTTAAGGGTTAATAACAGAGTGAAATATCGAATACATGAAGTTTGTCTAGACTTAAGTAGTCATTAAGAATTAGGTTAAGTCTGCCTGAAATGCCATGGCAGAATAGTGGCTTTCTTTGTACCAATCAAATTATGAAATGTAAACATACATTGTAATTTTTGCAAAGAAATAAAATTTTGTTTTGTTTTGTCGTATGTTTTGATGAAATTCTTGGAGCAGGAAGTGTGGACCTAGTAGTGACCAGCTAAGAGGTGGGTCCACGAGCTGATAATCGACCCATGCAACCACAAATAGGTAAGTACACACACACACACACAATTAGATCTCAAAAAGATGTATAGAGCTAGAGATGAAGAGAAGGAGGTGAGGTGGAGACAGTATCACATTCAATACAAATTGAGCCAAGTAGGGCAAGAAAGAATTTTGCAGAAATGCTCTCAGAAAACAGTATGGTGAACTATATCATATGGGGAGCAACAAGGCAATTTACAACAAAAGGTAACATAAATAAATGGTTAAAATAATATTACTGACCTTGTGTTTCTGCACACTCTTTTGTTCTGGTGACCAGAGACCAAAGTCACTGAGTGCGCACGAGGCCAGTTGATGAGAGACTGGATTATATGCTAGACACTGTATGGCGTCATTATGCCTGTGAAGAAAGTAAGAATCAGAATAAATACTATTTCACTTAACCATACACGAATAACCTGCACATAAAAGAGAGAAGCTTACGACGATGTTTCGGTCCGACTTGGACCATTGACAAAGTCACACTAACAGAGGTGGAGCAGGACGGCTATATATAGGCAGGAAGAGGTGGAGGTGGTGGTAGTAGTAGTAGTAGTAGTACAAGAATTGTATATAATACCGACAAGATGAAATTAAGACACATGCACAACACCCGGGCATCCCCATCGTAGACGTGTCTTAATTTCATCTTGTCGGTATTATATACAATTCTTGTACTACTACTACTACCACCTCCACCTCTTCCTGCCTATATATAGCCGTCCTGCTCCACCTCTGTTAGTGTGACTTTGTCAATGGTCCAAGTCGGACCGAAACGTCGTCGTAAGCTTCTCTCTTTTATGTGCGGGTTATTTGTGTATCGTTCCAGTCACGGTATTGTGCCTTTTTGTTATTTATTTCACTTAACCCTTTGAGGGTCCGTCCCATAATTATACGGCTTTCAAGCCAGGGTCCAAGCCGTAGTTCTACGCCATGAGCCAGGTCACTCAGATAAGCTGTGAGCTGTAAATTTGGGCCTAGATATGAGAGAATGCATCTATGTGGTAAGTGTGCACCATATAAAACAAATCCTACAGCATGCAGTGCATGAGAAAAAACTGAGACAGTGTTTTTGGATTAAAACAGTGACTTTGCGGTGTATTTTCGTATGTTTTTTACAGTTGTATTCACGGTTTCTTGGTCTCATTTGATAGAATGGAAGATATGTTACACAAATGGAAATGATTTTGATTGGTTTTATACTGAAGATGGCATGAAACTGAGCTCAAAGTAGCAGAAATGTCTGATTTCTGGTGATGTTCAAGAGTAAACAAATGATGTCATGCATCTAATACACATCAGCTGGTGGGTAGAATGTGCATTCATGAATGTGCTGATTTTATTTATACAATTATTACAACATTGCATAACAGTAAATCTTCTACTTTTTTAGTGTGAATGAAAATTCATTATGTGAATGAAAAATCTAAGTGAAATTCATTTGTAAAGCCTGAGAACATAACTAATCAACAGAGGAAATGTTATTCTAGTGCCAGGAATGCCTGCATTGTTTATTCTGGACCTTATTTTGGAATTGGCCAAATTACCAATTTCCAATCACTTTATTGGGTAGTTGTAATAGTTGATTGGGCAATTTCTTGTGCTCAATCAATAAAATAAAAGTAATACTTGTAAAATAGCTTAGAATTTGGTCAATGAATAATGTAATTGGCCTAAAATGGAAGTCAAAGTGGGCAAAATCGCCTTTGCATAAATATCGCTGATGCAGCAAAATTAACGAGAGTAATTTCGTCAATTTCATCAAATTTCATACTTTTTGCTTTATTACCTTCAGAAAAAGATTCTCTACCATTTCATAAGAAAAAATAACAATTTTTTTTTTTTTAAATTCTTGGACCCTGTTGTCAGCATAGTTGCTGATCCCCTACATGTGTTGTATAGCTTATCTGAGTACCATAGTTAGCACCATCCATATGTTTTCCATACACGATCCCTTGCTACCCTAGGGAATAGTTTGTGTGACGTCACGTGATGCGCATGTGTGCGTGAGAACCTCTGTAACTCTCTCAGATCCAGTTAGACCTACCGAGCAGCAACAGGCAGGCTGGGCCTCCCTTACCACAGTCTGATAATATACGTGTTATCATCCAACAAGTGTATTTAATTGCAACCATCCAATCTCCAACGAACCCCGACGACAAATGGTGGCATCGGAGGGCCCGTAATTCTGACGATTACAGCGATTTCTGGAGATAAATTTCTACTGAGCCGGAGACCATCTTGTGACGCTAGGCCTGCCAAGACGGGTGATGCTCAACAATCTCAAGCCAGCTACCCCAAGCAAGCTTTCACCAGCCTATTGCTTCCCTTACTGGTCAGTCTCTGTGTATTAGCGTTTTATTTGCTTAACTGCATTACTTCCGAGGGGTTGACCCGGGTTTGCAAAGCCAAGCCATCAAGCCAGTCTGTGGGAGGAAGCCCAGCCCAGCCCTACACCATCCAGCCTTGCCTGCCAAGCCAGCTTTCCACCCCTGCTGTGCTCATCATTACAAGTTATCAAGCCAGTCTGTGTGAAGGGTTAAGCCAAGCCAGCCAGCAACTAACCCAGTACTCAAGCAAGCCACGTGGGTACAGTCTTCTTCATCGCTTTGTGCTTCCAGCTCTAGCTATTCTGAGTGTTTAATCATCCCTGTAGTGTTGTGGTATCTTGTGGGTTGTTTTTAAGCCAGCCTGGCTTAGAATATCTTCGTGCCTAGTGCGGGTGTCCCCAGAGTGGCTTACGCCGTTCATCCCATAGGCCCAGTCACCACGTGGTGTCTCACCACAGCGCTGCCTCAACCACTCACCCACTACCACTGTTTTTTTGTACCCTTATTACGGGTTCTAGCATCATATTTTTTACGGACCACATAGGGGGTCAAGAGCCAAGAGTGTTCCTTCGTCAGGGCGCCATCACAAAAGCCTCCTGTGTCAATTCATCGTCAATTTAAGTGCAAATTCTTTGAGCGTCACATGTGGAGTAGGAACGCCACCAGCCACGAGACTCCACTACCTTCCTCCACCATCCACCTCATTCTACAACGTCGCTACAGTGTTAATGAATATTTTTTTATATAGAGACATTTGCGTGTGTTCAGACTTTTTCTTGACAGTGATTTCTTAGTGACATTCAGTGACTCTTGATTAGACTCAGTGTTCATTATACATGTATACTGCTTGCAATATTTCTTTTTCTCTTCTTTCTTCAGTGTTAATATTCGTGCTTTATTTTAGGTCTGTTGTGTTGTGGTTCTTTTTTATATATACTTGAAGTAAGTACTTTCATGTTTTTCCTTGTGTGCAATATATAAGCAGTATAACCTTGTGTTTACACTTCACAATTATCTTGTGTTCACAGTATTGTGTTCCTTGCCTAGTAATTTATGCAGTGAAGTAGTTCAGTAACTTGTTACCTTATATTCTGCATCACAACTCAGTGTTATTTCAGTTAATTTTTTTCTCCCAGCATTTGTGTATTCTTGCTAATTTTTTTTTTCATTCATTTGCCTTTTTTTTTTTCTCTGTATGTTGAACATTCTTGTGTTAATTCTTTCATTTAGCCAGTGTCTAATTTGTCTTGTCTCAACAGACAACAGTACCATTATTTTGTTTGAAGCAAGAGAATTATTTTCCAAATTTTTCATACCTCAAGCCTTATTACAAGAAAATTCTCATAGTATTGTGCATATATTGATGTGTTGTGTTCTGCATCACTGTAAGTGTTCAAACCCTTTCATTGTTTTGTGTTTGTTTGTTTTTGCCTCTATTATTTTTTTTTATTTCATTGAACAAATTCACTCTTGGTGCAATTTTTAACTTCTTTCAAGTAAATCATTCTTTTGTTTGTTCAACAAGTGTTTACTTAAGCTGCAATTAAGAGTTAAGGTGTTCAATCAGTTCATTCCTTGATAATTTTTTTGTTGTTGTTGCTTTTGTAAACTGTATTTTCTTGTGTGTGTTATTTTTTATTATTGCAACACTGACTCATTTTACAATAATTCTTGTGTTAACTTTGTGCTGCCATTAAATTTTTTTTTTTTTTTTTTCAGAAATTTTATGTTGTGTTGTGTTGTGCAGTACTTTTGATTAGAAATTGTTATTTGCAATATTGCTACAGTTCATTTCAGTGCAGTTTCTTATGCTCTGTTCTGTGCATAATATTTTATTCTTTGTGTGCCATTTTATTTTTTTTTTTTTTTTTGTGAATTGCTTTCCCAGTTTGATTTATTTTGCACATGATTTGTTAATCCCATTTTATCTTTTTTTTTGTTGAATTTCTTTATTGAATTGAGAGTAAAGACAACTACTGTGCCATTCATTCAATTTAAAGTAAATCTGAGTAAATTTGATTTGAGTAACATACAGTTTCTCTTGATTTTCAAAGTGCTGCTTATCCAGTTGAGTAATTTCTTTTTATATTCATGTGAGTTCTCCTTGCTTACAGCGTGACTAATTTTTTTTTCTTTATTTATGCAGAATAGTGAAGTAATTTCTTCCCATTTAAGTTTACTGTGTTGTGTGTTCCTCAGTTATATTTTTTTTTTTTGTTTCTCTAAACTCTTGTTCCACATTTTGCAAACATGTCTCAAGTCTTCTCGAGCGATGCCTCAGCACAGACTGCTAGTCCAACCAATAATGCGTCAGTCCAAAATTTGAGTAATTCTTTATCAAACAATAGACACACTCAGACTTCGAACCTTTATAATTTTAGTCGTGACCCTTATGATGCTATGCCATTGTTCAATGGGAATCCAAACAACCAGGAAGCGTGGTTTACCGCTGTTCGTGCTAGGGCAAATGCCTCAGTAGATGGTCCTCCATCAGAAAGTTGTACATGTCCGCCATAACAAATCCAGCAATCAGTTATTCGGTTCCTTCAGTTATTCGGCACTAATTTTGGCTAGCATAATTTCAAATTTCCAGGGTCACCACACTAACCTGCTGGTACTGTTTGGTGGTGCTACTTGCTGCATAAGTCATTCCAATTTCTTTTTCTCCATTTATTGTTTTAACCTGCTTACTTTTAGCCCTAGCCATGGTTCCAATGAATAAAAGAAATGCTTCTCATTATGTAAAGCACCTACACAGTACATTATCCATTAAAGATAAGGTGGCTTTGAAGCCACTGTCAGTTGTCATGAGCTCAGTCTCATGAAGCAGGAGAATATGCTTTATTATTACGCTAATATCAATACTACAGCTTATTTGCCTATCACAATTGATCTAATATGACATAAGAAAAAATATAAATAACATAAAACATGTTAAATACTCAAGAATGAATAATATTTGGCATAACACCGAGCAATTCGACAGAGTTATGAAGAGGATATATGGTATACAAATACCATTCTCCTATCCTTGTCTTGGGGGGTTATATTAGAGAAAATGGAGTATAGCACAGGGCTAACTATGATATACACTCGTACTCCACCATAAACATGAAACAAAAAAGTTATTTTCTCTCTATAGATTATCACACATAGCAGCATATGTGTAGAGAACCTAGGATAACCCCAAAAAAGTCAACGTGGCTTATTTTTAGTACCTGGCGTGGGTTAGCCATATATGATTTTTGGTAAATATTCGATTCCCAGCCAGGGTAGAAACATTAGACGTGTTTCCTTACACCTGTTGTCTATGTTTACCCATCAGTAAATGGGTACCTGGGTGTTAGCCGACTAGTGTGGGTGTTATCCTGGGACACTGACCTAATTTTCTTGAAATACTCAGCATAACAAGTACCTTTCTATACAGTAGTATGTCACTGATGTCAGCTAGGCCTGTATACCTCGTACATGTACATGTAGTAAATATATTATTATTATTATTATTATCATTATTATTATTATTATTATTATTATTATTATTATTATTATATTATTTTCTCAGTTAATAAATAACAAAAAGGCACAATACCGTGACTGAAACAATACACAAATAACCCGCACATAAAAGAGAGAAGCTTACGACGACGTTTCGGTCCGACTTGGACCATTGACAAAGTCACACTAACAGAGGTGGAGCAGGACGGCTATATATAGGCAGGAAGAGGTGGTAGTAGTAGTAGTAGTAGTAGAAGAATTGTATATAATACCGACAGGATGAAATTAAGACACATGCACAACGCCCGGGGGCATCCCCATCGTGGGACGTTTCGCCATCCAGCCAGCCACTGGATGGCAAAACGTCCACAACAAAGACAACCAGACGCCGCACATGAGTCTTAATTTCAACAGTAGTTGTAGTAGAAGAAGAAGGGTAGTAGTAGTGGTAGCGGAAAGAAGTGGGAAATAAGGAAGACAAGCCAGTCAAATACAAAGGAAGGGGAGCACTGCAAGAGAGCTAGATACCTACAGGGGAGAGCAAGCGCACAGAGGTGCGTGAAAGGGGGGAAGTGGTGAAATAAAATAAATGAGAAGAAGGAACAGAACACGAGACGGGAGAGAGAAAGACAACCCAGAGGAGAAAACGAGAGAGGAAAGGGGAAGAGGAAGAAGAAAAAGAAAAAGAAAAAGTGAGGGATTCAGGTTAAGTCCGGGTGTTCTGAAGTTTGGAGCATTTTACAATGTAGTGGGAGAGGAAGTCACTACAGAGACGAAGCCAGGGCTAAGGTTCATACAAGGAAAGTTGTGTATTAGAGAGGATTCAACTAGACGGAGACTGTTCGAGTTGGAAGTAGGAAGACAGTTTTAGCAAAAGACCAGTCAATGGGAGGGCTATGATCTCTGACGTGACAGAAAAGGCATTGTTAGTGTCGGCAACCCTAACACTATTTTGTGCTCCCTAAGTCTGTCAGAAAGAGATCGACCAGTTTCTCCGAAGTATTGAAGGGGGACAGGAGGAGCAAGAAATAGAGTGGGACACCAGGAACATCTGTAGAGGGAGGAGAGGTATAACGAGATTAGTTGCGAAGAGTGTTAGTCTGGCGGAAGGTAAGCTTAATGTCTAAGGGACGGAGAGAAATTGTTGAATTAGAAAGACCGGAAATGTAGGGAAGGCAGAGGATAGAAGAGTTCCCATGAGTAGAGAGTTTGGGAGAGAAGAAATTGCGTTTGGGCGCGTGAGAGGGCAGAGTCTATGAAATGGGAAGGGTAGCCAAGACGGGAGAACGAATTATGAAGAGGGGAAAAATTTCTGCGGGAAGGAACTGAGGTCACAGATGCGGAGGGCACGGAGAAAGAGGGAGATAAGAACACTTTTCTTGACAGGGGAAGTATGATAGGAAAAGTAGTGAATGTACATGCCACTGTGGCATAGGTTTACGGTAAACGGAAAAGGAAAAAAAAACCTGTAATTGAGGGGTGGACATGGACATCAAGGAAAGGAAGTAAGGAATTGTTTCCCCAAATTCAGCTTTAAACTTTATGGAAGGGGCAAGATTTTTAAAGAGCTTCAAGAAAAGGTTGGAAGAGACTGGAGTCTGAGGCCACAGAGCAAAGATGTCATCCACATAGCGGAGCCAGAGGAAAGGTTGCACATCGAGGGTAGGAAGAAGAACAGTCTCGAAGTATTCCATGTAAAGATTAGCAAGGACAGGAAAAAGAGAAGAGCCCATAGCGACACCGAAGGTTTGAAAATAATATTTCCCTTGGAAGGAAAAGGGGGTTAGGGGTCCACACAGAGGCGGATCAGACCAAGAAAGACATCAGTGGGATAGGGAGATGAAGAAACCCTTTAGGGGCCTTCTCTCTAAGGAAATAAAAGGACATCATCAAGAGGGACATTGGTGAAGAGGGACTCAACGTCAAGACTAAGCATCTTACAGGTTGGGAGAGAGCAAACCTGTTCAATGAAGTCTTGAGAGTGACGGAGGTGGGCAGGAGAAAAAGTACCAAGAAAGGGAGTGAGGGTTTTGGCCAGCCAAGAAGCAAGAGAATAAGAGACAGAAACCTCTAGAGGATATGATAGGACGAGAGGAATACAGGTTTATGAGTTTTGGGAAAGGCCATAGAAATAGGGAAGAGAGGGACAGATGACACGAAACCGTTGAACAAGGTCCAAAATCAGGAGGGCAGAGGTCGGAGAGAGTCCTTAGCTTTTTGTTGAAAGTTCTCTTGATGCGATCAAGAGGGTTGGAAAAAGAGAGGAGTGGGAAGTGCGTGAGGCAGAGAGCAAGACATCAGCTTTTCGGAGGTAATCCTCGCGATCAAGGATAACTACCCAATTACCTTTTTCAGAAGATAGTATGACAATGTTAGTGTTGGATTTAAGAGAAGAAAGGGGGAAGATGGTAAAGGCGTGGAAGGTGGTTTATTCTTGGAAAACAGACTAACAAGAGCGGGAAGGAGAGCACCACGAAAAGTGGACAAGTCAGGAAGATTACAGAAGCGAGATTGACGAAGGAATCAAAAGAGCTAATCAGGGAAATACCAGCGCGAGGAGTAGGGGAAGTGGCAAAGGAAAGACCAAAACCAAGAAGTTCAAGCTCATATGAGAGAGTGAGACAGAAGACAGATTGTAAAAACAGTCCCGTGAGGGGGGAATTTAGACCAAGGGCTAGCTGAGATGAGACGTTTGAAGTTTATTTTGTAGTTTGGAAGAATGAATTTGTGCATTTCGGCGAGCAGTGTCAAAGGCAATGGTAGAGAGAAGGTTTCAGAGATCCTGTGGTAGAGCTGCAAAGAGAGCACGTTGACGTTGACGGAAAGTAAAGAAGGCATCTTCAACCTGTGATTTAGTAGAAAGAAGAGCTGTTGAAGTAGGAGACGGGCAATTTCTTCTCTCCCAAACTCTTACTCATGGGAACTCTTCTATCCTCTGCCTTCCCTACATTTCCGGTCTTTCTAATCTCAACAATTCTCTCCGTCCCTTAGACATTAAGCTTTTCCTTCCGCCAGACTAACATCTTCGCATAATCTCATTCATACCTCTCCCCCCTCTACAGATGTTCCTGGTGTCTACTCTATTTCTTGCTCCTCCTGTCCTCTTCAATACTTCGGAGAAACTGGTCGATCTCTTTCTGACAGACTTAGGGAGCACAAAAATAGTGTTGGCTTGCCGACACTAACAATGCTCTTTTCTGTCATGTCAGAGATCATAGCCATCCTATTGACTGGTCTTCTGCTAAAACTGTCTTCCCTACTTCCAACTCGAACAGTCGCCGTCTAGTTGAATTCTCTCTAATACACAACTTTCCTTGTATGAACCTTAGCCCCCGGCTTCGTCTCTGTAGATGACTTCCTCTCCCACTACATTGTAAAAATGCTCCAAACTTCAGAACACCCGTGACTTAACCTGAATCCTCACTTTTTTTTTCTTTTTCTTCTTCCTCTTCCCCCTTTCCTCTCTCCCCTTTTCTCCTCTGGGTTGTCTTTCTCTCTCCTGTCTCTGTTTCTTTTTCCTTCTTCATTTATTTTATTTCACCACTTCCCCTTTTCAACGCACCTCTGTGCGCTTGCTCTCCCTCTGTAGGTATCTAGCTCTCTTGCAGTGCTCCCCCCCTTTGTATTTGACTGGCCGTCTTCCTTATTTCCCACTTCTTCCCCGCTACCACTACTACTCTTCTTTTTCTTTTCTACTACAACTACTGTTGAAATTAAGACACATGTGCGGCGTCTGGTTGTCTTTGTTGTGGACGTTTCGCCATCCAGTGGCTGGCTGGATGGCGAAACGTCTACGATGGGGTGCCCCGGGCGTTGTGCATGTGTCTTAATTTCATCCTGTCGTATTATATACAATTCTTGTACTACTACTACTACCACCTCTTCCTGCCTATATATAGCCGTCCTGCTCCACCTCTGTTAGTGTGACTTTGTCAATGGTCCAAGTCGGACCGAAAGGGCGTCGTAAGCTTCTCTCTTTTATGTGGGGGGTTATTGTGTATTTTCTCAGTTGTTTGTTGGGTTTTCTTATTCAAAAATTGGGCAATGTATAATGGAAACATACTTCTTCACGTACACCAAAAATTAAAGAAACAGACCATAAATAGCGGAGTTTTACTTCTCACCATCAGCGGCCACTTAGCGGTATATTTTTGTATGGGTTTTTATGGTTATATTCCATTTTTTAGGGTTTTTAACAGAGTGAATTTTCGAATACATGGAAGTTTGTCTAGACTTAAGTAGTCATTATGAATTAGGTAAGTCTGCATGATAATGCCATGGCAGAATAGTGGCTTTGTCTTTGTACCAATCAAAATTATGAAATGTAATACATAAATTGTTAATTTTTGCAAAGAAATAAAATTTTTGTTTTGTTTTGTCGTATGTTTTGATGAAATTCTTGGAGCAGGATGTGTGGATCTAGTAGTGACAGCTAGAGGTGGGGTCACACTGAGCTGATAATCGACCCATGCACACCACAAATAGGTAAGTACATCACACACACACACAATTAGATCTCAAAAGATGATAGAGCTAGAGATGAAGAGATGGAAAGGTGAGAGTGGAGACAGTATCACATCAATACTCAAATTGAGAACCAAGTAGGGCAAGAAAGAAAGAATTTTGCAGAAAATGCTCTCTAGAACTAACACAGTATGGGTGAACTATATAATGATGGGGAGACAACATGGCAATTTACAACAAAAAAGGTAAAATATTAATAAAATGGGTTTTAAAATAATATTTACTGACATTGTGTTTTCTGCACACTTCTTTTGTATCTGGTGACAGAGAACAAGTCACGATGCGACACGAGGCCAGTTGATGAGAGAATGGATTATATGCTAGACACTGTATGCGCATATGCCTGTTGAAGAAAGTAAGAATCAGAAATAAATATATTTCACTTAACCATACACGATTAAACCTGCACATAAAGAGAGGACCAGCTTACGACGATGTTTCGGTCCGACTTGGACCATTGAAAAGTGTACACTTACAGAGGTGGAGCAAGGGAGTGCTATATATAGGCAGGAAGAGGTGGAGGTGGTGGTAGTTAGTAGTAAGTTGTAGTAACAAGAATTGTATATAATAACGACAAGATGAAAATTATGTCACATGCACAACACCCGGGCATTCCCCATCGTAGACGTGTCTTAGATTTATCTTGTCTGGTATTATATACAATTCTGTACTACTACTACTACCACCTCCACCCTTCTTCCTGACCTTTATATAGCCGTCTTCTCCACCTCTGTTTGTGTGACTTGTGTCAATGGTCCAAGGTCGGATTCCGGAAACGTCGTCGTTGAAGGCTTCATCTTCTGTTTATGTGAGGGGTTATTTTGTGTTATCGTTAATATGGTCACGGTATTGAAGACAACGTGCTTTTTGTTAGTTATTTCACTTGAACCTTTTTGAGGGTCCGTCCCATAATTATACGAGGCTTTCAAGCCAGGGGTCCAAGCCGTAGTTCTACGCCATGAGCCAGTCACGTCAGATAAGCTAGTGAGCTGTGACATTGGAGGCATCTGATATGAGAGAATGCATCTATGTGGTAAGTGGTGCACCCATATAAAACAAATACTAAGCATGCGTGCATGAGAGAAAAAACTGAGACAGTGCTTTTTGGATTAAAACAGTGACTTTTTGCAGGTGTTATTTTGTATATTTTTTACAGTTGTATTTCACAGGTTTCTTGGTCTCATTGATAGAATGGAAGATATGTTCACAAATTGGATATAATTGATTGGTTTTTTTACTGAAGATGGCATGAAACTGAGCTTCAAAGTAGCAGACAATGTCTGATTTTGGTGATGTTGTCAAAGAGGTAAACAATGATGTCATGCATCTAATACTCATCAGTGGTGGGTAGAATGTGCATTCATTGAATGTGCTCTGATTTTATTTATACAAATATTACAAACATTGCATAAACAGTAAATCTTTCCTTTTTAGTGTGAATGGAAATTTCTTATTGGAATGAAAAATCTACGTGAAATTCATTTGTAAAGCCTGAAGACATATAATTCATAACAGAGGAAAATGTTTTCTAGTGCCAGGATGCCTGCATTGTTTATTCTGGTCCTTATTTTGAAATTGGCCCAAATCACAATTTCCAATAACTTTTATTGGTAGTTGTAATAGTTGATTGGGCAATTTCTTGTGCTCAATCAATAAAAATAAAAGTATTACTTGTAAAATAGCTTAAGAATTGGGTCAAGATGGAATAATTGTAATTGGCCTAAATGGAGTAAGTGGGCCAGCAAAATAACCTTTGCATAAGATATCGCTGTATGCAGCACAAATTAACGAGAGAGTAAATTTTCGTCAATTTCATCAAAATTTCATACTTTTGCTTTCATTACCTTCTGAGAAAAAAGATTCTCTACCATTTCATAAAGAAAATAAATAACATATTTTTTTTTTTTTTTAAATTCTTGGACCCTGTTGTCTGGCAATAGTTGGGATCCACTACATGTGTTGTATAGCTTATCTGAGTACCATAGTTAGCACATACCATATGTTTTCCATAACGATACCTTGCTACCTAGGAGAATAGTTTGTAGTGACGTCACGTGATGGCGTCATGTGTGCTTGTAGAGATATCCTCTGTAAACTTCTCTCAGATCCAGTTAGACCTACGAGCAGCCAAACAGGCAGGTGCTGGTGACCTTCTCCTATACAACATACAGTCTGATATATACGAGTCTAGCCTTCGAAAACATGGTATGTTAATTGCAACTCATCAATCTCTCACGAAACCCCGACCGACAAATGGTGGCATCGGAGGGCCCGTTGAATTCTGACGATTTACAGCGGATTTTCTCGAGATAAAATTTCTACTGAGCCGGAGAGGACCATTTGTTGAGGCTAGGCCTGCCAGTCGGGTGAGCATGCTCAAAAATCTCAAGCAGCTACCCACAAGCAACTTTCAACCAGCCTATTGCTTCCCTTTATGGTCGTCCTCTCGTGTATTAGAGTTTTGTTATGTGCGTAAACTGCATTACTGTCCGAGGTGGTTACCAGGGTTTGCAAAGCCAAGCAATCTAGCAGTCTGTGGGAGGGAAGCCCAGCCCAGCCCTACACTCTATCGAGCCTTCCTGCCCAAGCCAGCTTTTCAACCCCTGCTGGCTCTTCATTAACAAGATTATCAAGCCAGTTATGTGTGAAGGGGTTAAGCCAAGCAGCCAGCAACTAAACCTGTACGTCAGCAAAAGCCACAGGGGTAAGTCTTCTGCTTCGCTTGTGCTTCCAGCTATTAGCTATTCTGAGGTGTTTTAATCATCCTGTAGTGTTGTGGTATCTTTGTGGGTTGTTTTTAAGCCAGCCTGGGCTTAGAATATCTTCGTTGCCTTGTGCGGGTGTCCCCAGAGTGTGCTTATCGCGTTCATACCCATAGGCCAGTCACCGTGGTGTTCACACAGCGCTGCTCATCACTCTCACCCATACCACTGTTTTTTTTTGTACCCTTATTACGGGTTTCTAGCAATCATTTTTTTTTACGGACCACATAGGGAGGTCAAGAGCCAAGGAGTGTTCTTCGTCAGGGCGCCATCACAAAAGCCTCCGCTGTGTCAATGTCATTCGTCAATTTAAGTGCAAATTCTGTTGAGGTCACATGTGGAGTTAGGAACGCCACCATAGCCACGAGACTCCTCTCCTTCCTCCAAAATCCACCTCATTCTACAACGTCGCTACAGTTGTTAATGAATATTTCTTTATATAGAGACGATGTGCGTGTGTTCAGACCTTTTTCTGACAGTGATTTTCTTTAGGTGTCATTCAGTAGACTCTTGATTAGACTCTCATGTTCATATTATACATGTATTTTGCTTGCAATATTTCTGTTTTTCTCTTCTTTCTTCAGTGGTTAATACTTCGTGCTTATTTAGTCTGTTGTGTTCGTGGTTTCTTTTTTATATATACTTGAGGTAATGTACTTTCTTGTTTTTCTTGTGTGCAATTTTAAAGCAGTATAACATTGTGTTTACACTTCACAATTATCTCCGTGTTCACAGTATTGTGTTCCTTGCCTAGTAATTTATGCAGGTGAAGTAGTTCAGTAACTTGTTACCTTATATTCTGATCACATCTCAGTGTTATTTACAGTAATTTTTTTCTCCCAGCTATTTGTGTATTCTTGCTAATTTTTTTTTTCATTCATTTGCCTTTTTTTTTCTATGTCTATGTTGAATTCTTGTGTCAATTCTTTTCATTTAGCCTGTGCTCTAATTGTCTTGTCTCAACAGACGACAGTACCATTATTTTGTTTGAAGCAAAGAGAATTATTTCCAAATTTTTCATCCTCAAGAGTATTACAAGAAAATTCTCATAGTATTGTGTCATATATTGATTGTGTTGTGTTCTGCATAACTGTAAGCTGTATCAAACCCTTTCATTTGTTTTGGTGTTGTTTGTTTTTTGGCCTATATTATTTTTTTTTATCTTCATTGATCAAAATTCACTCTTGGTGCAATTTTTAAATTCTTCAAGTAAATATTCTTTTGTTTGTTCATACAAGTGTTTACCTTAAGCTGCAATTAGAGTTAGGTGTTCAATCAGTTCATTCCTTGATAATTTTTTTGTTGTTGTTGCTTTTGTAAACTGTATTTTGTGTGTGTGTTATTTTTTATTATTGCAACACTGACTTCATTTTACCAATAATTCTTGTGTTAAACTTTGTGCCTGCCATAAAATTTTTTTGTATTTTTTTTTTCAGAAATTTTATGTTGTGTTGTGTTGTGCAGTACTTTGATTAGAAATTGTTATTAGCAATATTGCTACAGTTCATTTCAGTGCAGTTTATTATGACTCTGTTCTGTGCATATTATTTTATTCCTTTGTGTGCCATTTTATTTTTTTTTTTTTTTTTTGTGAAATGGCTTTCCCAGTTTGATTTATTTTGCACATGTTTGTTAATCCCCAATTTTATCTTTTTTTTGTTGAATTTCTTTATTGAATTGAGAGTAAAGACAAACTTACGTGCCATTCATTCAATTTAATGTAAATCTGAGTAAATTTGATTTGAGGTAACTTTAAAGTGTCTCTTGATTTTCAAAGTTGTGCTTATACCAGTGAGTAAGATTTCTTCTTTATATTCATGTGAGTTCTCCTTGCTTACAGCGTGACTAATGTTTTTTTCTTTATTTATGCAGAATAGTGAAAAGTAATTTCTTCCCATTTAAGTGTAACTGTGTTGTGTGCTTTCTCCTCAGTTATTTTTTTGTTTTTTTGTTTCTTAACTCTTGTTCCACCATTTGCAAACATGTCGCAAGGTCTTCTCGAGCGATTGCCTCCCAGCACAGACTGCTAGTCCAACCAATAATGCGTCAGTCCTCCAAAATTTGAGTATTTCTTTATCAAGTCAATAGGACAAACTCTGATTTCGAACCTTTATATTTTTTTGTCGTGCCCTTATGATGCTATGCCATTGGTTCAATGGGGAATCCCAAACAACCAGGAAGCGGTGGTTTTACGCTGTTCGTGTAGGGACAATTGCCCAGTAGATTGGTCTCCATCAGAAATGTTGTTACATGTCCGCCCTAAACAAAATCCAGCAATCAGTTATTCGGAATTCATTTCAGTTATTCGGCCACTAATTTTGGCTGCATAATTGCTAATTTCCAGGTTCAACCACATAACATGCTGGTACAGTTGGTGGTGCTACTTGCTTGCTTAAGTCATTACAATTTCTTTTTCTCCTTTTTTGTTTTAACTCGGCTTACTTTTGCCCTAGCATGGTTCACATGAAATACAAGAAATGCTTTCATTATGGTAAAGCACCTACCTAGTAAGATTTTTCCATTAAAGATAGGTGCTTTGATGCCAATGTCAGTTGTCATGAGCTCAGTCTCATGAAGCAGGAGATATGCTTTATTATTAGCTAATATCAATACTACAGCTTATTTGCCTATCACTATTCGATCTAATTAGGACATACAAGAAAAAAATATAAATAACATAATAAATGTTTTAAATTACTCAAGAATGAATAATATTTGGCATAACACCGAAGCAATACGACAGAGTTATGAAGATGGATTATTATGGTATTACATATACCATTCTCCTATCCTTGTCTTGGGGGGTTATATTAGAGAAAATGGGTTGGTTTAGCACAGGGCTAACTATGATATACTCGTCGTACCTCCGCACTCATAAACATGAAACGAATAAAAAGTTATTTTCTCTCTATAGATTATCACACTTAGCAGCATTGATGTGTGAGAGAAACCTAGGATAACCCCAAAAAAGTCAAAGTGGTTATTTTTAGTCTGGCGTGGGTTAGCCATATATGATTTTTGGTAAATATTCGATTCCAGCCAGGGTAGAAACAATAGAAGTGTTTCGCGCCTATCACCTGTTGTCTATGTTTACCACATCAGTAAATGGGTACATGGGTGTTTAGCCGATACTAGTGTGGGTGTTTTTCCTGGGACACTGACCTATTTTTCTTGAAATACTCAGCATAACAAGTACCTTTCTATACAGTCAGTATGTCCTGATTTCAGCTAGGCCTGTATACCTCGTACATGTAAATGTAGTATATATTTTATTATTATTGTTATTTCATTATTATTATTATTTTATTATTATTATTTATTATTATTATATTATTTTTCCAGTTAATAAAATAACAAAAAGGCACAATACGTGACATTGAAACAATACACAAATAACCCGCACATAAAAGAGAGAAGCTTACGACGAGTTTTCGTCCGACTTGGACCATTGACAAAGTACATAATCAGAGGTGGAGCAGGAGGCTATTATAGGCTGGAAGTGGTGTTTGTAGTGTAGTTGTAGTAGAAGAATTGTATATAATACGACATGATGAATTTTTAAGACACATGCACAACGCAGCACGGAATCCCCATTTTGACGTTTCGCCATCCAGCCAGCCACTGGATGGCACAAAACGTCCACAACCAAAGACAACCAGACGAAGACATGAGTCTTAATTTCTACAGTAGTTGTAGTAGAAGAAGAAAGAGTTAGTAGTAAGTCGTGGTAGCGGAGGAGTGGGAAATAAGGAAGACAGCATGTTCAAATTACTAAGGAAGGGGAGCACTGCAAGGAGCTAGATACCTACAGGACGGTGGAGCAAGCGCACAGAGGTGCGTGAAAGGGGAAGGTGGTGAAATAAAATAAATGAAGAAGGAACAGAAACACGAGACCAGGAGAGAGAAAGACAACCCAGAGGGACGGGAAAGAAAAGAGAGATGAAAAAAAGGGGGAAGAGGAAGAGAAAAAGAAAAAGAAAAAGTGAGGGATTGTCTCAGGTTAAGTCAGGGGTGTTCTGAAGTTTGGAGCATTTTTACAAGGTAGTGGGGAGAGGAAGTCATCTACAGAACGAAGCCAGGGCTAAGGTTATACAAGGAAGTTGTGTATTAGAGAGGATTCAACTAGAAGGAGATGTTCGAGTTGGAAGTAGGGGGAAGCAGTTTTAGCAGAAGACCAGTCAATAGGATGGATATGATCTCGACCGTAGACAGAAAAGAGCATTGTTTGTGTCATGGCAAGCCTAGACACTATTTTGTGCTCCCTAAGTCTTGTCAGAAAGAAATCGACCTGTTTCTCTGAAGTATTGAAGAGGAACAGGAGGAGCAAGATGAAATAGTGGGAGACACAGGAACTTCTGTAGAGGGAGGAGAGGTAATGAACGAGATTAGTGCGAAGAGTGTTAGGCTGCGCGGAAGGTAAGCTTAATGTCTAAGGACGGAGAGATAATTGTTGAGATTAGAAAGACCGGTAATTGTAGTGGAAGGCAGAGGATAGAGAGTTCCCATGAGTTAGGTAGTTGGGAGAGAGAAATTGCGTTTAGCGCGTGAGAGGGCAGAGTCTATGAAATGGGAAGGGGTAGCCAAGACGGGAGAAACGATTTTTGAAGAGGTGGGAAATCTTTTCTGCTGGAAGGAACTGAGGATCACAGTTGCGGAGGGCATCGGGAAAAGAGGGAGATAAGAACACTTTTCTTGACGAGGGGAAGTATGATAGGAAAGTAGTGGAATGTAATGCACTGTGGCATTGGTTTACGGTAAACGGGAAAAAAAAGGAAATAACCGGTTTGAAGGGGTGGACATGGAACATCTTAGAAAGGAAGTAAGGAATTAGATTTAACATTCAGCTTTAAACTTTATGGAAGGGGTAATGATTATTAAGGAAGCTTCAAAGAAAAAGGTTGGGAAGTAGACTGGAGTCATGAGGCCACAGAGCAAAAGATGTCATTCTCATCATAGCGGAGCCAGAGTGAAGGTTTGCACATCGAGGGTAGGAAGAAGACAGTCTCGGAGTATATTCCATGTAAAAGATTAGCAAGGACAGGAAGAGAGAGAAAGAGCCATAGCGGACACGATGGTTGAGAATTATATTTCCCTTGAAGGAAGAAAGGGAGTTAGGAGTCCACACAGAGGCGGATCAGACCAAGAAAGACATCAGTGGGGATTGGGAGATGAAGAAAACCCTTTATGGGCCTTCTCTCTATGGAAATCAAGGAAATCATCAAGAGGGACATGGTTGAAGAGGGACTCAACGTTCAGACTAAGCCATCTTAAGGTTGGGAGAGCAGCGAACCTGTTCATTGAAGTTCTTGAGAGTGACGGAGGTGAGCAGGAGAAAACAGATACCAAGAAAAGGGATGTGAGGGTTTTTTGGCCAGCCAAGATGCAAGAGAATAAGAGAGACCAGAACCTCTAGCGGATATGATAGACGTGAGGTATATCAGAGTTTATGAGTTTTGTGGGTAAGGCCATAGAAATAGGAACAGAGAGGGAACTGATGACACGAAACCGTTTGACAAGGTCAAATTCAGGAGACAGAGGTCGCGATGAGAGGTCCTTAGCTTTTTGTTGAAAGTTCTCTTGATGCGATCAAGAGGGTTGGAAACGAGAGGATGGTAAGTGCAGTGAGTCAGAGAGCAAGTCATCAGACTTTACGGAGGTAATCCTCGCGATCAAGGATACTAACCGAATTACCTTTGTCAGAAGATAGTATGACAATGTTAGTGTTGGATTTAAGATAGAAGAGTAAAGGGCAAGATGGTAGCGGCTTTGGAAGGTGGTGATTCTTGGAAAACAGTCTAACAATGAGCGGGAACGGAGAGCACTAAGCACCTACGATCAAAGTGGACAGTCAGGGAAGATTATCAGAAGAAGCGAGGATTAGACGGAAAGGAATCAAAAGAGCTAATCAGGGAAATACCCAGCGCGAGGTGTAGGCGTTTTGTGGCAAAGGAAAGGCCAAAACCAAGATAGTTCAAGCAACTTATACAGAGAGAGTGAGGACAGAGCAGATTAGAGTGAAACACAGTCAGTGAGGGAGAATTTTAGACCAAGGGCTAGCTGAGATGAGACGTTGTAGTTTATTTTGTAAGTTTGGAAAGAATGAATTTGTGCAGTTCGTAGCGAGACAGTCCTGTCATAAGGCAATGGTTTGAGAGTAGGTTACAGAGATCCTGTGTTAAAGAGCTGCAAAGAGAGCACACTCGTTGTCGTGACGGAAAGTACAAGAAGCATCTTGTTCAACCTGTGATTTGTAGAAAGTATGTAGCTGTTGAAGTAGGAGACGCAGGCAATTTCTTCTCTCCCAAACTCTCTAATCATGGAACTCTTTCTAGATCTCTGCCTTCCCTAATTTCCGGTAATTTCTAATCTCAACAATTCTCTCCGTCCTTAGACATTAAGCTTTACCTTCCGCCAGACTAAACACTATTCGCACTTAATCTCTTCATACCTCTCCTCCCTCATACAGATGTTCCTGGTGTCTCTCTATTTCTTGCCTCCTCATGTCCTCTTCAATACTTCGGAGAAACTGGTCGATTCTTTCTGAACATGACCTTAGGGAGCACAAAAATACGTGTTTAGGCTGACGACTCATAAACTAATGCCTTCTTTTTCTGTCATGTCCAAGAGATCATAGCCATCCTATTGATGGTTCTTATGACTAAAACTGTCTTCCCTATTCCAACTCGAAACAGTCGACCGGTCTAGTTAATTCTATTCTAAGTACACAACTTTCCTTGTTATGAACCTTAGCCCTGGCTTAGTCTCTGTAGATGAACTTCTCTCCCCTCTACATTGTAAATGCTCCAAACTTCAGTAACACCGGTGACTTATCTCTGAATCACTCACTTTTTTTTTTCTTCTTTTCTTCTTCCTCTTCACCTTTCTATCCCTTTTCACATACTGGGTTGTCTTTCTCTCTCCGTGTCTCGTTTTTCTGTTCCTTCTTATTTATTTTAATTTCACCACTATCCCCTTTCACGCAGCCTTGTGGCTCCTTGATCTCCCTCTGTAGGTATATTAGCTCTACTTGAGTGCTACCATTCCCTTTTGTATATGACTGGCTCTCTTCCTTATTTCCCACTTCTTCCGCTACCACTACTACGCTACATTCTTCTTCTTCTACTAGCAACTACTGTTGTAATTAAGACACATGTGCGGCGTTCTAGGTTGTCTTTGTTGTGAGTATAGCCATCCAGTGGATGGCTGTGAATGGCGAAACGTCTTTCGTTGGGATGCCCGGGCGTTAGTTGCATGTGTCTTTAATTTTTCCCTGTCCTAGTATTATAATCAATTCTTGTACTAATACTACTACCACCTCTTCTGCATATATATTAGCCGTCCTGCTCCACCTCTGTTTGTTGTGATTTGTCAATGGTCAAGTCGGACCGAAACGTCGTCGTAAGCTTCTCTTTTTATGTGCCGGGTTATTTGTGTATTTTCTCTGTTGTTTGTTGGGTTATCTTATTCAACTTGGGAAATGTATAATGGAAACATACTCTTCACGTACACCAAAAATTAAATGAAATCAAGTCATAAAACGGAGTTCACATTCTCAGCCATCAGCGGCCACTAGCGGTATATTTTGTATGTTGGTATGGTTATATTCTCATTTTTTTAGGTTCATTTGAGAGAATGAATAGATATATTGATTGCTTTCATGACGAAACGTACCTTTGAATCTGCGATCCACAGTAGCAAGTATTGTTCTATTCCTTTAGCGAAGCTCAAGAGTAAACAATGTCGTCACCATCCACATACCTGTCGACCTGCCAGTCTAAAAATTCCAGTACGGAGTCAAGAATGGATTGACCATTATTTATACAAATATTACAATAATGCAGAAGTCTGCATAAACAGTAAATCTTCTTATTTTTTTGTGAATAAAAATTCCAAATGGTAAGCAAGAGTAACATAAGAGGGGCCTGGAGCCATGGACTATTGAACAGAGAAATGTTTATTTTAGTGCAGGAAATGCTGCATTGTTTATTCTGGGCACTATTTTGAAATTAGCATCTGTTGAAATTTGTGTGAAAAATTGGGCCAAATTGCTCAATTTTCTGACCAATTTTATTGGGTAGTTGACAATAAGAGAATGGGCACGTTTCTTGTACTCAGTTGACAGGCTAGAAGTAAATAAGGTCTTGGGTATACATAAATACAGTTACATAGTTTATCATACATCGCAGTGTTATGTATAGTGAACTTGGATAAAACCAGAGAAGAAAAGTCAGACAAACAGTGACTTTATTTCCAGTACTGGCCTTGGGCTTGCCATGTATGAATTTTTGGTAAATATTTTTTTTTTTCGTTGTTTGTTGGGTATCTCAATTGAAACTTGGGCAATGATTGATGGAAAGATGCTTCTAACGACATCAAATATAAAAAAAGACAGACGGAAATATGGGCGTTCACTTTCTCAGCCATTAGCCGCCTCTTTGCAGTATATTTTCGATATGTTTTATGGTTGTTTTCTCATCTTTTTGGATCTCATTTGATGAATGGAAGATCTATACGAAGAATAGACATGATTTGGATTGCTTTCATGACGAAAAGATACCTTGAAGAAATGAGCTCAAAAAAAGTAGCGGAAATGTTCGAATTTTTGCCGATGTTCAACGAAATTGTGTAAGTCAGTTGGTCTAATTATACTTAAGTGTACTATTCTTACCTAACCTCTCTGTTTATTCGGCACCAAACTCAGTAAATTCCGGCACACTACTAAGGTTCCCAATTGATGCGTGAATTTGTATGGACAGGAGGACTGTATAATTAGTATCAGAAAGGGAAAGTCTAGCTAGTTCAACAGCTGCCTCGCATGTCTTCAAACTTGATCCGTATGCGGACTTTTCAGGTATCTAACACAAGTGGCAAGATTATGAGAAACTTAGAATGCCGATAACTATTTTGAACCAGTACGAGTGACAGATCCCTTGTCTGCTTTCTTAAGGAATTAGTGTGTACAGCTCCGAGGCCAGAGGATATCATTAGATGAGTTCACTTTCGCTTTTAAATAACCTAATGTCTCATTTGTTAAGGCAGGTCAAAGTGTTCCAAGTAAGTACCTTAAAGTCAATGATAAACAGCTCTTGAGGGGTTTGCCAAATTCCCCCCCCCCCCCCCCCCCCCCCCCCCCCCCCCCCCCACACCGCCCTAAATCAGGCCCATTGCGTTATTTCAGTTTAATGCACCGACGTCCTGTATGTGTATAATTCCGGCCCACTAACTGCCCACATAGGGACCGTCTTGATGCCCTTTATCCATGTGAAGTGATTTGTGTAACCGAGGGAACCTTCTCCTATCGAAGCAGTCCACATCAGCCGCTTTGAACTAATCCTGTATCTCCTTTTGTCTGTGCGACAACCAAAACTCCCGATCGAATTCACTCGCGACCGTCATCAGAAAGCTAGTGTCATGAGTCATCTCTCATAGCACTCGTTAGTTATGTACGATACCCATAGCAAAGAACTTGCGTATAATGTTGTGGTTACCGTGGCATATAGCAGTTAAATTGTCCCGATAGTCAAGATCTAATATAGAGGCATCGAAACACTGAACTGGGTACCAGTCCGATTTGCCTTATTGTACTTTTCACAGAATTCATGGCCATGTCACTTCCGGGTGCAATGCTATCCATAACCTTCAGTATCTAGATCTTCCGTGGCCATTCCACGCAGAGCCGCAGGAGAGGGAAATAGGGTTTGGGGTTCTCGAATAACCTGAACCAGCCTCATTCTTCCAATTCGGGGGAATCGAGTAAGTGCCCAGTCAACCATCACGTGGCGACAGTTGGTGAATAATGAGTAATCAATCCGTTCACAATCTCTTTGTGAAGCCATTTTTGAAGTCTAGAGAATGACAAATCCCGCTGTTGATGTTGCTTCACACGTCTGCTGACGTAGATGAATTTGGGGTGAAGGGGAGACATGCTTCTCCGGATGAGACAACCCACCTTTCTGTTTAGCACACAAAACTCCCCAATGAAACGTTATGTCCTCTAGTGCAAGCATCTATTCCATAATGCGGCCGTTATGTGTTCATGGCTCTGGTTGCACTAAGTTAATATCATCTGGTCAAGTTTGTTTAAAGATAAGCAGTTACAACGTGTCCTCGTAGAACCCAACTACTGTTTAAACGCCTCCACTTAGATGGAGTAGTTGGTTCCTTCTTTGGTCAGGGGGCAGATTCTCTCACCTTTTATTTCCAAGGTAGAGAATTTACTGGTGCTTTCCGTGGTTTGTCGACCAGATTACTTTCCCTTGTGTCACCTATTTACTGGGGATTTGCTTCTATGGAGAGAATGTACGCTATTGTGCTTGACCCTTTAAGCGGATTGGCATGCACCAAATTGACGACTGATCGTTCATTTTGGCGTATTACCAAGGCATGGATCTGAGATTGCCAAACTGCCGCACGGAGTATGACATTCGGAATTATGTCCCTTCAAGCCAGTTGCATTTCCAGTATGCGTACCCATAAGCGGTCATGGCACTAGTAAACTCTGTCACTTCCCTTCTGTGTTCCAACTACACCTTCAGACTTGCAGGATAGCTGTTCCGATGCCTCAAGTGTCCGAGGACACAGACATGACATTGAGTGCCACAGCCTATCCTGCAATGTATGCTAGTTCAAGTAGTAGTTTCCTCCACTAGGGGATGCCTTGTCTCAGAAAACGATTACTTGAACTAGTAATGCCATCTCTTGTTGATGTCACCTTGCCATCTGCAGAAAGACATCTTGTTGAGGATAGTGCTCTCAATAGAATGTCTAGTTGTTGTTTCCCTAGGTGTTCCAGATGGTGATAACATCCTAGTTGACTCAGTGATTCATGCAAGGCTCAAGGGTTAATAATGTTGAAAAACCTTCCTTACTCGTTGTAAGAGACAGTAAGATACATTTATTCACTTGCTAACATTCGGGTCACGCAGTGTTCGGTCTCAGGCTAAAATACCAATCTCGTTCTAAACCGTGGTACACTATCCTTACCTGTTCACGTACCGGATGGCTCTGCAAACTGATCAGTGGGTCAGGTGCTTATTTCAACAGAGGGAGACCTCATCCCACGCACAATGATGTCAAATCCTTTCCTCCAGATAAGAAAAGATCCGGTTACCATGTGCGTTACTGGTGTGATTCGTATGCCTTACTTCAAGGAAGATCCTTATTAAGACTATGAAAGCCCCGAGGCTCCTAATTAGTCGACTTGTCATGAGGCCAAGAGAAGAAATTACTGTATCGAACAGCTGAGCAGAGTCATACTCCTAGCAGAAGAGCATCACCAGTTAGTAATTCCTCAGTCACTAGTGATTGTTAGCTGTATCTTTTGTTAGATACTGTTCAGTTCTCCCTCAGAAAGGCATGTGTTAGCCATTGCAGGAATTTGATCCTCCCAGAGATTTGTGATAACCATTCTGCATTATGATAAATCCTTACCATCGCCAGAATTTGGTTATAAATGTACGTTAGTCTGTGTAATTAGATGTCGCCAGATTGATGAAGTTCCAACTGTGCTGGTTTTGTTTATCAGCTGATCAGTTTTCAGAAATTTTGATGTTCTAGTTCCCTCCCGAGGTTCTGCAGAATTTTAGCAGTAATGATACCTGTGTGCACGCCAAGTTTGCCGTACTTGTTAATTACTTTCATTCCTTGTAAATATGTATTTATTCTTCCTCAGAATCCGCTTAGAGATCGCATGAATGCATGATCGACTCGATGTCTCAATTCCTCATCTTTATTATACGATGAGTTTGTTATTGCTAATTTAACATGCATTACGCTTTAAAACTAAAGTACTTAAGTTAAAAACCCCTTATGATAACATCCATTAGTTCTAAGTTACATAGTATGTCTTTGTTATATTTATAGAATCAGCCCAGAGCCGCCTGACTGTTCAGACTATAGATGTAGTTATTGTACGTTGGAATAGATACGTAACAGAGATCGAGCTAGTCAGCATAGTTGCTGATCCATACTAAGTTAGCACCATAGAAAACAATATGTTTTACATAACGATTACCTTGCTACACCTAGGACTAGTTTGAGTGACGTCACTTGCATGCGCATAGTGTGCGTGAGTGCCTCCCCTGTAACTCTGTCAGATCCAGTTAGACTATCCGAGCAGAAACAGGAAGGCTGGGGCCTCCCTTACCACCAGTCTGATATCTATAAATGCTTACCATCCAACAAGTGTGTTTACTGAACCATCATCTCCAATTGATCCCCGAGCGGACCACGTGGACAATTTTAGATCCAGGCCCCGATCTGAGGGTGGACGAACAACAATCGGCTACTCCTACTTCTTTACAGTTCCATGGCCTCCTACATCTACAGAGCTCCCTATTATGGCCTCCTAACTGCTCTTACTGCTGCACTGACCCATGTGGATACCAGTAAACGTGACCAACATGAAGCTGCTAAGATGTAAAAAGTGACCAACACGTACCTTCGAGAACTGCACCTGGCATACCTCTCAACCCCAGGCTGGCTGCACAGACGATGCCAAGCCAAAAGCAAACAGTGATTACTATAATAACTCCATAATACAAACTTTCCACACGTGTTCTTCTGGGGAACGACCCCCAGAATAGAAAAAGCAACACCAAGAAAGACTCGAAACCTCCTCAGAAAACTGTTACCATAAAGTCCTGCAAGAAGGCGCCAGCGAATCTGACACACCCCTACCCCACCCCAGACCCAACACAAACAACAACAATGGCGGATATGACTCCAAAAGAACTTCTCCGGATTCTCTCCCAACACTCATCCTCATCCATGATTCACACCCAAGCTGATTTGTTTACAACTACGGGATAAACCACGCGGAGACCTCTTCACCGCGCAAACAGCAACCATAGATTACAATACTCATCAAACATCCATATGTTTAGCCAAGGAAATTCAGTCCTCAAACAACGACCCGAGTCTCATTGATAAAATACTACAGGAAAATAAATATGCTAAGATGAACAAACGAAACTATGAATAAACTCATTATGAACCATGTGTGCTCAATACATACCCAAACTGAGATCAAAAGACCTTTGAATTTCATCTTACGACAAAGAAACTCAAAGATTAGTGAACTAGAAAACGACACTGACATCGCATTAATTAAAGACTCGTCTAAAATGAACAAGTCAAACCTTACATTCTAAAACTATAGACACAACATGCTAAACAAGATAGACTA
Organism: Cherax quadricarinatus; assembly: GCF_026875155.1. NCBI lineage: Eukaryota > Metazoa > Arthropoda > Malacostraca > Decapoda > Parastacidae > Cherax > Cherax quadricarinatus. The sequence goes on along the minus strand of NC_069411.1, from coordinate 65,493,308 downwards.
TTCTATCGCCGGCAAAAGCTGTCAGAAATTACACAAGACTGGAAGTTAAAATATGGAATCCCAGTGGAATGCAGCTTCCAGTATCAATGAGTGTTTAAGGGTTATTAACAGAGTGAATTTTCGAATACATGGAAGTTTGTCTAGACTTAAGTAGTCATTATGAATTAGGTAAGTCTGCATGATAATGCCATGGCAGAATAGTGGCTTTGTCTTTGTACCAATCAAAATTATGAAATGTAATACATAAATTGTTAATTTTTGCAAAGAAATAAAATTTTTGTTTTGTTTTGTCGTATGTTTTGATGAAATTCTTGGAGCAGGATGTGTGGATCTAGTAGTGACAGCTAGAGGTGGGGTCACACTGAGCTGATAATCGACCCATGCACACCACAAATAGGTAAGTACATCACACACACACACAATTAGATCTCAAAAGATGATAGAGCTAGAGATGAAGAGATGGAAAGGTGAGAGTGGAGACAGTATCACATCAATACTCAAATTGAGAACCAAGTAGGGCAAGAAAGAAAGAATTTTGCAGAAAATGCTCTCTAGAACTAACACAGTATGGGTGAACTATATAATGATGGGGAGACAACATGGCAATTTACAACAAAAAAGGTAAAATATTAATAAAATGGGTTTTAAAATAATATTTACTGACATTGTGTTTTCTGCACACTTCTTTTGTATCTGGTGACAGAGAACAAGTCACGATGCGACACGAGGCCAGTTGATGAGAGAATGGATTATATGCTAGACACTGTATGCGCATATGCCTGTTGAAGAAAGTAAGAATCAGAAATAAATATATTTCACTTAACCATACACGATTAAACCTGCACATAAAGAGAGGACCAGCTTACGACGATGTTTCGGTCCGACTTGGACCATTGAAAAGTGTACACTTACAGAGGTGGAGCAAGGGAGTGCTATATATAGGCAGGAAGAGGTGGAGGTGGTGGTAGTTAGTAGTAAGTTGTAGTAACAAGAATTGTATATAATAACGACAAGATGAAAATTATGTCACATGCACAACACCCGGGCATTCCCCATCGTAGACGTGTCTTAGATTTATCTTGTCTGGTATTATATACAATTCTGTACTACTACTACTACCACCTCCACCCTTCTTCCTGACCTTTATATAGCCGTCTTCTCCACCTCTGTTTGTGTGACTTGTGTCAATGGTCCAAGGTCGGATTCCGGAAACGTCGTCGTTGAAGGCTTCATCTTCTGTTTATGTGAGGGGTTATTTTGTGTTATCGTTAATATGGTCACGGTATTGAAGACAACGTGCTTTTTGTTAGTTATTTCACTTGAACCTTTTTGAGGGTCCGTCCCATAATTATACGAGGCTTTCAAGCCAGGGGTCCAAGCCGTAGTTCTACGCCATGAGCCAGTCACGTCAGATAAGCTAGTGAGCTGTGACATTGGAGGCATCTGATATGAGAGAATGCATCTATGTGGTAAGTGGTGCACCCATATAAAACAAATACTAAGCATGCGTGCATGAGAGAAAAAACTGAGACAGTGCTTTTTGGATTAAAACAGTGACTTTTTGCAGGTGTTATTTTGTATATTTTTTACAGTTGTATTTCACAGGTTTCTTGGTCTCATTGATAGAATGGAAGATATGTTCACAAATTGGATATAATTGATTGGTTTTTTTACTGAAGATGGCATGAAACTGAGCTTCAAAGTAGCAGACAATGTCTGATTTTGGTGATGTTGTCAAAGAGGTAAACAATGATGTCATGCATCTAATACTCATCAGTGGTGGGTAGAATGTGCATTCATTGAATGTGCTCTGATTTTATTTATACAAATATTACAAACATTGCATAAACAGTAAATCTTTCCTTTTTAGTGTGAATGGAAATTTCTTATTGGAATGAAAAATCTACGTGAAATTCATTTGTAAAGCCTGAAGACATATAATTCATAACAGAGGAAAATGTTTTCTAGTGCCAGGATGCCTGCATTGTTTATTCTGGTCCTTATTTTGAAATTGGCCCAAATCACAATTTCCAATAACTTTTATTGGTAGTTGTAATAGTTGATTGGGCAATTTCTTGTGCTCAATCAATAAAAATAAAAGTATTACTTGTAAAATAGCTTAAGAATTGGGTCAAGATGGAATAATTGTAATTGGCCTAAATGGAGTAAGTGGGCCAGCAAAATAACCTTTGCATAAGATATCGCTGTATGCAGCACAAATTAACGAGAGAGTAAATTTTCGTCAATTTCATCAAAATTTCATACTTTTGCTTTCATTACCTTCTGAGAAAAAAGATTCTCTACCATTTCATAAAGAAAATAAATAACATATTTTTTTTTTTTTTTAAATTCTTGGACCCTGTTGTCTGGCAATAGTTGGGATCCACTACATGTGTTGTATAGCTTATCTGAGTACCATAGTTAGCACATACCATATGTTTTCCATAACGATACCTTGCTACCTAGGAGAATAGTTTGTAGTGACGTCACGTGATGGCGTCATGTGTGCTTGTAGAGATATCCTCTGTAAACTTCTCTCAGATCCAGTTAGACCTACGAGCAGCCAAACAGGCAGGTGCTGGTGACCTTCTCCTATACAACATACAGTCTGATATATACGAGTCTAGCCTTCGAAAACATGGTATGTTAATTGCAACTCATCAATCTCTCACGAAACCCCGACCGACAAATGGTGGCATCGGAGGGCCCGTTGAATTCTGACGATTTACAGCGGATTTTCTCGAGATAAAATTTCTACTGAGCCGGAGAGGACCATTTGTTGAGGCTAGGCCTGCCAGTCGGGTGAGCATGCTCAAAAATCTCAAGCAGCTACCCACAAGCAACTTTCAACCAGCCTATTGCTTCCCTTTATGGTCGTCCTCTCGTGTATTAGAGTTTTGTTATGTGCGTAAACTGCATTACTGTCCGAGGTGGTTACCAGGGTTTGCAAAGCCAAGCAATCTAGCAGTCTGTGGGAGGGAAGCCCAGCCCAGCCCTACACTCTATCGAGCCTTCCTGCCCAAGCCAGCTTTTCAACCCCTGCTGGCTCTTCATTAACAAGATTATCAAGCCAGTTATGTGTGAAGGGGTTAAGCCAAGCAGCCAGCAACTAAACCTGTACGTCAGCAAAAGCCACAGGGGTAAGTCTTCTGCTTCGCTTGTGCTTCCAGCTATTAGCTATTCTGAGGTGTTTTAATCATCCTGTAGTGTTGTGGTATCTTTGTGGGTTGTTTTTAAGCCAGCCTGGGCTTAGAATATCTTCGTTGCCTTGTGCGGGTGTCCCCAGAGTGTGCTTATCGCGTTCATACCCATAGGCCAGTCACCGTGGTGTTCACACAGCGCTGCTCATCACTCTCACCCATACCACTGTTTTTTTTTGTACCCTTATTACGGGTTTCTAGCAATCATTTTTTTTTACGGACCACATAGGGAGGTCAAGAGCCAAGGAGTGTTCTTCGTCAGGGCGCCATCACAAAAGCCTCCGCTGTGTCAATGTCATTCGTCAATTTAAGTGCAAATTCTGTTGAGGTCACATGTGGAGTTAGGAACGCCACCATAGCCACGAGACTCCTCTCCTTCCTCCAAAATCCACCTCATTCTACAACGTCGCTACAGTTGTTAATGAATATTTCTTTATATAGAGACGATGTGCGTGTGTTCAGACCTTTTTCTGACAGTGATTTTCTTTAGGTGTCATTCAGTAGACTCTTGATTAGACTCTCATGTTCATATTATACATGTATTTTGCTTGCAATATTTCTGTTTTTCTCTTCTTTCTTCAGTGGTTAATACTTCGTGCTTATTTAGTCTGTTGTGTTCGTGGTTTCTTTTTTATATATACTTGAGGTAATGTACTTTCTTGTTTTTCTTGTGTGCAATTTTAAAGCAGTATAACATTGTGTTTACACTTCACAATTATCTCCGTGTTCACAGTATTGTGTTCCTTGCCTAGTAATTTATGCAGGTGAAGTAGTTCAGTAACTTGTTACCTTATATTCTGATCACATCTCAGTGTTATTTACAGTAATTTTTTTCTCCCAGCTATTTGTGTATTCTTGCTAATTTTTTTTTTCATTCATTTGCCTTTTTTTTTCTATGTCTATGTTGAATTCTTGTGTCAATTCTTTTCATTTAGCCTGTGCTCTAATTGTCTTGTCTCAACAGACGACAGTACCATTATTTTGTTTGAAGCAAAGAGAATTATTTCCAAATTTTTCATCCTCAAGAGTATTACAAGAAAATTCTCATAGTATTGTGTCATATATTGATTGTGTTGTGTTCTGCATAACTGTAAGCTGTATCAAACCCTTTCATTTGTTTTGGTGTTGTTTGTTTTTTGGCCTATATTATTTTTTTTTATCTTCATTGATCAAAATTCACTCTTGGTGCAATTTTTAAATTCTTCAAGTAAATATTCTTTTGTTTGTTCATACAAGTGTTTACCTTAAGCTGCAATTAGAGTTAGGTGTTCAATCAGTTCATTCCTTGATAATTTTTTTGTTGTTGTTGCTTTTGTAAACTGTATTTTGTGTGTGTGTTATTTTTTATTATTGCAACACTGACTTCATTTTACCAATAATTCTTGTGTTAAACTTTGTGCCTGCCATAAAATTTTTTTGTATTTTTTTTTTCAGAAATTTTATGTTGTGTTGTGTTGTGCAGTACTTTGATTAGAAATTGTTATTAGCAATATTGCTACAGTTCATTTCAGTGCAGTTTATTATGACTCTGTTCTGTGCATATTATTTTATTCCTTTGTGTGCCATTTTATTTTTTTTTTTTTTTTTTGTGAAATGGCTTTCCCAGTTTGATTTATTTTGCACATGTTTGTTAATCCCCAATTTTATCTTTTTTTTGTTGAATTTCTTTATTGAATTGAGAGTAAAGACAAACTTACGTGCCATTCATTCAATTTAATGTAAATCTGAGTAAATTTGATTTGAGGTAACTTTAAAGTGTCTCTTGATTTTCAAAGTTGTGCTTATACCAGTGAGTAAGATTTCTTCTTTATATTCATGTGAGTTCTCCTTGCTTACAGCGTGACTAATGTTTTTTTCTTTATTTATGCAGAATAGTGAAAAGTAATTTCTTCCCATTTAAGTGTAACTGTGTTGTGTGCTTTCTCCTCAGTTATTTTTTTGTTTTTTTGTTTCTTAACTCTTGTTCCACCATTTGCAAACATGTCGCAAGGTCTTCTCGAGCGATTGCCTCCCAGCACAGACTGCTAGTCCAACCAATAATGCGTCAGTCCTCCAAAATTTGAGTATTTCTTTATCAAGTCAATAGGACAAACTCTGATTTCGAACCTTTATATTTTTTTGTCGTGCCCTTATGATGCTATGCCATTGGTTCAATGGGGAATCCCAAACAACCAGGAAGCGGTGGTTTTACGCTGTTCGTGTAGGGACAATTGCCCAGTAGATTGGTCTCCATCAGAAATGTTGTTACATGTCCGCCCTAAACAAAATCCAGCAATCAGTTATTCGGAATTCATTTCAGTTATTCGGCCACTAATTTTGGCTGCATAATTGCTAATTTCCAGGTTCAACCACATAACATGCTGGTACAGTTGGTGGTGCTACTTGCTTGCTTAAGTCATTACAATTTCTTTTTCTCCTTTTTTGTTTTAACTCGGCTTACTTTTGCCCTAGCATGGTTCACATGAAATACAAGAAATGCTTTCATTATGGTAAAGCACCTACCTAGTAAGATTTTTCCATTAAAGATAGGTGCTTTGATGCCAATGTCAGTTGTCATGAGCTCAGTCTCATGAAGCAGGAGATATGCTTTATTATTAGCTAATATCAATACTACAGCTTATTTGCCTATCACTATTCGATCTAATTAGGACATACAAGAAAAAAATATAAATAACATAATAAATGTTTTAAATTACTCAAGAATGAATAATATTTGGCATAACACCGAAGCAATACGACAGAGTTATGAAGATGGATTATTATGGTATTACATATACCATTCTCCTATCCTTGTCTTGGGGGGTTATATTAGAGAAAATGGGTTGGTTTAGCACAGGGCTAACTATGATATACTCGTCGTACCTCCGCACTCATAAACATGAAACGAATAAAAAGTTATTTTCTCTCTATAGATTATCACACTTAGCAGCATTGATGTGTGAGAGAAACCTAGGATAACCCCAAAAAAGTCAAAGTGGTTATTTTTAGTCTGGCGTGGGTTAGCCATATATGATTTTTGGTAAATATTCGATTCCAGCCAGGGTAGAAACAATAGAAGTGTTTCGCGCCTATCACCTGTTGTCTATGTTTACCACATCAGTAAATGGGTACATGGGTGTTTAGCCGATACTAGTGTGGGTGTTTTTCCTGGGACACTGACCTATTTTTCTTGAAATACTCAGCATAACAAGTACCTTTCTATACAGTCAGTATGTCCTGATTTCAGCTAGGCCTGTATACCTCGTACATGTAAATGTAGTATATATTTTATTATTATTGTTATTTCATTATTATTATTATTTTATTATTATTATTTATTATTATTATATTATTTTTCCAGTTAATAAAATAACAAAAAGGCACAATACGTGACATTGAAACAATACACAAATAACCCGCACATAAAAGAGAGAAGCTTACGACGAGTTTTCGTCCGACTTGGACCATTGACAAAGTACATAATCAGAGGTGGAGCAGGAGGCTATTATAGGCTGGAAGTGGTGTTTGTAGTGTAGTTGTAGTAGAAGAATTGTATATAATACGACATGATGAATTTTTAAGACACATGCACAACGCAGCACGGAATCCCCATTTTGACGTTTCGCCATCCAGCCAGCCACTGGATGGCACAAAACGTCCACAACCAAAGACAACCAGACGAAGACATGAGTCTTAATTTCTACAGTAGTTGTAGTAGAAGAAGAAAGAGTTAGTAGTAAGTCGTGGTAGCGGAGGAGTGGGAAATAAGGAAGACAGCATGTTCAAATTACTAAGGAAGGGGAGCACTGCAAGGAGCTAGATACCTACAGGACGGTGGAGCAAGCGCACAGAGGTGCGTGAAAGGGGAAGGTGGTGAAATAAAATAAATGAAGAAGGAACAGAAACACGAGACCAGGAGAGAGAAAGACAACCCAGAGGGACGGGAAAGAAAAGAGAGATGAAAAAAAGGGGGAAGAGGAAGAGAAAAAGAAAAAGAAAAAGTGAGGGATTGTCTCAGGTTAAGTCAGGGGTGTTCTGAAGTTTGGAGCATTTTTACAAGGTAGTGGGGAGAGGAAGTCATCTACAGAACGAAGCCAGGGCTAAGGTTATACAAGGAAGTTGTGTATTAGAGAGGATTCAACTAGAAGGAGATGTTCGAGTTGGAAGTAGGGGGAAGCAGTTTTAGCAGAAGACCAGTCAATAGGATGGATATGATCTCGACCGTAGACAGAAAAGAGCATTGTTTGTGTCATGGCAAGCCTAGACACTATTTTGTGCTCCCTAAGTCTTGTCAGAAAGAAATCGACCTGTTTCTCTGAAGTATTGAAGAGGAACAGGAGGAGCAAGATGAAATAGTGGGAGACACAGGAACTTCTGTAGAGGGAGGAGAGGTAATGAACGAGATTAGTGCGAAGAGTGTTAGGCTGCGCGGAAGGTAAGCTTAATGTCTAAGGACGGAGAGATAATTGTTGAGATTAGAAAGACCGGTAATTGTAGTGGAAGGCAGAGGATAGAGAGTTCCCATGAGTTAGGTAGTTGGGAGAGAGAAATTGCGTTTAGCGCGTGAGAGGGCAGAGTCTATGAAATGGGAAGGGGTAGCCAAGACGGGAGAAACGATTTTTGAAGAGGTGGGAAATCTTTTCTGCTGGAAGGAACTGAGGATCACAGTTGCGGAGGGCATCGGGAAAAGAGGGAGATAAGAACACTTTTCTTGACGAGGGGAAGTATGATAGGAAAGTAGTGGAATGTAATGCACTGTGGCATTGGTTTACGGTAAACGGGAAAAAAAAGGAAATAACCGGTTTGAAGGGGTGGACATGGAACATCTTAGAAAGGAAGTAAGGAATTAGATTTAACATTCAGCTTTAAACTTTATGGAAGGGGTAATGATTATTAAGGAAGCTTCAAAGAAAAAGGTTGGGAAGTAGACTGGAGTCATGAGGCCACAGAGCAAAAGATGTCATTCTCATCATAGCGGAGCCAGAGTGAAGGTTTGCACATCGAGGGTAGGAAGAAGACAGTCTCGGAGTATATTCCATGTAAAAGATTAGCAAGGACAGGAAGAGAGAGAAAGAGCCATAGCGGACACGATGGTTGAGAATTATATTTCCCTTGAAGGAAGAAAGGGAGTTAGGAGTCCACACAGAGGCGGATCAGACCAAGAAAGACATCAGTGGGGATTGGGAGATGAAGAAAACCCTTTATGGGCCTTCTCTCTATGGAAATCAAGGAAATCATCAAGAGGGACATGGTTGAAGAGGGACTCAACGTTCAGACTAAGCCATCTTAAGGTTGGGAGAGCAGCGAACCTGTTCATTGAAGTTCTTGAGAGTGACGGAGGTGAGCAGGAGAAAACAGATACCAAGAAAAGGGATGTGAGGGTTTTTTGGCCAGCCAAGATGCAAGAGAATAAGAGAGACCAGAACCTCTAGCGGATATGATAGACGTGAGGTATATCAGAGTTTATGAGTTTTGTGGGTAAGGCCATAGAAATAGGAACAGAGAGGGAACTGATGACACGAAACCGTTTGACAAGGTCAAATTCAGGAGACAGAGGTCGCGATGAGAGGTCCTTAGCTTTTTGTTGAAAGTTCTCTTGATGCGATCAAGAGGGTTGGAAACGAGAGGATGGTAAGTGCAGTGAGTCAGAGAGCAAGTCATCAGACTTTACGGAGGTAATCCTCGCGATCAAGGATACTAACCGAATTACCTTTGTCAGAAGATAGTATGACAATGTTAGTGTTGGATTTAAGATAGAAGAGTAAAGGGCAAGATGGTAGCGGCTTTGGAAGGTGGTGATTCTTGGAAAACAGTCTAACAATGAGCGGGAACGGAGAGCACTAAGCACCTACGATCAAAGTGGACAGTCAGGGAAGATTATCAGAAGAAGCGAGGATTAGACGGAAAGGAATCAAAAGAGCTAATCAGGGAAATACCCAGCGCGAGGTGTAGGCGTTTTGTGGCAAAGGAAAGGCCAAAACCAAGATAGTTCAAGCAACTTATACAGAGAGAGTGAGGACAGAGCAGATTAGAGTGAAACACAGTCAGTGAGGGAGAATTTTAGACCAAGGGCTAGCTGAGATGAGACGTTGTAGTTTATTTTGTAAGTTTGGAAAGAATGAATTTGTGCAGTTCGTAGCGAGACAGTCCTGTCATAAGGCAATGGTTTGAGAGTAGGTTACAGAGATCCTGTGTTAAAGAGCTGCAAAGAGAGCACACTCGTTGTCGTGACGGAAAGTACAAGAAGCATCTTGTTCAACCTGTGATTTGTAGAAAGTATGTAGCTGTTGAAGTAGGAGACGCAGGCAATTTCTTCTCTCCCAAACTCTCTAATCATGGAACTCTTTCTAGATCTCTGCCTTCCCTAATTTCCGGTAATTTCTAATCTCAACAATTCTCTCCGTCCTTAGACATTAAGCTTTACCTTCCGCCAGACTAAACACTATTCGCACTTAATCTCTTCATACCTCTCCTCCCTCATACAGATGTTCCTGGTGTCTCTCTATTTCTTGCCTCCTCATGTCCTCTTCAATACTTCGGAGAAACTGGTCGATTCTTTCTGAACATGACCTTAGGGAGCACAAAAATACGTGTTTAGGCTGACGACTCATAAACTAATGCCTTCTTTTTCTGTCATGTCCAAGAGATCATAGCCATCCTATTGATGGTTCTTATGACTAAAACTGTCTTCCCTATTCCAACTCGAAACAGTCGACCGGTCTAGTTAATTCTATTCTAAGTACACAACTTTCCTTGTTATGAACCTTAGCCCTGGCTTAGTCTCTGTAGATGAACTTCTCTCCCCTCTACATTGTAAATGCTCCAAACTTCAGTAACACCGGTGACTTATCTCTGAATCACTCACTTTTTTTTTTCTTCTTTTCTTCTTCCTCTTCACCTTTCTATCCCTTTTCACATACTGGGTTGTCTTTCTCTCTCCGTGTCTCGTTTTTCTGTTCCTTCTTATTTATTTTAATTTCACCACTATCCCCTTTCACGCAGCCTTGTGGCTCCTTGATCTCCCTCTGTAGGTATATTAGCTCTACTTGAGTGCTACCATTCCCTTTTGTATATGACTGGCTCTCTTCCTTATTTCCCACTTCTTCCGCTACCACTACTACGCTACATTCTTCTTCTTCTACTAGCAACTACTGTTGTAATTAAGACACATGTGCGGCGTTCTAGGTTGTCTTTGTTGTGAGTATAGCCATCCAGTGGATGGCTGTGAATGGCGAAACGTCTTTCGTTGGGATGCCCGGGCGTTAGTTGCATGTGTCTTTAATTTTTCCCTGTCCTAGTATTATAATCAATTCTTGTACTAATACTACTACCACCTCTTCTGCATATATATTAGCCGTCCTGCTCCACCTCTGTTTGTTGTGATTTGTCAATGGTCAAGTCGGACCGAAACGTCGTCGTAAGCTTCTCTTTTTATGTGCCGGGTTATTTGTGTATTTTCTCTGTTGTTTGTTGGGTTATCTTATTCAACTTGGGAAATGTATAATGGAAACATACTCTTCACGTACACCAAAAATTAAATGAAATCAAGTCATAAAACGGAGTTCACATTCTCAGCCATCAGCGGCCACTAGCGGTATATTTTGTATGTTGGTATGGTTATATTCTCATTTTTTTAGGTTCATTTGAGAGAATGAATAGATATATTGATTGCTTTCATGACGAAACGTACCTTTGAATCTGCGATCCACAGTAGCAAGTATTGTTCTATTCCTTTAGCGAAGCTCAAGAGTAAACAATGTCGTCACCATCCACATACCTGTCGACCTGCCAGTCTAAAAATTCCAGTACGGAGTCAAGAATGGATTGACCATTATTTATACAAATATTACAATAATGCAGAAGTCTGCATAAACAGTAAATCTTCTTATTTTTTTGTGAATAAAAATTCCAAATGGTAAGCAAGAGTAACATAAGAGGGGCCTGGAGCCATGGACTATTGAACAGAGAAATGTTTATTTTAGTGCAGGAAATGCTGCATTGTTTATTCTGGGCACTATTTTGAAATTAGCATCTGTTGAAATTTGTGTGAAAAATTGGGCCAAATTGCTCAATTTTCTGACCAATTTTATTGGGTAGTTGACAATAAGAGAATGGGCACGTTTCTTGTACTCAGTTGACAGGCTAGAAGTAAATAAGGTCTTGGGTATACATAAATACAGTTACATAGTTTATCATACATCGCAGTGTTATGTATAGTGAACTTGGATAAAACCAGAGAAGAAAAGTCAGACAAACAGTGACTTTATTTCCAGTACTGGCCTTGGGCTTGCCATGTATGAATTTTTGGTAAATATTTTTTTTTTTCGTTGTTTGTTGGGTATCTCAATTGAAACTTGGGCAATGATTGATGGAAAGATGCTTCTAACGACATCAAATATAAAAAAAGACAGACGGAAATATGGGCGTTCACTTTCTCAGCCATTAGCCGCCTCTTTGCAGTATATTTTCGATATGTTTTATGGTTGTTTTCTCATCTTTTTGGATCTCATTTGATGAATGGAAGATCTATACGAAGAATAGACATGATTTGGATTGCTTTCATGACGAAAAGATACCTTGAAGAAATGAGCTCAAAAAAAGTAGCGGAAATGTTCGAATTTTTGCCGATGTTCAACGAAATTGTGTAAGTCAGTTGGTCTAATTATACTTAAGTGTACTATTCTTACCTAACCTCTCTGTTTATTCGGCACCAAACTCAGTAAATTCCGGCACACTACTAAGGTTCCCAATTGATGCGTGAATTTGTATGGACAGGAGGACTGTATAATTAGTATCAGAAAGGGAAAGTCTAGCTAGTTCAACAGCTGCCTCGCATGTCTTCAAACTTGATCCGTATGCGGACTTTTCAGGTATCTAACACAAGTGGCAAGATTATGAGAAACTTAGAATGCCGATAACTATTTTGAACCAGTACGAGTGACAGATCCCTTGTCTGCTTTCTTAAGGAATTAGTGTGTACAGCTCCGAGGCCAGAGGATATCATTAGATGAGTTCACTTTCGCTTTTAAATAACCTAATGTCTCATTTGTTAAGGCAGGTCAAAGTGTTCCAAGTAAGTACCTTAAAGTCAATGATAAACAGCTCTTGAGGGGTTTGCCAAATTCCCCCCCCCCCCCCCCCCCCCCCCCCCCCCCCCCCCCACACCGCCCTAAATCAGGCCCATTGCGTTATTTCAGTTTAATGCACCGACGTCCTGTATGTGTATAATTCCGGCCCACTAACTGCCCACATAGGGACCGTCTTGATGCCCTTTATCCATGTGAAGTGATTTGTGTAACCGAGGGAACCTTCTCCTATCGAAGCAGTCCACATCAGCCGCTTTGAACTAATCCTGTATCTCCTTTTGTCTGTGCGACAACCAAAACTCCCGATCGAATTCACTCGCGACCGTCATCAGAAAGCTAGTGTCATGAGTCATCTCTCATAGCACTCGTTAGTTATGTACGATACCCATAGCAAAGAACTTGCGTATAATGTTGTGGTTACCGTGGCATATAGCAGTTAAATTGTCCCGATAGTCAAGATCTAATATAGAGGCATCGAAACACTGAACTGGGTACCAGTCCGATTTGCCTTATTGTACTTTTCACAGAATTCATGGCCATGTCACTTCCGGGTGCAATGCTATCCATAACCTTCAGTATCTAGATCTTCCGTGGCCATTCCACGCAGAGCCGCAGGAGAGGGAAATAGGGTTTGGGGTTCTCGAATAACCTGAACCAGCCTCATTCTTCCAATTCGGGGGAATCGAGTAAGTGCCCAGTCAACCATCACGTGGCGACAGTTGGTGAATAATGAGTAATCAATCCGTTCACAATCTCTTTGTGAAGCCATTTTTGAAGTCTAGAGAATGACAAATCCCGCTGTTGATGTTGCTTCACACGTCTGCTGACGTAGATGAATTTGGGGTGAAGGGGAGACATGCTTCTCCGGATGAGACAACCCACCTTTCTGTTTAGCACACAAAACTCCCCAATGAAACGTTATGTCCTCTAGTGCAAGCATCTATTCCATAATGCGGCCGTTATGTGTTCATGGCTCTGGTTGCACTAAGTTAATATCATCTGGTCAAGTTTGTTTAAAGATAAGCAGTTACAACGTGTCCTCGTAGAACCCAACTACTGTTTAAACGCCTCCACTTAGATGGAGTAGTTGGTTCCTTCTTTGGTCAGGGGGCAGATTCTCTCACCTTTTATTTCCAAGGTAGAGAATTTACTGGTGCTTTCCGTGGTTTGTCGACCAGATTACTTTCCCTTGTGTCACCTATTTACTGGGGATTTGCTTCTATGGAGAGAATGTACGCTATTGTGCTTGACCCTTTAAGCGGATTGGCATGCACCAAATTGACGACTGATCGTTCATTTTGGCGTATTACCAAGGCATGGATCTGAGATTGCCAAACTGCCGCACGGAGTATGACATTCGGAATTATGTCCCTTCAAGCCAGTTGCATTTCCAGTATGCGTACCCATAAGCGGTCATGGCACTAGTAAACTCTGTCACTTCCCTTCTGTGTTCCAACTACACCTTCAGACTTGCAGGATAGCTGTTCCGATGCCTCAAGTGTCCGAGGACACAGACATGACATTGAGTGCCACAGCCTATCCTGCAATGTATGCTAGTTCAAGTAGTAGTTTCCTCCACTAGGGGATGCCTTGTCTCAGAAAACGATTACTTGAACTAGTAATGCCATCTCTTGTTGATGTCACCTTGCCATCTGCAGAAAGACATCTTGTTGAGGATAGTGCTCTCAATAGAATGTCTAGTTGTTGTTTCCCTAGGTGTTCCAGATGGTGATAACATCCTAGTTGACTCAGTGATTCATGCAAGGCTCAAGGGTTAATAATGTTGAAAAACCTTCCTTACTCGTTGTAAGAGACAGTAAGATACATTTATTCACTTGCTAACATTCGGGTCACGCAGTGTTCGGTCTCAGGCTAAAATACCAATCTCGTTCTAAACCGTGGTACACTATCCTTACCTGTTCACGTACCGGATGGCTCTGCAAACTGATCAGTGGGTCAGGTGCTTATTTCAACAGAGGGAGACCTCATCCCACGCACAATGATGTCAAATCCTTTCCTCCAGATAAGAAAAGATCCGGTTACCATGTGCGTTACTGGTGTGATTCGTATGCCTTACTTCAAGGAAGATCCTTATTAAGACTATGAAAGCCCCGAGGCTCCTAATTAGTCGACTTGTCATGAGGCCAAGAGAAGAAATTACTGTATCGAACAGCTGAGCAGAGTCATACTCCTAGCAGAAGAGCATCACCAGTTAGTAATTCCTCAGTCACTAGTGATTGTTAGCTGTATCTTTTGTTAGATACTGTTCAGTTCTCCCTCAGAAAGGCATGTGTTAGCCATTGCAGGAATTTGATCCTCCCAGAGATTTGTGATAACCATTCTGCATTATGATAAATCCTTACCATCGCCAGAATTTGGTTATAAATGTACGTTAGTCTGTGTAATTAGATGTCGCCAGATTGATGAAGTTCCAACTGTGCTGGTTTTGTTTATCAGCTGATCAGTTTTCAGAAATTTTGATGTTCTAGTTCCCTCCCGAGGTTCTGCAGAATTTTAGCAGTAATGATACCTGTGTGCACGCCAAGTTTGCCGTACTTGTTAATTACTTTCATTCCTTGTAAATATGTATTTATTCTTCCTCAGAATCCGCTTAGAGATCGCATGAATGCATGATCGACTCGATGTCTCAATTCCTCATCTTTATTATACGATGAGTTTGTTATTGCTAATTTAACATGCATTACGCTTTAAAACTAAAGTACTTAAGTTAAAAACCCCTTATGATAACATCCATTAGTTCTAAGTTACATAGTATGTCTTTGTTATATTTATAGAATCAGCCCAGAGCCGCCTGACTGTTCAGACTATAGATGTAGTTATTGTACGTTGGAATAGATACGTAACAGAGATCGAGCTAGTCAGCATAGTTGCTGATCCATACTAAGTTAGCACCATAGAAAACAATATGTTTTACATAACGATTACCTTGCTACACCTAGGACTAGTTTGAGTGACGTCACTTGCATGCGCATAGTGTGCGTGAGTGCCTCCCCTGTAACTCTGTCAGATCCAGTTAGACTATCCGAGCAGAAACAGGAAGGCTGGGGCCTCCCTTACCACCAGTCTGATATCTATAAATGCTTACCATCCAACAAGTGTGTTTACTGAACCATCATCTCCAATTGATCCCCGAGCGGACCACGTGGACAATTTTAGATCCAGGCCCCGATCTGAGGGTGGACGAACAACAATCGGCTACTCCTACTTCTTTACAGTTCCATGGCCTCCTACATCTACAGAGCTCCCTATTATGGCCTCCTAACTGCTCTTACTGCTGCACTGACCCATGTGGATACCAGTAAACGTGACCAACATGAAGCTGCTAAGATGTAAAAAGTGACCAACACGTACCTTCGAGAACTGCACCTGGCATACCTCTCAACCCCAGGCTGGCTGCACAGACGATGCCAAGCCAAAAGCAAACAGTGATTACTATAATAACTCCATAATACAAACTTTCCACACGTGTTCTTCTGGGGAACGACCCCCAGAATAGAAAAAGCAACACCAAGAAAGACTCGAAACCTCCTCAGAAAACTGTTACCATAAAGTCCTGCAAGAAGGCGCCAGCGAATCTGACACACCCCTACCCCACCCCAGACCCAACACAAACAACAACAATGGCGGATATGACTCCAAAAGAACTTCTCCGGATTCTCTCCCAACACTCATCCTCATCCATGATTCACACCCAAGCTGATTTGTTTACAACTACGGGATAAACCACGCGGAGACCTCTTCACCGCGCAAACAGCAACCATAGATTACAATACTCATCAAACATCCATATGTTTAGCCAAGGAAATTCAGTCCTCAAACAACGACCCGAGTCTCATTGATAAAATACTACAGGAAAATAAATATGCTAAGATGAACAAACGAAACTATGAATAAACTCATTATGAACCATGTGTGCTCAATACATACCCAAACTGAGATCAAAAGACCTTTGAATTTCATCTTACGACAAAGAAACTCAAAGATTAGTGAACTAGAAAACGACACTGACATCGCATTAATTAAAGACTCGTCTAAAATGAACAAGTCAAACCTTACATTCTAAAACTATAGACACAACATGCTAAACAAGATAGACTATTCTATCGCCGGCAAAAGCTGTCAGAAATTACACAAGACTGGAAGTTAAAATATGGAATCCCAGTGGAATGCAGCTTCCAGTATTTTTTTATTTCAAGCAGTTGGTCACCTTCTTTATGGATCGGAGTGACCCTCACTATTTTGAGGATTATTGGGAAGGTAGATGATTCAATTGGATTTGTTAAAGAGTGTTGCCATAATTGGTGACAATACTGAGAAGCTTTTTTGTACATAAAAGCAGGCAAGTTGTTAATGTCTCCTGCCTTGTTTTTAAGGGTGTTTGTGATGAGCATAACTTCAGTGGGGTTGGTTGGAGCTAGGAATAGCGTTTTGGGGTTAGTTCCACGAGGTAGTCTGATGGATGGGGTGTTTGTGCTTGGTATTTTGTTTGCTAGTTTTTTTTCCTATGGTGGAGAAGAAAACATTAAGTCTGTTTGCTGTTTCGGTTGGAGTGAGTAGGGGTTCATCTGATATTGTTAGTTTGATTGCTTTGTTTTTGGATAACTTTTTAGTTCCAAGAATTTCAGATAGAGTTTTCCAGGTTTTTTTCATATCGCCTTTGATGTTATGTAATCTATAATAGTAGGTTGGTAGACAGCAACCACCCAGGGAAGTACTACTGTCCTGCCAGATGACTGTGAAACAGAAAGCTGTAACTGTTTTGCATGATGGTAGGATGCTGGTTTCTTTTTTTGTCTCATAAACACGCTAGATAAGAGGGATATCTTGCTACTCCTACTACACTTTGGTCACATTTCACAGACCGCACATGCTATATATATATAAAATACATCTGGGTTTTTTCTCCTTTTTCTAAATAGCTCTTGTTCTTCTTTATTTTTTCTATTGTTCCATGGGGAAGGGGAAAAAGGATCTTTCCTCCGTAAGCCATGGTGTCATATGAGCCAAAAATGCCGGGAGCAATGGGCTAGTAACCCCTTCTCCTGTAGACATTTACTAAAAAAGAGAAGAAGAAAAACTTTATAAAACTGGGATGCTTGAATGTGCGTGGATGTTGTGCGATGACAAGAAACAGATGATTGCTGATGTTATGAATGAAAAGAAGTTGGTTTGTCCTGGCCCTAAGCGAAACAAAGCTGAAGGGGGTAGGGGATTTTTCGGTGGTGGGGAATAAATGGGATTAAATCTGGAGTATCTGAGAGAGTTAGAGCAAAGGAAGGGGTAGCAGTACTGTTGAAGGATCAGTTATGGAAGGAGAAAGAGAATATGAATGTGTAAATTCAAAAATTATGTGGATTAAAGTAAAGGTTGGATGCGAAAAAGTGGGTCATAATAAGCGTGTATGCACCTGGAGAAGAGAGGAATGTAGAGGAGAGAGAGAGAGATTTTGGGAGATGTTAAGTGAATGTATAGGAGCCTTTGAACCAAGTGAGAGAGTAATTGTGGTAGGGACCTGAATGCTAAAGTAGGAGAAACTTTTTTGAGAGGGTGTAGTAGGTAAGTTTGGGGTGCCAGGTGTAAATGATAATGGGAGCCCTTTGATTGAACTTTTTATAGAAAGGGGTTTAGTTTATAGGTAATACATATTTAAGAAAAGAGGATAAATAAGTATACAAGATATGATGTAGGGCGAAATGACAGTAGTTTGTTGGATTTTGTTTCTGGTAGATAAAAGACTGTTGAGTAGACTTCAGGATGTACATGTTTATAGAGGGGCCAAAAGATATATCAGATCACTTTTTAGTTGTAGCTACACTGAGAGTAAAAGGTAGATGGGATACAAGGAGAATAGAAGCATCAGGGAAGAGAGAGGTGAAGGTTTATAAATAAAAGAGGAGGCAGTTAGGGTAAGATATAAACAGCTATTGGAGGATAGATGGGATAATGAGAGCATAGGCAATGGGGTCGAAGAGGTATGGGGTAGGTTTTTAAAAAAGTAATGTTAAAGGTGTTCAGCAGAAGTTTGTGGTTACAAGAAAGTGGGTGCGGGAGGGAAGAGAATGATTGTGGAATGAGGATGTAAAGAGAGTAGTAAGGGAGAAAAAGTTAGCATATGAGAAGTTTTTACAAAGTAGAAGTGATGCAAGGAGGGAAGAGTATATGGAGAAAAAGAGAGAGGTTAAGAGAGTGGTGAAGCAAGGTAAAAGAGAGCAAATGAGAGAGTGGGTGAGATGTTATCAACAAATTTTTTTTTGAAAATAAGAAAAAGTTTTGGAGCGAGATTAACAAGTTAAGGAAACCCTAGAGAACAAATGGATTTGTCAGTTAAAATAGGAGAGGAGAGTTATTAAATGGAGAGTTAGAGGTATTGGGAAATGGAGGGAATATTTGAGGAATTATTAACGTTGATAAGATAGGGAAGCTGTGATTTCGTGTATAGGACAAGGAGGAATAACATCTTGAAGGAGTGAGGAAGAGCCAGTTGTGAGTGTGGGGTAAGTTGTGAGGCAGTAGGTAAAATGAAAGGGGGTAAGGCAGCCGGGATTGATGGGATAAAGATAGAATGTTAAAAGCAGGTGGAGATATAGTTTTGGAATGGTTGGGGGCAATTTTTTAAATTAAATGTATGGTGAGGGTAAGGTACCAAGGGATTGGCAGAGAGCATGCATAGTTCCTTTGTAAAAGGGGCAAAGGGGACAAAAGAGAGTGCAAAAATTATAGGGGGATAAGTCTGTTGAGTATACCTGGTAAAGTGTATGGTAGAGTTATTATTGAAAGAATTAAGAGTAAGATGGAAAATTTGGATAGCAGATGAACAAGGAGGCTTTGGAAAGGTTTGGGGTGTGTGGACCAGGTGTTTACAGTGAAACATTATAAGTGAACAGTAATTTAGATAAGGCTAAAGAGGTCTTTGTGGCATTTATGATTTGGAAAAGGCTTTATGACAGGGTGGATAGGGGGCAATGTGGCAGATGTTGAAGGTGTATTTTTGTAGGAGGCAGGTTACTGAAGCAGTGAAGAGTTTTTACGAGGATAGTGAGGCTCAAGTTAGAGTGTGTAGGAAAGAGGGAGATCATTTTCCCAGTAAAAGTAGGCCTTAGACAAGGATGTGTGATGTCACCGTGATTGTTAATATATTTTAGATGGGTTGTAAGAGAAGTAAATGTGAGGGTTTTGGGCCCAAGAGGCGTGGAGTTAAAGAAAAATGAATCACACATAAGTGGGAGGGTTCACAGTTGCTCTTTGCTGATGACACTGTGCTCTTTGGGGAGATTCTAAAGAGAAGTTGCAGAGATTGGTGGATGAATTTGTAGGGGACGCAAAAGAGAAAATTAAAAAAAGAATACAGGAAAGAGTAAGGTTATGGGATAAACAAAAAGATTAGGTGATGAAAGATTGGATATCAGATTGGAGGGAGAGAGTATGGAGGAGGTGAATGTATTCAGATATTTGGGAAGTGTGACGTGTCAGCAGATGGGTCTATGAAAGTGGGTGAATCAGAACTGATGAGGGAAAAGGGTGAGTGGTGCACTTAGGAGTCTGTGGAGACAAAGAACTTTGTTTCCCTTTGGAGGCAAAAAAGGGGAATGTATGAGAGTATAGTTTTACCAACGCTCTTATATGGGTGTGAAGCATGGGTGATGAATGTTGCAGCGAGGAGAAGGCTGGAGGCAGTGGAGATGTCATGTCTGAGGGCAATGTGTGGTGTGAATAATAATTCAGAGAATTCATAGTTTGGAAGTTAGGAGGAGGTGGGGGATTACCAAAACTGTTGTCCAGGGGGCTGAGGAAGGGTTTGTTGAGGTGGTTCGGGCATGAGAGAGAATGGAGCGAAAACGAATGACTTCAAGAGTGTATCAGTCTGAGTGGAAGAAGGCGGGGTAGGGGTCGGCCTAGGAAAGGTTGGATGGAGGTGGTAAAGGAGGTTTTGTGTCCGAGGGGCTTGGACTTCCAGCAGCATGCGTGAGCGTGTTTGATAGGAGTGAATGGAGACAAATGGTTTTTAATACTTGATGTGCTGTTGGAGTGTGAGCAAAGTAACATTTATGAAGGGGTTCAGGGAAACCAGCAGGCCGGACTTGAGTCCTGGAGATGGGAAGTACTGTGCCTGCACTCTGAAGGAGGGGTGTTAATGTTGCAGTTTAAAAACTGTAGTGTAAAGCACGCTTTTGGCAAGACAGTGATGGAATGAATGATGGTGAATGTTTTTCTTTTTCGGGCCACCCTGCCTTGGTGGGAATCGGCCAGTGTGATAATATAATAATAATAATAATCTATTTTCATAATATAATTTTTTTTGACCTTCTTATCAGGCTGGTAAGTGCTGACGAGTAATTTCTCGACACTTCTCTAGTTATTTGACCCATTCTATACTGTTTTTCATATTTGTGCTTTGTGTTAATGGATTTGAGAATGCTTGGTGTTAGCCAGGGATTATTCAGTCTCTTTGCTGTGATCTGTTTAGTTTTTCTGGGGCAATGTCTGTTGTAGAGGCATTGGGCTTTTTCTAGAAAATTATTTATACATTTATTCATATATGTTTCAAGCTCATTTTGCCAATCGATGTTATTCATAGCTGCTATAAAGTTGTTAACTGCTGTCTCGTTATGTAGTCTGAAGGTTACTTTAGCAATGTCTTGTGGTAGTTTGCCCAGATTAGTTATGAGAAAGGTTGGGTAGTGGTCTGTAGTGTTGTCCCTGATTATGCCTGATTTTAAAGGGGATAAAGTGTTTGTCCGGATGTGGTCTATTAAGGAGATGCTTGTCTCGGAGATTCTTGAAGGTTTCATTATTGCTGGTAGCAACAGGCAGTTACTCTTTGTGTTTTGAATTGGGTTACTTGTGGGTCCTGGTCGGGTAGTATGTTTATGTTGAAATCACCTGTAGTAGTAGGTGGTTTTATTCATGTGTGCATCAGTAATCATGTTTCCTAGTTTTACACTAAAGTGATAAATGTTTGACTGTGGTACTCTGTAGATGTTTATAACTGTGAGGGTTTGTGCAGGTCTTTGATTTAAATTTGGCTATAAATTTTATTCTCCATGTTCATCCCTTGTGCAAGATTATTTTTACATTCGAGTTGAAATTTTAATAGTATATAGCTGATTCCCCCCTCTTGCTGGTTGTTCTACAGTTGTGCATGGCCATGTAGCCAGGGAAAGTATAGAAATCTGTAATATCAGGCTTAAGCCAGGTTTCTTTTGAGTTTGATCATTGATATATTGGAATTAAGGGAACTGAGTAATGCTGTGAGGTCATCATGTTTGCTCAAGGATCTGACATTGTAGTTAAAGATGGTTATGTTATTGTTTGCACTGAGTAATGTCTTTGCTTGGTCTGCTGTGTAGTAATTACAGTTACTGGTTGATTCATGTAATTCATTTTGTAAAAAGTTTACATCAGGATCTGTGCCTGTAATCATAGGATGAGAGTAATTTTACAAACTAGATTTTCTGAGTAAAATGATATAAGATTTATATTGAATCTACAACTAGACTTATGACTAAGACACTGTGATTAATCTAAAACAAGTGAGCTTATGAACTGCAGTAGATATTTACAGTTAAAATAAAGGAGCTAATTGATATAATAGTAAAAGAATGTATTAAAAGTAAAATCAGTAGCACCTGAGGTAGTCTATAGCACCTGAAGTATTTTAATAGCAAAATAGTAAACTTATTACACTTTAGACCCTGAGAATAGCACCTTGATTATTTTAACAATTGTGAATATATGAACTAAGGCAGTTATATAAAGCTAAAATAAGGGAGAAAATATATAAGGTACTAAATTAAGTAATGATGAACAAAGTTCAATGGACAGATAGTGACTATGATATAATATTGATTTGGGAGTAAGATCTAATTTGTAATGTATAATAAGTTGAGCAATTAATTGCACTATAAAAAGTAGAGAAATATGAGGTAGCTGGTACTGCTAGCAAAAGATTTGTTTTGGGACTCACACAAAATGTAACGGAATATACACTAATTCCTCACACAATATAAAGGGGATTAAAATTTGTATGGTAAGCGAATTAAATGGGCAGGTAAACAAGCATGAATAACATTAAATTGGAGTAAGAATTGTCTTGACACACAAAATTATGAGCAATAAAAGCAATTAAAAAGTAAAAAGTATTTGAGGTAGATGGTATTAGCTAGTAAAAGAAAAATAATAATGCACAATAATGTAATAGTAAATAATAATAATGCACAATAATGTAATAATAATGTACACTATATGCACCACACGTATATATGTGTTAAGGTCACTTATCTAATCTGTTACAGAAATGTTAGTTTTTCTAAGGAAGGTAGAGAAATCATGTTCATTTGAGATGGTGTATTGTTGTCCTGTTGAAGTTTTTCTTACTAGTATTTTCCCATATCGAGTGAAACACTGATGTACAGTGGACCCCCGCATACCGATGGCACCACATAACGATTAATCCGCATACCGCTTGCTTTAATCGCAAAAAAATTTTTTCCTCGCTCGCTTAAAAACCCCCCTCACCGTTTTTTGTCCCAGACGCGTCCAATGTGCCCCTCAGCCAGCCTCACATGTGCCGCCCGGGGCCCTTTTTTTCAGCCAGCCCCCGCGGGAAATCCAAGCATACAATCGGAATATTTCGTATTATTACAGTGTTTTCGGTGCTGTTTCTGGAAAATAAGTGACCATGGGCCCCAAGAAAGCTTCTAGTGCCAACCCTACACCAATAAGGGTGAGAATTCCAATAGAAATGAAGAAAGAGATTATTGATAAGTATGAAAGTGGAGTGCGTATCGCCGACCTGGTCAGGTTGTACAAGAAACCCCAATAAAACCATCGCTACTATTGTGGGCACCAGAAAGGCAATCAAGGAAGCTGTTCTTGCCAAAGGTTTAACTGTGTTTTCGAAACAAAGATCGCAAGTGATGGAAGATGTTGAGAGACTCTTATTGGTGTGGATAAATGAAAAACAGCTAGCAGGAGGATAGCGTCTCTCAAGCGATCATAAGCGAAAAGGCTAGGAAGTTGCATGAGGATTTAATAAAAAAATGCCTGCAACTAGTGCTGATGTGAGTGAATTTAAGGCCAGCAAAGGTTGGTTTGAGAGATTTAAGAAGCGTAGTGGCATACATAGTGTGATAAGGCATGGTGAGGCTGCCAGTTCGGACCACAAAGCGGCTGAAAAAATATGTGCAGGAATTCAAGAAGTACATGGAGACTGAAGGACTGAAACCTGAACAAGTGTTTAATTGTGATGAAACAGGCCTGTTTTGGAAGAAAATCCCAAGCAGGACCTACATTACTCAGGAGGAAAAGGCACTCCCAGGACATAAGCCTATGAAAGACAGGCTTACTTTGTTGATGTGTTCCAATGCTATGGTGATTGCAAAGTTAAGCCTTTATTAGTGTATCACTCTGAAACTCCCAGAGCGTTCAGGCAAAAGAATGTCCTCAAGGAGAATTTGTGTGTGCTGTGGAGGGCAAACAGTAAGGCATGGGTCACTAGGGACTTTTTCTATGACTGGTTACACCATGCATTTGCCCCCAATGTGAAAGATTACCTAACTGAAAGAAATTAGAACTTAAGTGCCTCCTGGTGTTAGACAATGCCCCTGGTCATCCTACAGACGTGGCAGAGCGACTTTATGGGGACATGAAATTCATTAACATCAAGTTTTTGCCTCCTAATACCACTCCTCTCCTGCACCCCATGGACCAGCAGGTTATTGCAAACTTCAAGAACTGTACACAAAAGCTCTGTTTGAAAGGTGCTTTGTAGTGACCTCAGAAACTCAATTGACTCTAAGAGAGTTTTGGAGAGAGCACTTTAATATCCTCAATTGTGTAAACCTTATAGGTAAGGCTTGGGAGGGAGTGACTAAGAAGACCTTGAACTCTGCTTGGAAGAAACTGTGGCCAGAATGTGTAGACAAAAGGGATTTTGAAGGGTTTGAGGCTAACCTGAGAGGATTATGCCAGTTGAGGAATCCATTGTGGCATTGGGAAAGTCCTTGGGGTTGGAGGTTAGTGGGGAGGATGTGGAAGAGTTGGTGGAGGAGGACAATGAAGAACTAACCACTGATGAGCTGATAGATCAACTTCAAGAGCAAGAGGCCAGACCTGAGAAAACTGGTTCAGAGGAGGGGAGAGAGAAATTGAAGAAGTTGCCTACTACAAGATTAAGGAAATCTGTGCAATGTGGCTGAAAGTGCAAACCTTTATGGATGAGTATCACCCTCACACAGCTATTGCAAGCCGTGCTGGTGATTATTACACTGACAATGTTGTGAAACTCTTTAGGGAAGTCATAAAGGAACGAGAGGTACAGGCCACTATGGACAGATATGTTGTGCGAAAGAAGTCCAGTGACTCTGAAGCTGGTCCTAGTGGCATTAAAAGAAGAAGGGAAGTAACCCCAGAAAAGGACTCGACACCTCAAGTCTTAATGGAAGGGGATTCCCCTTCTAAACACTAACACTCTCTCTCCCCTCCTCCCATCCCATCAATCATCACCAGATCTTCAATAAAAGTAAGTGTCATGTAAGTGTGCATGCCTTTTTCAGTTTGTGTGTATTAAAATTAACATTTCATGTGGTAAAAAAAATATTTTTTTCATACTTTTGGGTGTCTTGCACGGATTAAAATCGGTATGCGGGGGTCCACTGTATTTTGTTTTCCTGTTTAAGTTTTCTCAACCTGAACAGAAGGTTTTGACGTTTTCTCGTTAGACACTCGATGTACACTCCATTTTTCATTGTAATTGCTGATTTAATTAAGTCCTTTCTTTTATCAAATGAATGAAGTCTGATCATGATACTGTGTTTACTATCTTGTTTTCCTAACAAACGTGTTTCTTTGATTTCACTGTTTTGCACGATAACTTACACAGTACATGGTCCTGTATTATCCTGATAGCAATTTCTTTGCACTGCTCTTGGGTTATTTCACTAGGAATGTGTGGACTGTTTATTATAGATGCATCAGACAACTTATCTTGTTCAGTTTTGTCGTGTTGGAAATCAAGGTATTCATTCAGTCGAGTGTGCATGTTCTGATTCCAGTCCTTGATTGCTTCTTCAACCTTCATATTTAGAGTTGTTATTTGCTCAGTGTGACTGGCTATAGCTGTTTTCAGAGTATTTTCTGTGTCAGAACTTCCCAAGGTAATCTTTTCTTCAAGGTTTTGGATCTTGTTCTCGAGGTTGGTTATCTTAGATTCTCGTCGCGCAAGTGTTGCTTTAATATCTTTGAATTCATTTTCTAGAGCAACGATGTAGTCCCTGATATTGTCAGGAATAATCATACCTGAGTTATCA
Organism: Cherax quadricarinatus; assembly: GCF_026875155.1. NCBI lineage: Eukaryota > Metazoa > Arthropoda > Malacostraca > Decapoda > Parastacidae > Cherax > Cherax quadricarinatus. The sequence goes on along the minus strand of NC_069411.1, from coordinate 65,467,715 downwards.
TGGGTGAATCCTTTGAAGGGAGTGGAGTTGGAGGGGGAGTCAGGCATGTTTGTTGTTGTTGTTCTCTGGGTTGTAGTGGTAAGGGGGGTTGATGATACACCGGCGTCCTGCTGGGTAGACAAGTCGAGTTC
>NC_069411.1:65434070-65462084 GCF_026875155.1 Cherax quadricarinatus | reverse complement strand
CCAAAAAATTGAAAAATTTTCGTATACCACTCATCTAAGTTTTCTCTCATTTTATCTTAATAGTTTATGCTCTTATTGCTTTTCTTTCATTTTCCAGGGGGAAGTGCAATAAGAATCTTTCTTCTGTAAGTCATGAGTGTCGTAAAAGTTAACTAAAATGCCGATGGCAATGGACTGTAACCCCCTTTTCCTGTATAGCCTACTTAAAAGAAAAAGAAGAAAATCGTCAAAGTGGGATTGTTTGAATGTGCGTGGATGTTGTGCTAATGATAAGGAAGATGATTTGGATTTATGAATGAAAAGAAGCGGAGTCCTGGCTTTAATTTGAAACAAAGCTAAAGGGTGGTGGGAGTTTTTTATTGGGGAAAAATAAATGGGATTAGTTCATGGGTTTTAAATAGATTAGAGCTGAAGAAGAGTAGCAACAATTTTTGAAGGGTAAAATTAGGGCCCGGAAAAGAGGGAATATAAATAATAAATTCAAGGATTATGTGGAGTAAAATTAAGAGTTGGATGTGAAAAGTGAGTTATAGTAAAAAAAATATATGCAACTGGAGAAGAGAGAAATGTAGAGGAGAGAGAGAGATTTTGGGAAATACTGAGTGAGTGCGTTGGGAGTTTGGAACCAAATGAGACAGTACTTGTGGTTGGGGATCTCAGTTCTAAAGTGGGTAAAACTGTTTTTGGAAAATCTAAGGAAAATCTGGGGGGCCAAGGGTAAATAAAACGGGACCCCTTTAATTGAGCTATGTGTAGAAAGAGGTTTGGTAATAAGTAATAAAATAATTTATGAAAAAGAGAAAAAATAAGTAAAAAGGGTATGAACAGCACGTAATGAAAGTAGCTTTTTTAGATTATGTATTGGTGGATAAAAAGGTTGAGGGTAGGCTCCAGGATGTACATGTTCATGGAGGGGCAACTGATATACAGATCATTTTTTTAGTTGTAGCTTTCAGTAAAATGGAACAAGAGGAAAATGCAACAGTAAGTAAGGGGAGGTGAAAGTGTATAAACGAAGGGGGAAGTTAAGGTGAGATAATAGGGCAAATATTGGGAGAAAGGTGGCTTCCTTAAGTATAAGTAGTGGAGGGGGGGGTTGGAGAGGGTTGGAATAGCTTTAAAATGCAATATTAAATGTGGGGCAGAAGTTTGTGGTTATAGGAGGGTGAGTGCAGGAGGAAAGAGGAGTGATTGGTGGAATGATGAAGTAAAGGGTGTGATAAAAGAGAAAAAGGTAGCTTATGAGAGGTTTTTACAAAGCGAAGTGTTATAAAGAAGAGTAGAATATATGGAGAGTAAAAGAAAGGGTGAAAAAGAGTGGTGAGAGAGTACAAAAGGAAAGCAATGATAGAGTGGGAGAGGCAATGTCAAAAAATTTTGATGAAAACATGAAAAAATTTCTGGATGAGATAAACAAAAGTCTGGGGAACGAATGAATAAGTCAGTTAAAAACAAGTGAGGAAGTTAGTAGTTTGGCTAGATGCGGGAAATCCTTTGAGAAACTTTTAAACGCGACGAAGAAAGGGAGGCGGTAATTTCATTACTGGCCGGGGAGGTATACCATCTTGTAGGAGTGAAGAAGAGCAGAAGTGAGTGTGGGAGAAAGATAAGATAAGATTTCGTTGGGGATTTTTAACCCCGGAGGGTTAGCCACCCGGGATAACCCAAGAAAGTCAGTGCGTCATCGGGGACTGTCTAACTTATTTCCATTGTGGTCCTTAATCTTGTCCCCCAGGATGCGACCCACACCAGTCGACTAACCCCGGTACCTATTTGTTTGCTAGGTGAACAGGACAACAATGTAAGGAAACGTGTGAAATGTTTCCAAACCCGCCGGAATCGAACCCGGCCTCCGTGTGAAGCGGGAGCTTTAGCCACCAGGCCACCGAGAGGTGTACAAGCATTACGTAGAATGAAAGGGGTAAAGCAGCTGAAACATGGGATCATGACAGAAATGTTAAAAGCAGGGGAGATAAAGTGTTGGAGGGGGTTTGGTATTTTTTTTAATAAATTATGAAAGAGGGGAAGGTACCTAGGGATTGGCGGAGAGCATTTAAGTCCTTTATAAAGGAAAGGGGGACAAAGAGATTGCAAAAATTAAAAGGGAGTAAGTTTACTGGTATAAACCCCGGGAAAGTGTACGGTAGGGTTATTATGAAAGAATTAGAGGTAAGACAGAGAGTAAGGGTTACACTGAGCAAGGAGGCTTTAGAGTGGATAGAGGGTGTGTAGATTTAGTGTTTTACGTTGAAGATATATGCGAACAGTATTTTGATAAAGGTGGGAAGTTTTCATTGCATTTACAGATATAGGAAAGGTATGTGATTGAGTGGATAGGGGAGCATTGTGGCAGATTTTGCAAGAATATGGAATAGGTATTAAGTTACTAAATGCTGTAAAGAGTTCTTATGAGGGGAGTGGGGCTCAGGTTATTTTTTTTTAGAAGAAGGGAGACTACTTCCCCAAAAAAAGTGGTTTTTATACAGGGATGTGTAATGTCACCATGGTTGTTTAATATATTTATAGATGGGGTTGTAAAAAGTAAATGCTAGGGTGTTCGGGAGAGGGTGGGATTAAATTTTGGGGAATCAAATACAAAAATTGGGAAGTGACACAGTTACTTATTACTGATGATACTGTGCTTAAGGAAGATTCTAAAGAGAAGTTGCAAAGATTAGTGGACGATTTGGGAGGGTGGTAAAGGTAGAAAGTTGAGAGTGAACAACGAAAGAGTAAGGTGATGAGGTATCAAATGATTTAGATAAAGAAAAATTGGATATAAACACGGAGAGAGGGAGTATAGGAGAAGTAAATGTTTTCAGATTTTGGGGAGTTGACTTGTCAGTGGATGTGGTTATGATGGATTAGGTTAACCATAGAAATGATGAAGAAAAAAGGTTGAGTGGTGTGTTGAGGTATATGTGGAGACAAAAAACATATCCATGGAGGCAAAGAAGGGAATGTACGAAAATATATTTTTTACCAACACATTTAAATTTGGGTGTGAAGCTTGGGTTTGCAAAAAGCGCAGCAAGAAGGCGGCAGGGGGCATGGAGATGTCCTGTTTAAGGGTAATGTGTGGTGTAAATATTATGCAGAGAATTCGGATGGTTTGGGAAAATTAAAATGAGGTGTGGAGTTACTAAAAGTATTAGTTTGGGGGGCTGAAGAGGAGTTGTTGAGATGGTTTGGTCATTTAGAGAGAATTTATCAAGTAGAAAGATTTGGAGAGCATATAAATCTGTAGGGGAAGGAAGGCGGGTACGGGTCGTCCTCGAAAAGATAGATATTTGAATATTTGCTGTTATTGGTACCATAGCCCTCTGCTCTCTCTCTCTCGGGATGCATGGATAGAATTTATCCAGACCCACCACCTTTGAGATGCTAGTTTAATTACAGCTCTTTGATTGTGTGTATTGTGTCCAACTCTTTGTTGGTGTATCCCACCGCTCAGCTTGTAGAGTCCTTTTCTGTCTCCCACGTAAATACTTCTTCAAATCTTACGTTAAGCACTTCACACACTTCTCAGGTCATCATTTGATCCTCCCGTCCTACCTCCTTCAGCCAGATTAATGTCGTCCTATGACTGTTGTTTCCTCCTGATGTGTCATGTCTGTACAAACAGTTTCGTTGAACAGACATGGCTTTCACCGGTATGGTCATTTTCTACAGGCGCTGGTCTCCCTCATAATCTGGTGCATATACATTCTGTTCTTAGACTAATCTCCTTTGCCTTCTATAATTTTTTCCAATCCGTAGTGCCACTAAGTTTTTGGCCTCCCTACATCCTCTAGTGTTAACCAAGGGCTCGTCCTGGCTTCTCCCATTATTTCGTTGCCCTTGTTATACGAACTTCTCTCTGCTTCTTACATTTTGTTGCAACCAAATTCCTCATTTCCTGTGTAGTCCCTTCTTTTGTAGTTTGGTTTTTTCCCAGTCGGTTCTACTGGCTTCCCTTCTCTACTGTAATTCTACTTCGAATTCGAAGCTCAGGACCATTGTGATTACTAACTTGATGTCCTAATGTCTTGAACTACTCGAGGTGATAACTAGGTCCAGTCCCTGCTGATTCGTCGTCTGCCATTTGGTAGGTCACTAACGTGTTGAACATGAGTATTCCAGTACCACCTTCCATCAATGTAAGACCCTCCACGATTTCAGGACCATCGTGTAGGCTCCAGGTTTTCTTAATCAATTTCCTTGTGATTGAAGTCACTTCAGCACTAGTACATTTGCCCTGCCTGCTTGGTCCGCTTTGTGCCGGCCTCCTCAGCCAGTTTTGTCAACCCTTGCTCTGTTGCTCTTCTCATATTACTTGTCTGGCATCCTGCTATCATGTGGTGGGTATGCATCACTGCAATCACCACCTGGGACCTCCAGTCAGAAAATATGTTTTCTATATGTAGTTCCTTGCCTTCTCCTCTCTCTTCCTCTTTTTCCAATTCTTCAAAACGGACAGGTTATTGATGAGTAATGCATCTCCTTCACCCGTCTATTCCCTCTATCTTTCCTCAGGATCTTTTATATACAGATGGAAAAATTGCATGTGTCGTCATTCCCATAAGCTTGGTTTATGTGGCCACTATGAAGCCTGGTGATGCAATCTGTGATTTTTTCATGCAACACCCTCCCCATTTACATGCTAATCTATCACGCGGTGTAACCATACCTTCAGTTCCCTCCAGCACTGTCTTCTGTGGGTTTATGGGTTGGGGGAGCAAGAAACTTTGGCATGTGCTATGAGATCAACTGCTAGAGTTGGTGTTGCGGTGAGAGTGGAGTGTGGTTAGTTTTTCATGATAATATGTTGGTGAAGGTTCTGTTGGTTCTGTGAGTGTTGCACTTCTGCTCCTCCCGACTCCGAATTGTCCATACAACCAACCAGCCTTGTCCTCCATCTTTCCTTTACCTCTATTTAATCTTTGGTCTCCTCTCAGTGTTCCTCATTCTCTCTCATTCAGTCGTAATCTAGGTAAACCCTCTTGTTGTAGCTGATTCCTTAGCAATGGTTTCTACTGCAGGAAGACATGTTTGGCACATTTCTGGCTAAAAATCATTCTGACTGACCGATTTCTTTCCCTCGAGAATTCCCCCTATTCTCTGAAAATTTATCATCACAGTCAGTCCTCACTCCTCTCCCATTTCTTTGATAGAATTTTCATCTCTTTTTCTCTCCTTCCACTGTCTTCATCTTATGTCCTCGTTTCATCTCCTGAAGCCCTTAAAAAAAACTTATCTCTCTCCCTCTCCTCTTGGCCATTACTTTTCCCTCTGCATCTCTGGGTCCCATTTAAACATTAGCCATTAGCCTCCATAATATACCTTGGAATCCTCCCTGTGGCTTGACTGCACATCTCCAGGGGGTCTATCACCTTCTCTCCAGCACCCTCCCCTCCCCCCACACTGCTACTTCTTTGTCCAGCAGCATGCACTTTCATTCCACGACATTTCCGGTGGCCGGATAGGGCTTAGTTTCCTTCCTTTTCCTACAGGCCTCTTGTTTAGATGTTAGTGTACGCCCTGATTCCATGTCCCTTCTGTTCATACGCACTATATCGTTCAGCATTTTCAGTTCATGTGCCAGGTTCTGTATCCTGCTTCTGCGCACCAGCTCGATGCTCACAACTTCCTGTTATCTCCTGCACCTCCTTCTCCTTTTTGCAATACGGTTACCTAGCTTGGTTTCCCACTTTGTTCCATCCTTCTCCATAATTTCGTCCACTCATTTTTTCCTTTTTTCAGGCCCATCTTTCTCTGTTTTCTCCCTAAGTCCTTCGACCTCCCCCTCTGGTTCCCAATTTTTTTTGTAAATGATATAGTTGTGTGTGGATGTGTATCTCACCTAGTTGTACTCACCTAGTTGAGGTTGCAGGGGTCGAGTCCAAGCTCCCGGCCCCGCCTCTTCACTGTTCGCAACTAGGTCACTCTAAACCCTGAACCATGAGCTTTAACGTACCACTGTCTTACAGCTATGAATGGACCAGGCTCCACTACTAACGCTTTCCTCCCAAACTATTCCACTTCCTGACTACTCCAGTGGCTGAAGAAATACTTCCTAACATCCCTTTGATTCATCTGTGTCTCAGCTTCCAACTGTGTCCAGGTGTAGCGTGTCCAGTCTCTTATAACATCCAGTCATTGTCCACCTTGTCAATTCCTCTCAGTATTTTGTAAGCCGTTAATCCATGTCCCCCCTATCTCTCGCGTCCTCCAGGCCGTCAGTTTGATTTCCTTAACCTCTCCATCTAGGACATACCTCTTAACTCTGGGACTAGTCTTGTATGCAAACCATTGCACTTTCTCTAAGTTTCTTTACCATGCTTGCTAGGTGAGGTTCCAAACTGGGCCGCCATACTCCAATATGGCCTAAATAACACGGTGTACAGGGTCCAACGATTCCTTATTAAGAATGTCGGAATGCTGATCTGAGGTTAGCCAGGCGGCCCATAGCTGCAGGCAATTATTTTGTTGATGTGCGCATCAAGGAAATTGCCTGGTGTTATTACTCACACCCAAGATCTTTTTCCTTGATTGATGTTTGTAGTCTCTGGCCCCCTAACTGTACACCGTCTGCGGTCTCCTCGTCCCTTCCCCAATCTTCAATGACTTTGCCACTTGGTGGGATTGAACTCCAGGAGCCAGTTGCTGGCCCAGGTCTGCAGCCTATCCAGATCCTTGTATTTTCTGCCTGGACATCGATCGAATAGAACCTCTTCTCATCAACATCACGTCATCTGCAAACAGGGACACCTCGGAGTTTATATTTCCTTCCGTCATGTCTTCACAAATAACCAGAACCAGCACTGATCCTAGGACGGCCCACCTGTGGGACCCCCCGCTGGTCACAGGTGCCCACTCTGACACCTCACCACGTACCATAACACGGCTGCTGTCATCCTGACAATATTCCTGATCCATAGCAGTGCCTTCCCCTGTTTATCCCCTGCTTTTGGTCCACCAGTTTTTGCACTAATCTCTTGTGTGGTACTGTGTCAAACGCCTTCTTGCAGATCAAGAAAAAGCAATCCACCCACCCCTCTCTCTCTTTGTCTTACTGCTGTTCACCATATCGATAGAACACCAGTAGTTTGGTGACACAGGATTTCCCGTCTCTGAAATCCCGCCCCATGTGTCTGCAGCGATGAGATCATTCCTTCTAGAGTTCCACCATACTTCTCCTGACAAACTTTTCCATGATTTTTGCATGCTATACATGACAGTGACACTGTCTGTATTAGTGCTTCATGTCTGTCTCCTTTTATAAAGATTGTACCATAAAAATAACAATTGCTGTCTTCCAAGCCTCAGGCAATCCTCCCTGTTTCGATAGATGAATTGAATATTGTTGTTAGGGGGACACATAGCGCCTCTCAGCTCCTCTCTCAGGACCCATGGAGAGTATGTTATCTGGCCCATTGCTTGAGTATCTTAGCTTCACTCAGAAGGCCTCTTCACTTCTTCCTCGGTTGTGTGTACTGGTCCAGCAACATGGTGGTGTAACCCCACCACTCCGTCCTTTCTTGAGCCCCCTTCTGTCTCCTCTGTTAACACTTCTTTGAATCTCTGTTGATACCTCACATACTTCACGGTCGAGTTCTTGTTGTCTCCCTCCTTCCTTCCTTAGCCTGATTACCCTTGGTCCTTGACGGTTGTTTTCTTCCTGATGTGGCTGTATAACAGCTTTGGGTCAGATTTGACGTTTTGCTGCTATGGGTAGTTTTCATATTTGACGCTGGCCTCACCCCTTCTTATCTGTGCTATTCTTTCTTGGCTCTAAAGATGCTCTCCTTTATTCTCCTGGGTCCTTTCCTTCTATATTTTCTTCCCTTCCCCTAGCACACTTGGTTTTTGCCCTCCTTGCATCTTTTGGTGAACCAATGGGCACATCCTGGCTTTTTCATTTTCCTGTTACCCTTGGTACAAACCTCTCCTCAGCCTCCTTGCACATTGTTGCTACATATTCCATCATCTCATTCACTGGCTTCCCTGCCAGTTCTCTGTCCCAACTGAACCTCATACAGGAAGTTCCTCATCCTTTAGTCCCCTTTCCTGTAGTTGGTTTCATGGTCCTGGCCTTCCAGCATCCCCCTCCACTTGTAGCTCTAACTGTGTATTCAAACTCCAAAAAACCCACATGATCGCTGCCCCAAGGGGTTTTCATAATGGATGTCCTCAATATCTGCACTACTCATGGTTAATACTAAGATCCAGTCTTGCTGTTCATCCTCTCCTCTCTCTCATTGTAGTGTCCCTTACGTGTTGTACTTGAAGTTTTTCCAGTACCACCGAATTCCATCATCTTAGTCCTCCATGTAACTTGTCCCCCATGTGCTCAAGTTCTCCCATTCGATCTCCTATGTTAAAGTCACCCCCATGATCAGAGCTTTGCCTGCAGCATGAGCTCTTCGGCCACTGCAGCCAGTGTGTCAACCATCGCTCTATTGCTCTCGTCATACTCTTGCCTTGGCCTCCTGCTGTTCTGTGGTGGGTATACATCACTGCAATTATCACCTTGGGACCACCAGAGTGAAGCGTTCCCGCTATGTAATCACTTTCTTCTCCGCTGTCTCTCTCTCCAGCTCAACAAAATTCCATCGGTGTTTGTTCAGCAATGCCACTCCTCCCACCCCCCCTGTTCCATTCTGTCTTTTCTCATATCTGGTATCCCGCAGGAAAAGATGGCACTTTTATCATACCTGTAAGCTTGGTTTCTGTGATCGCTAAAATGACTGGTGATGCCTCTTTGACTCTTTCTTTGCCACTCCTCCCACTTGTTAGTTATTCCATCAGCTATTGTAGTACCAAAACCTTCAGTTTCCGTATTCCAACACTTTGGTTTGGGGGGCTGTGAGGGTGGGAGACCTGGTAGCATACTGTGGGATTCAATGGTCTGGGGGTTGGTGGAAGCCAGTGGGTAAGGAATTATTGTGGGTGTTGGATGTGTTATATGTTGTGGGGTTCTGAGATAGTTGGTGTGTGTCTTGCCCTTGCTTGCTGCTCTGTTCCTGCTGCTGACTGACCTCCTGCTGGTTCCTTTCCCTTGTCTCCTTTCCTAGCTCCTTTCGCTTTTTTTGTCCTCTCGCCTCAGCTGCTATCTCTCTGGTTCATGTTCTGTCTCTGTCTAGGAACACCTTCTTGTACTCTTCCAAGCTTTTCAAAACCGTGGTTTCTCTTGGAGGATCCAGTTCTGCACATACTTTTCCTGTCCTGAGAATCAGCTTGATTCGGTCGGGTTTCCTTCTTTCACTTTCTCCCCTTCAAGTACCCCCCCTATTCCTGAAAATTTACAATACTCATCCATGTCTATAAGAACTCCCCCTATTTCCGTGATAATTTTCTCAATCTCCTTTCATTCTTCCTGCCGTCTTTCATTGTGTGTCCTTTCCTCCTCTCCCCGAAGCCCATGGATAATCACTGATTTTTGCCCTTTCCTCCTCCCATTGCCTCTCCCTCTGTGACTCTGGTTCCTGTCTGTAAGTGTCATTTCATCCCTTGATTTTTCCATTGGCTCTTGGTAGCATGTTTTGCCTCAGCACTCGACTTATCTCCCTCTCAAATCTGCACCCATCTGCTCTTTCCCTTCCTTCCCGCTCCCGGCCCATCTTTGCAGGCTGATATGACCCTTAGCAAAAATTCAATATCTCCCTTCCTGTTCAGCCTCTCAGCTTCGAATGGTAATGTCTTTCTCTGGTTACTATACCCCTGAACCTTGCTTTCAGCCTGTTTACCTCAAATTCCTAGTACCTATAACCCTGGCACGTGCAGTTTTTCGACTAGTGCCTCCCAATTCTTCGTCTCCTATCCTCCAACCTCTTTACCCTATTCACAGAGAGCTCTTTCTCTATTATTTTAGAAAGCTCTCCTAATTTTCTCTCCTATTCTAGCTCTATTCCTTTCACTGTTCCTCCATTCAATTCCTCCCTACCAGTACCATTTGTCATCTGATCCCTGATTCCTGCGAGTCCCAACCATTTTAAATTTTTGTTGAAAGCGAGAGAGAAAAGAAAAAAAGAAAAAGGGGGAGAGAGTTGAGATAGAGGGAGAGAAGAGAAGGGGAGCCTAAAGGAGGGGAAAGGAGAACAAGGGGACGAAGGGGAGAAAGTAAGAGAGAGGGAAAGGTAAGAGAGAAGGGGGGGAGAGACAAGGGAAGAGGGAGAGAAAAGAAGATGGAAAGATAGAGGAGAGAGAGGAAGAGAGAGAAAAGTGAGAGGAAGAGAGAGAGGAATGAGGAGAAAGGAGAGAGAGATAGAGAGAGAGAGAGAAGGAGAGGAGAGAGAGATAGAGAGAGAGAGAGAGAGAGATAGGAGTAGGAGAGAGATGGGGGGAAAGAATGGATTATAGTGTCACTTCACAGTAAGGTGTGAAATCCCAGTATATATGTACTCACCTATTTGTACTCTCCTAGTTGAGGTTGCGGGTGTCCGAGTCCGAGCTTCCTGGCCCCGCATCTTCATGATCCGCTACTAGGGTCACTCACCCAGATCCCGTGAGCTTTATTCGTACCTCTGCTTAAGCTATGTATGGATCCTGCCTCCACTACAATCGCTTGTGTGTTTTGTTGTGTGTGTGTGTGTGTGTTGGTGTGTGTGTGTGTGTGTGTGTGTGTGTGTGTGTGTGCTACAGCAATTCAATTGCCTAACACAGTGTTGTTCTCACCTAGTGTGTGTTGATATGTTTATGTAAACATTCCTTATTTCCCCACCGTAATGTACTACATATGTATTGATATGTAACCGATCTCATGGTTCCCACTGGACTCTTATGCATTTAAAATACGTTCAAAAATAAATACACTATGCTTCGCTACAGCCGCTACCATCTGAATTCTATTATATACCATTAAATGCTGCTTATTTCCAAATTCTGAAGCTCGAGAGAGTTGACCCCCCAATTCCAGCTAGAGACAGGTTACTATTGACCCCATGCAACTCAAACTAGTAATAAATACTTGCGGCTTGGGCATGCAGTAACGTTGCTGGTCTGTCCTGTCTCCCAAGAAGTTGAAGTTTGATGCTTCTCGGTAATTTTACCACTAACTTCCTGTATGCACAATAGTCTCTACCTCTTCTAATTTCTTCACTCACACACGTATTTACTGACACATCTCAACATATCACTTATCTCCCTGGTCTTGAGTCGCACTTATTCTTCAAATACTCCACGCGTTATTATGGCAACACTAAATATGCCTGACACAACCTTTCACCCCTTCCAAACGCCCCCAATAAACACTCAGGGCCACTAATTAATCCTTTAGTTTTACTTTCTGAGAACACTTATAAATACCTTTTACGTAAACGGGGCATAAGAAATTAAATCACTCTATGCGTGCACACACCAAATCCCACACTATTCCTTACGTCACAGACAGAAATTACCACCAAAACTACGAGCTCAAACCGCGAGACTCCTCACAAGGTGTTGTGGTGGTGTGTGTGTGTGTACAGTTTCAATATCAAGTTTACCTAACTTTATATTTGATGAATTACTATAATTGCATTAAAATACGTGCTGAAACTCTCATTAGCTAATGGTGTGTAAATAATGACCATATATTAAAAACTGTTTCAGAAACTAACATCATTGCTACATTGTTACAACCCCTGAATGGTTGCAATGTATATTATGAATTATATGACAATGTATATACTTATTTATCCTTTTCATATAATTTTTTATATGCTTATATTTTGAGTAAATACTAAATCGTGAAAATATTGCTTTACATTATTATTTGACTTAGTGTATGTTGTTAGGTAGGATGTAACACATACATTATGTGCTCAAAGTTCATGTCTAGAATTGTCTAACTACTGTAATTATCCTCTTTGGCTCGTTTCCATGCCGGCTTCTGTTGTGCTGAGTCTGCAGCTGTCCACAGAGCAATCACGTGAATCGAGGAGGGGTGTTGTCCACACCTCGCCTGAATAATCAGACTGGTCATAGACTCTCTTGGTTGTTGAACTTATCCCTGACAAGTGCCCTAAATCTCCCTTATTTGGCTCTTAATGGAAGATCGTCTCTGACACATTGATTATTCTAGTTAGATCTTGGTGATACCTTCTGTTCACAGAACTTTGGATAGACTATAGAGATTACGACGTTTGTACTGATGTATGTGTGTCTCATAGACACTCTGAGTAACTCGAGGTCCCTGAGCTGTAACTTCTGACCTAATTTGTACTGGTATCAGTGTAAAGTCACAGGCGGTATTTTCTTATGCGCTGAATTAGATTCAGAATATGGGAGCTTTGTGACTTTTGTGGAGGATCTGCTGATGTCCCAACTAGCTGTCTTTATATTATATCTCCTTGTTCCTGATTGATGTCGCAGTTGCTTGTTTTAATTGCTATTTGCTTAGCATTCCTTTTATTGTTCAAAGCAGACTGTTCTGACTGCCCGTTGGTCAAGAAGTTATTTTATTTGAGGACTTTGTCAGTCACTTATTTAAGTCTAGTCGAGTCGTGAGACATAGAGAACTACTTGGAGTACTTACGACACATACACACAAACTTACTTGTACATATTTAAAATTAATCTTTCAAATGGTTAATGTACCAGAAGGTACATAAGAATTATAAAATGAGAAATGTGCTATCAGCACAATAATACAGTACCACAGAGAAGTGATTAATATTTTGATTACTGAGATTAAATTAATTTAATTTGAAAATATACGCCTAGACAACTTTAATAAAGTTATTAAAACAATTAGGTACCTACCAGTTGGTAATCCTGAAGCACTAATAATTCATACTTAATCTAAAGGAAAATTGGACAAGGATACGACTACTGTTACAAAACCCAGAAACAGCTGGATGCTAGAAGGGCAGTACTATTCTAGTAATCCACTGGAGAACTCTAAGCTTTTAGAATCCAGCGTTTTTGTAATACATACAGATTTAGATAATAGGCACCTTTATACCAATAATACAAATCACTTTCCTATGAAGAGCAGGATAACTAACCTAAATAATATTAGTGACATTTGGTATATCTAATATTGCTTCTTAAAATAATTATATTATTTTGACTCCAAAATTATTTAAGTCCCTAGAAGAAAAAATCTTTTTCAACGGATTTCACAGATGTACCTCAGATGGAAATAACTCCGTGGTATGTCTGACCGAAGAACGACTTTCAAGTGTTGCAAGATGCCGAGGTTGTTGCACATGGATAATGAATTCATCTGCTCAGGTATGAAGTTTCAAAGTTGTTGCAAGATCCGAGGTGTTGCTCATTGATAATGAAACTTTCTGCCTCAGGTATGATTGTTTCAAGTGTTTGCAAGATGCTCGAGTGTTGCTCATGATAAGATCTTCAATCTTCTGCCTCAGGTATATGTTTCAATTGTTGCAAGATGCCGAGGTGTTGCTCATAGACAATAGATCTTCTGCCTCAGGAATGATGAACACATCCTAGTAGAGGAACCCTGGCGCTGAGTCTGTGAACACATCCTAGTAACACACAGGTATGATGAACACAACACAGTACAACACCAGGTAAGATGAACACATCCTAGCACACACCAGTTATAATGAACACAACCCAGTACCCACCACAGGTATGATTAACACATTCAAGCACACACCAGTATGAATGAACACATCCTGGAACAACAACGGGTATGATAACACATCCTAGGTACACACCAGGTATCATGAACACAACCTAGTACACAACAGGTAGATGTATTATCAACAAAAGCCTAGTTACACACCAGGTATGATTAACACAACCTAGTAACACAACCATGTATGATGTTTACCTGGAGTTTACCTTGAGAGAGTCCGGGGGTCAACGCCCCCTCGGCCCGGTCTGTGACCAGGCCTCCTGGAGGATCCGAATCCGATCAACCAGGTCTGTTGCTGCTGGCTGCAACGCAAATCCAATGTACAGCACAGCCCGGCTGTCAGGAACCGACTTTAGGTGCTTGTCCAGTGCCAGCTTGAAGACAGCCATTGGTCAGTTGGTAATCCCCCTTATGTATGGCTGGGAGGCATTGAAACAGTCCTCGGCCCCAGACACTTATAGTATGGTCCTTAACGTGCTAGGTGATCCAACACACCTGCCTTTCATTGGGGGGATGGTGCATCGTCTGCCAAGTCTTTTGCTTTCGTATGAGAGATTATTCGTGTGCAAGTACGTACTAGTCCCTCTAGTATTTTCCCAGGTGGTATATAATCATGTATCTCTCACCGCCTGCATTCCCAGGAATAACAGGTTCAGGAACCTCAGAGCGCTCCCGTAATTAAGGTGTTTATCTCCGATATGGCGCGCCGTGAAAGTTCACTGTACATTTTCTAGTCAGCAATTTCACCTGCCTTGAACGGTGTTTGTTATGTGGCATCAATATTCCAGCCAGATTGAACCCAATGACCTATCAACAAAGCCTAGTACACACCAGGTATGGATGAACACAAGCTAGTACACACCAGGTATAATGTATGATCACAAAGCCTAGTACAAACACAGTGTAAGAAGAACACAACCTAGTACCACAACCAGGTAAGATGAACACAACCTAGCACACACCAGGTATGATGACCAGATCTTACTATGCCTCAGTATGATGAACACAACCTAACACACACCAGGTATGAGACCGATCCTTACTATGCCTCAGATAAGAACACAAAACCTATACACACCAGGAATGATAACAACAACCTAGCACACACAGTAAGAGACCAGATCTTACTATGCCTCAGGTATGGATAGAACCACAACCTATCACACACCAGGTATGATGACCAGATCTTACTATGGCCTCAGGTATGATGAACACAACCTAGTACATACACCAGGAATGATTAAACACAACCTAGCCATACCAGGAATGATGAACCACAACCTATCACACACCAGGTATGATGACCAGATCATACTATGCCTCAGTATGATGAACACATTCTAAATCCACATAATCTCTGTATTGATGATGCTATCGGTTGTTGATGCAGAAGTTTGTTATGCTGCAGTTATTGTTCATGCTGATTTGTTGTTTGAGGGGATTTTATGTGATTTCCCCAGAACCATATTATACGCACCCCAGTTGGACAATAAGGTTAAGGTAGCAGTGCCCCAGAGACAGAATGCTCAATTCTGTAGAGACACTTAATTTCAAAGAATAAAAATTAGACCCACTATCCATCACAAGTACTGTATTGTACATTACAGCAACATATATATAGGCTAAGATAAAAGATAGTCATTAGCTTAACGTAGTATTACACATCCTCAAACACACAAATGCCTTAGCACACCCTTTCCCGCCACAAGGCAACCCTGGTGGAAGGCCGAGCCCCGGCAACGGCCTCAGATCACAAGTCAGCAGTAGAGAAGTACGACTTGCCCTACAGGATCTTTTTTTTTGCGCAGAATTACAATATCATGGCCGAAACAACAGACCACAAACCTACCCTAGTCGTGACCCCACATAACACCAATCCTTTATTCAACCCTGTTGTGACAAACACACTCACACACACACAACACACACACACACACACACCACACACCTCTGTAAAGCAGAATTGGGGAGGTGCTATCAAAGCAGCAGAGCTAGGATACAGAAGTTTAGAAGAGGAAACTGAAAAATCTGAAACAGCCCAAAAGAACTAAATAACATTTGGGATAGACAACAGAGACTGCTACCTCAGCCACAAATAAGGGGTACTGTAGGAAAGAAGGAGCAAAACAGCAAGTAGACGCTCAATCAGTGGAGACTGTAGTAAAATGAAAGAGCTAAGATATATGGAAGCCCTAACAGACCTCAGCAGAGCCCAAGGAAAGCCGATAAGGGAAAAATGACAGGCCCGTGAGCCCAAGTACATTAGCTAGTGAAACTGAAGAAAGAAAGCCTAGCAATGGAGAATCAATTGAATAGGGGTATACAACAGGATATGCAAGTGGGAGGAATGAAAGGTGAGGACAGTCTTTGTGTCTGGGCTCCAGAAGATGAAGGTGAAACATATGAAGCAATGAAAACAAGGAAAAAAGCAAAATTGAAAGCATCATGAAAGCAATAGGGAGAAGACGACATGACCCAGCAAGGAAAATTTACGGAGAATAGGGGGTAAGTAAAAAAAAAGACCCCCGGCCAGCGAAAGTGACCTTCCAAGGCAGAAATCGACCGGAACAGGATCCTGCAGGAGAAAGCACGATTAAGGGACATGCCAGCATACAGGACGGTGTATCTTCAACCGTGACGAACACAGAGCAAAATTCAGAAACTCAGAGAGAGATGGTACAAAGGCGAAAAGAGAAAGAGATGGGATGGAGAAGAAACACATGAATCCGAGACAACAGTAAGATCAAATACCAGCCTCCCTCAACCCTCACAACTTCCTATAGAAGCCGTCCCAACCATGTTCAACACTCAGTGCAAACCAAACACTCTAAACCAAAACACCCATGCCACATCCAATGCCCCCACCCACTGCATTACAAACTCCACCCGCCGTTCGCCCATAGTCAACCATACCATAGTTCCTTAATCTGTTCACCCACTTCCTCCCCAACCCCCATCACCTCCCAGACCACAATCTTAGAAAAGAATTGAAGGTGTGGTTATACAAATGCAGATGGAATAACAAATAGGATTAAGAAGAGTGGCACGAAAGAATAAGGAGACCACCCCAGACACACATAGCACTCACAGAAACAAAACTCACCAAATAATAACAGATTCAACTTTCCATCCGGATAATCAAATTCCCAGAAAGACAGAGGGAGAGAGGGGGAGGAGTTGCAAACTGCTAATTAAAAACCAGTGGGGGTTTGAAAAAATGGAGGAAGGATGGCACGTGCGAAAGGGACTACTTAATTAGGAACAATCCAGTCTGAGGGACATAAGTGATAAATGCAGTAATGTTACAACCACCACAGAACTGCAGAGGCCAATGAGAAAATGATCGATGAGAGCAACAGAGCAATGTCGACACCTAGCCGAGGATGGCCAAGGAGAGCACACATGGGGGTACAAAGTTTACAAGTTCTGGGTGATTTCAATCACAAGTAGATTGACTGCGAAAAAACCTGGAGCCCCATGGGGGTCCGAAACATGGAGAGCCAAGAAGGTGGATGTGGTACTGGAAAACCTCATGCCATCAACATGTTTAGAGAACACTAACCAAGATAGAGGAGATGAACCAGCAAGACTGACCTTGTATCCCCTTGATTAGTTTCAGACATCGATTGATATCATGAATAAATGCCTCCTAGGAGCTAGTGATCATGTGGTACTGTGTTCGACTAACATAGTTGAGCTCCAAGAGGAGAAGAGCATCAGAATAAGGGTGGGAAAAACCAAACTACAAAATGGGGGAACTACTCAGCTTGAGGAACTTCTTTTCAAGACATCAGTGAGAGAGGAACAGACCGGAAAACACAGTACAAGAAATGATGGACTATGTGTCAACAAAATGCAAGGAGGCAGAGGAGAGGTTTGCTCCCCAAGGGAAATACTGGGAAGAACAGAACGAGTCCCTTGGTTCACCCAAAGTGTAGGGAGACAAAAACTAGGTGTAAACTAGAGAATGGGAAAAGGTACAGAAGAGACAGAGAACTCAGGAACAATAAAGAGATTAGCCGAAGAGCCAGAAACGAATATCCCCACAGATAAAAGGGAGGCTCAGCGGCAATACTAAAAAAAACATAGCAACGAAAGTCAAACTGACCGAAGCTGGTTGTACAGCCACATCAGGAGGAAAACAACAGTCAAGGACTCTGTATATCAGACTGAGAAGGGTGATGGGTGAATTCACAGAAACGACCGGGAGTATGTCAGGAGCTCAACACAGAGTTTTAAAGAAGATATTTACATGGAAACCAGTAGGATCCAGGAAATCAGAGAAGGGGGGTGCACAGCAAGTGCTGATGAGGTACATATAACCAAGGAGGAGGTGAAGAAAGCGCTAAGCGAACTTGAACCACTCAAAGGCGGGGGACCATACAACATCTCTCGTGGTTCCTTAAAGAGGGAGCAAGAGCAAAAGATATCTACAACACATCATTGAAATGGGCAACTTCCTCTAGGTATGGAAGATGGCAAATGTAGTCCCAATTTTAAAATGTATACAGACGTGAGGCAACTAAGTACAGACCTGTTATCACTACTAACGTGTATATAGCAAGGTCATGGAGAAGATCAAAAGGAGGAGATTGGTGGAGCACCTTGAACGAAACAGGTGAATAATTACAACCATCATGGTTTCAGGGAGGGAAAATCCTGTGTCACAACAAACCTACTAAAGTTTTATGACAATTTGACAAAAAAGACAAGAAGAGAGGGGTGGATCGACTGCTATTTTGACTGCAAAAGAAGGCCTTCGACACAGTTCCTCACAAGAGGTTTCTACTGCAAAAGCTAGAGGATCAGGCACACATAACCGGAAATGCACTGCAATGGATCAGAGAATACCTGGACAGAAGGCAACAACGAGTCATGGTACGTGACGAGGTGTCTTAGTGGGCGCCTGTTTGACAAGCGGGGTTCCACCGGGGTCAAAACCTAGACTGTGCCTTCTTGGTAAATTGAATGACAAAACTGAAGGATAGACTCAGAAGTGTCCTTGTTTGCAGGACGATGTTAATTAAATGAGAAAATCAAATCAGATGAGGATCAGCAGGACTACAAAGAGACATGGGACAGGCAACAAGCCTGTCCAGCACTGGCTCCTTGAGTATAAACCCTGCCAAATGCAAAGTCATGAAGATTGGGGAAGGGCAAAGAAGACCGCAACACAAATCTAGTTTAGATGCTCAAAGTCTCAAACCTCACTCAAGGAAAAAGATCCTGGGGGTGAGTTATAACACCGAGCATATCTCCCGAGGCGCACATCAATCAGATAACTGCTGCAGCATACGGGCGCCTGGCAAACCTACGGATAGCCGTTCCGATACCTCATTTAGGATTCGTTCAAGACTCCGTAATACCAATTACGTCAGGCCCATGCTGGAGTATGCAGCACCAGTTTGGAATCCACACTAGACCCAGGCACGTCAAGAAATTAGAGAAAGTGCAAAGGTTGCAACAAGACTAGTCCCAGAGCTAACGAGATTGTCCTACGAAAGAAAGGTTGAGGGAAAAACGTCCTGACCGACGCTGGAGGCCAGGAGGGTCTGGGAGACATGATAACGATATAAAAATACTGCGCGAAAAGACCCGAGGTGGAACAAAGACGGGATGTTTCCTAGAGAGGAACAACAGACACAAGAATGTTCACAATTGGAAGTTGAAGACTCAGATGAATCAAAGGGATGTTATAAGTATTTCTACAGTACAAAGAGTAAAGTCAGGCCATGGAATAGCCTAGATAGTGTTGTGGTGGAGGCATGAACCATACATAGTATTAAAAGGCGAGGTAAGATAGAGCTTTGGGGTGTGGAACTTGGGTTTGCAAATGCGCAGCAAGAAGGCGGGCAGAGGCCATGGAGATTGTCCTGTTAAGGGTAATGTGTGTGGTAACATATTATGCAGAGAATTCGGATGTTGAAATTAAAATTGAGGTGTGGAGTTACTAAAAGTATTAGTCGGAGGGCTGAAGAGGAGTTTTGTTTAGATGGTTTGGTCATTTAGAGAGAATTTAAATCAAGTAGAAAGATTTGGAGAGCATATAAAACTGTAGGGGAAGGAAGGCGGGTACGGGTCGTCCTCGAAAAGATAGATATTTGAATATTTGCTGTTATTGGTACCATAGCCCTCTGCTCTCTCTCTCTCGGGATGCATGGATAGAATTTATCCAGACCCACCACCTTTGAGATGCTAGTTTAATTACAGCTCTTTGATTGTGTGTATTGTGTCCAACTCTTTGTTGGTGTATCCCACCGCTCAGCTTGTAGAGTCCTTTTCTGTCTCCCACGTAAATACTTCTTCAAATCTTACGTTAAGCACTTCACACACTTCTCAGGTCATCATTTGATCCTCCCGTCCTACCTCCTTCAGCCAGATTAATGTCGTCCTATGACTGTTGTTTCCTCCTGATGTGTCATGTCTGTACAAACAGTTTCGTTGAACAGACATGGCTTTCACCGGTATGGTCATTTTCTACAGGCGCTGGTCTCCCTCATAATCTGGTGCATATACATTCTGTTCTTAGACTAATCTCCTTTGCCTTCTATAATTTTTTCCAATCCGTAGTGCCACTAAGTTTTTGGCCTCCCTACATCCTCTAGTGTTAACCAAGGGCTCGTCCTGGCTTCTCCCATTATTTCGTTGCCCTTGTTATACGAACTTCTCTCTGCTTCTTACATTTTGTTGCAACCAAATTCCTCATTTCCTGTGTAGTCCCTTCTTTTGTAGTTTGGTTTTTTCCCAGTCGGTTCTACTGGCTTCCCTTCTCTACTGTAATTCTACTTCGAATTCGAAGCTCAGGACCATTGTGATTACTAACTTGATGTCCTAATGTCTTGAACTACTCGAGGTGATAACTAGGTCCAGTCCCTGCTGATTCGTCGTCTGCCATTTGGTAGGTCACTAACGTGTTGAACATGAGTATTCCAGTACCACCTTCCATCAATGTAAGACCCTCCACGATTTCAGGACCATCGTGTAGGCTCCAGGTTTTCTTAATCAATTTCCTTGTGATTGAAGTCACTTCAGCACTAGTACATTTGCCCTGCCTGCTTGGTCCGCTTTGTGCCGGCCTCCTCAGCCAGTTTTGTCAACCCTTGCTCTGTTGCTCTTCTCATATTACTTGTCTGGCATCCTGCTATCATGTGGTGGGTATGCATCACTGCAATCACCACCTGGGACCTCCAGTCAGAAAATATGTTTTCTATATGTAGTTCCTTGCCTTCTCCTCTCTCTTCCTCTTTTTCCAATTCTTCAAAACGGACAGGTTATTGATGAGTAATGCATCTCCTTCACCCGTCTATTCCCTCTATCTTTCCTCAGGATCTTTTATATACAGATGGAAAAATTGCATGTGTCGTCATTCCCATAAGCTTGGTTTATGTGGCCACTATGAAGCCTGGTGATGCAATCTGTGATTTTTTCATGCAACACCCTCCCCATTTACATGCTAATCTATCACGCGGTGTAACCATACCTTCAGTTCCCTCCAGCACTGTCTTCTGTGGGTTTATGGGTTGGGGGAGCAAGAAACTTTGGCATGTGCTATGAGATCAACTGCTAGAGTTGGTGTTGCGGTGAGAGTGGAGTGTGGTTAGTTTTTCATGATAATATGTTGGTGAAGGTTCTGTTGGTTCTGTGAGTGTTGCACTTCTGCTCCTCCCGACTCCGAATTGTCCATACAACCAACCAGCCTTGTCCTCCATCTTTCCTTTACCTCTATTTAATCTTTGGTCTCCTCTCAGTGTTCCTCATTCTCTCTCATTCAGTCGTAATCTAGGTAAACCCTCTTGTTGTAGCTGATTCCTTAGCAATGGTTTCTACTGCAGGAAGACATGTTTGGCACATTTCTGGCTAAAAATCATTCTGACTGACCGATTTCTTTCCCTCGAGAATTCCCCCTATTCTCTGAAAATTTATCATCACAGTCAGTCCTCACTCCTCTCCCATTTCTTTGATAGAATTTTCATCTCTTTTTCTCTCCTTCCACTGTCTTCATCTTATGTCCTCGTTTCATCTCCTGAAGCCCTTAAAAAAAACTTATCTCTCTCCCTCTCCTCTTGGCCATTACTTTTCCCTCTGCATCTCTGGGTCCCATTTAAACATTAGCCATTAGCCTCCATAATATACCTTGGAATCCTCCCTGTGGCTTGACTGCACATCTCCAGGGGGTCTATCACCTTCTCTCCAGCACCCTCCCCTCCCCCCACACTGCTACTTCTTTGTCCAGCAGCATGCACTTTCATTCCACGACATTTCCGGTGGCCGGATAGGGCTTAGTTTCCTTCCTTTTCCTACAGGCCTCTTGTTTAGATGTTAGTGTACGCCCTGATTCCATGTCCCTTCTGTTCATACGCACTATATCGTTCAGCATTTTCAGTTCATGTGCCAGGTTCTGTATCCTGCTTCTGCGCACCAGCTCGATGCTCACAACTTCCTGTTATCTCCTGCACCTCCTTCTCCTTTTTGCAATACGGTTACCTAGCTTGGTTTCCCACTTTGTTCCATCCTTCTCCATAATTTCGTCCACTCATTTTTTCCTTTTTTCAGGCCCATCTTTCTCTGTTTTCTCCCTAAGTCCTTCGACCTCCCCCTCTGGTTCCCAATTTTTTTTGTAAATGATATAGTTGTGTGTGGATGTGTATCTCACCTAGTTGTACTCACCTAGTTGAGGTTGCAGGGGTCGAGTCCAAGCTCCCGGCCCCGCCTCTTCACTGTTCGCAACTAGGTCACTCTAAACCCTGAACCATGAGCTTTAACGTACCACTGTCTTACAGCTATGAATGGACCAGGCTCCACTACTAACGCTTTCCTCCCAAACTATTCCACTTCCTGACTACTCCAGTGGCTGAAGAAATACTTCCTAACATCCCTTTGATTCATCTGTGTCTCAGCTTCCAACTGTGTCCAGGTGTAGCGTGTCCAGTCTCTTATAACATCCAGTCATTGTCCACCTTGTCAATTCCTCTCAGTATTTTGTAAGCCGTTAATCCATGTCCCCCCTATCTCTCGCGTCCTCCAGGCCGTCAGTTTGATTTCCTTAACCTCTCCATCTAGGACATACCTCTTAACTCTGGGACTAGTCTTGTATGCAAACCATTGCACTTTCTCTAAGTTTCTTTACCATGCTTGCTAGGTGAGGTTCCAAACTGGGCCGCCATACTCCAATATGGCCTAAATAACACGGTGTACAGGGTCCAACGATTCCTTATTAAGAATGTCGGAATGCTGATCTGAGGTTAGCCAGGCGGCCCATAGCTGCAGGCAATTATTTTGTTGATGTGCGCATCAAGGAAATTGCCTGGTGTTATTACTCACACCCAAGATCTTTTTCCTTGATTGATGTTTGTAGTCTCTGGCCCCCTAACTGTACACCGTCTGCGGTCTCCTCGTCCCTTCCCCAATCTTCAATGACTTTGCCACTTGGTGGGATTGAACTCCAGGAGCCAGTTGCTGGCCCAGGTCTGCAGCCTATCCAGATCCTTGTATTTTCTGCCTGGACATCGATCGAATAGAACCTCTTCTCATCAACATCACGTCATCTGCAAACAGGGACACCTCGGAGTTTATATTTCCTTCCGTCATGTCTTCACAAATAACCAGAACCAGCACTGATCCTAGGACGGCCCACCTGTGGGACCCCCCGCTGGTCACAGGTGCCCACTCTGACACCTCACCACGTACCATAACACGGCTGCTGTCATCCTGACAATATTCCTGATCCATAGCAGTGCCTTCCCCTGTTTATCCCCTGCTTTTGGTCCACCAGTTTTTGCACTAATCTCTTGTGTGGTACTGTGTCAAACGCCTTCTTGCAGATCAAGAAAAAGCAATCCACCCACCCCTCTCTCTCTTTGTCTTACTGCTGTTCACCATATCGATAGAACACCAGTAGTTTGGTGACACAGGATTTCCCGTCTCTGAAATCCCGCCCCATGTGTCTGCAGCGATGAGATCATTCCTTCTAGAGTTCCACCATACTTCTCCTGACAAACTTTTCCATGATTTTTGCATGCTATACATGACAGTGACACTGTCTGTATTAGTGCTTCATGTCTGTCTCCTTTTATAAAGATTGTACCATAAAAATAACAATTGCTGTCTTCCAAGCCTCAGGCAATCCTCCCTGTTTCGATAGATGAATTGAATATTGTTGTTAGGGGGACACATAGCGCCTCTCAGCTCCTCTCTCAGGACCCATGGAGAGTATGTTATCTGGCCCATTGCTTGAGTATCTTAGCTTCACTCAGAAGGCCTCTTCACTTCTTCCTCGGTTGTGTGTACTGGTCCAGCAACATGGTGGTGTAACCCCACCACTCCGTCCTTTCTTGAGCCCCCTTCTGTCTCCTCTGTTAACACTTCTTTGAATCTCTGTTGATACCTCACATACTTCACGGTCGAGTTCTTGTTGTCTCCCTCCTTCCTTCCTTAGCCTGATTACCCTTGGTCCTTGACGGTTGTTTTCTTCCTGATGTGGCTGTATAACAGCTTTGGGTCAGATTTGACGTTTTGCTGCTATGGGTAGTTTTCATATTTGACGCTGGCCTCACCCCTTCTTATCTGTGCTATTCTTTCTTGGCTCTAAAGATGCTCTCCTTTATTCTCCTGGGTCCTTTCCTTCTATATTTTCTTCCCTTCCCCTAGCACACTTGGTTTTTGCCCTCCTTGCATCTTTTGGTGAACCAATGGGCACATCCTGGCTTTTTCATTTTCCTGTTACCCTTGGTACAAACCTCTCCTCAGCCTCCTTGCACATTGTTGCTACATATTCCATCATCTCATTCACTGGCTTCCCTGCCAGTTCTCTGTCCCAACTGAACCTCATACAGGAAGTTCCTCATCCTTTAGTCCCCTTTCCTGTAGTTGGTTTCATGGTCCTGGCCTTCCAGCATCCCCCTCCACTTGTAGCTCTAACTGTGTATTCAAACTCCAAAAAACCCACATGATCGCTGCCCCAAGGGGTTTTCATAATGGATGTCCTCAATATCTGCACTACTCATGGTTAATACTAAGATCCAGTCTTGCTGTTCATCCTCTCCTCTCTCTCATTGTAGTGTCCCTTACGTGTTGTACTTGAAGTTTTTCCAGTACCACCGAATTCCATCATCTTAGTCCTCCATGTAACTTGTCCCCCATGTGCTCAAGTTCTCCCATTCGATCTCCTATGTTAAAGTCACCCCCATGATCAGAGCTTTGCCTGCAGCATGAGCTCTTCGGCCACTGCAGCCAGTGTGTCAACCATCGCTCTATTGCTCTCGTCATACTCTTGCCTTGGCCTCCTGCTGTTCTGTGGTGGGTATACATCACTGCAATTATCACCTTGGGACCACCAGAGTGAAGCGTTCCCGCTATGTAATCACTTTCTTCTCCGCTGTCTCTCTCTCCAGCTCAACAAAATTCCATCGGTGTTTGTTCAGCAATGCCACTCCTCCCACCCCCCCTGTTCCATTCTGTCTTTTCTCATATCTGGTATCCCGCAGGAAAAGATGGCACTTTTATCATACCTGTAAGCTTGGTTTCTGTGATCGCTAAAATGACTGGTGATGCCTCTTTGACTCTTTCTTTGCCACTCCTCCCACTTGTTAGTTATTCCATCAGCTATTGTAGTACCAAAACCTTCAGTTTCCGTATTCCAACACTTTGGTTTGGGGGGCTGTGAGGGTGGGAGACCTGGTAGCATACTGTGGGATTCAATGGTCTGGGGGTTGGTGGAAGCCAGTGGGTAAGGAATTATTGTGGGTGTTGGATGTGTTATATGTTGTGGGGTTCTGAGATAGTTGGTGTGTGTCTTGCCCTTGCTTGCTGCTCTGTTCCTGCTGCTGACTGACCTCCTGCTGGTTCCTTTCCCTTGTCTCCTTTCCTAGCTCCTTTCGCTTTTTTTGTCCTCTCGCCTCAGCTGCTATCTCTCTGGTTCATGTTCTGTCTCTGTCTAGGAACACCTTCTTGTACTCTTCCAAGCTTTTCAAAACCGTGGTTTCTCTTGGAGGATCCAGTTCTGCACATACTTTTCCTGTCCTGAGAATCAGCTTGATTCGGTCGGGTTTCCTTCTTTCACTTTCTCCCCTTCAAGTACCCCCCCTATTCCTGAAAATTTACAATACTCATCCATGTCTATAAGAACTCCCCCTATTTCCGTGATAATTTTCTCAATCTCCTTTCATTCTTCCTGCCGTCTTTCATTGTGTGTCCTTTCCTCCTCTCCCCGAAGCCCATGGATAATCACTGATTTTTGCCCTTTCCTCCTCCCATTGCCTCTCCCTCTGTGACTCTGGTTCCTGTCTGTAAGTGTCATTTCATCCCTTGATTTTTCCATTGGCTCTTGGTAGCATGTTTTGCCTCAGCACTCGACTTATCTCCCTCTCAAATCTGCACCCATCTGCTCTTTCCCTTCCTTCCCGCTCCCGGCCCATCTTTGCAGGCTGATATGACCCTTAGCAAAAATTCAATATCTCCCTTCCTGATTGGAGAAAGAGACTAATTTAGTAAAATTCAGTGGAAACATAAAGTGTCATTGGATGATGTAAAACCCACCACAGAACTGCAGGAGGCCAAGAGAGGAGTACGAAGAAAACAACAGGGTGAGGTGGACACACGGGCTGAGGTGGCAAGAAGAGCTCACTCGAGCAGAGCAAAGTTAAACTGGTAATGGGCGTTTTTCAACCACGGGGAGATCGACTGGGAAAACCTGGAGCCACATGGGGGTCCCGAAACATGGAGAGCCAAGATGATGGATGTGGTACTTGAAAACCTCATCCCATCAACATGTCAGGGCACAACCAGAGAGAGAGGGGAGGATGAGCCAGCAAGACTGGATCTTGTGTTCACCCTGAGCAGTTCAGACATCGAGGACATCACTACGAGGGGCCCCCTTGGAGCTAGCGATCATGTGGTTCTGATTTTTTTTTTGACTAAAGTAGAGTTTACAAGTGGAAAAGTACAGGAACTGAAGGGGACAGGCCAACTAAAAAGGGGGACAACACAGGTATGAGAATTTCCCCCCCGGGGTTTCATGGGACAGAGAAATGTAGGAAAATCAGTAAACGAGATGATGGAATATGTGGCAACAAAGTGCAAGGAGGCAGGGAAATTTTTTGTTCCCAAGGGGAAACAGAAATAATAGGAAACCAAAACGAGTCCTTGGTTTACCCAAAGGGTGTAGGGAGGCAAAAACTAAGTGCAACAGAGAATGGAAAAGGTACAGGAGGCATAGGACCCAGGAAAACAAGGAGATTAGTAGAAGAGCCAGAAACGAGTATGCGCAGATAAGGAGGGAGGCCAGCGACAGTATGAAAACGACATAGCATCGAAAGTCAAATCTGACCCGAAACTGCTGTATAGCCACATTAGGAGAAGACAACAGTCAAGGACCGGGTGATAAGGCTGAGGAAAGAAGGTGGAGAATCACAAGAAACGATCAAGAGGTATGTGAGGAGCTCAACACGAGATTTAAGGAAGTATTTACAGTAGAGACAGGAAGGACTCTGGGGGGGCAGACCAGATGGGGACACCAACAAGGAAACACCAACAAGTGTTGGACGACATACATACAGATGAGGAGGAGGTGAAGAAACTGCTAAGGGACATCGATACCTCAAAGGCAATGGGACAGGACAACATCTCTCCATGGGTCCTTAGAGAGGGAGCAGATATGTTGTGCACACCACTTACCACAATCTTCAACACAAACCCTGGAAACGGGCAACTACCTGAGGGATGGAAGACGGCAAATGTAGTTCCCATTTTTAAAAAGGAGACAGAAAAGAGGCACTAAACTATAGACCTGTGTCATTGACGTGTATAGTATGCAAAATTATGGAGAAGATTATCAGGAGGAGAGTGTGAGCACCTGGAACGGAACAGGATATAAATGCCAACCAGCATGGATTCACGGAAGGCAAATCCTGTGTCACAAAAAACCCTTTTGGAGTTTTATGATAAAATAACAGAAGTAAGACAAGAGAGAGAAGGTGGGTTTTATTGCATTTTCTTTGGGCTGCAAGAAGGCCTTTTACACAGTTTTCCCCACAAGAGATTAGTGCAGAAGCTAGAGCATCAGGCGCATATAACAGGAAGGGCACTGCAATGGATCAGAGAATACCTGACAGGGAGGCAACAACGAGTCATGGGACGTAATGATGTATCACAGTGGGCACCTGTGACGAGCGGGGTCCCACAGGGGTCGGTCCTAGGACCAGTGCTATTTTTGGTATATGTGAACGACATGACGGAAGGGTAAGCTCAGAAGTGTCCCTGTTGTAGATGATGTGAAGTTTAATGAGGAGAATTAAATCTGATAGACCAGCAGGACTTCAAAGAGACCTGACAGACTGGACACCTGGTCCCCAAAAGGCTTCTCGAATTTAATCCTGCCAAAACAAAGTCATGAAAATAGGGGAAGGCACAGAAACCACAGCAAGTATAGGCTAGGGGGCCCCAAA
>NC_069411.1:65417343-65433570 GCF_026875155.1 Cherax quadricarinatus | reverse complement strand
CATTCGATGCTTGGCTAATTATACCTTGTTTTGCATTAAAATTTAATTTGAAAGTTCCTTTCCAATATTCTACTTATGTAGTTTAATGTTAAATTTGTTGTGTACTTTGACATTGTTAGAATCACCCCAAAACTTACACCTCCCGTCCCCCGGTTTGTATTATTGTATGTGGGGACGACATCGTTAGCGTCCCGAGCTCTCAGTAGTAGTACCAGTTCCAGTAACCATTACCAGAAACCCGTGTACCAAGGATGACTCATCCCAAACCGTCTCTGCGTGAATCATGACTGTATTCATATTGCTGCTGACCATAGCGGGTTTCAAACCCCCCTCGCATGAGCATTAGAGTCAGTCCGTAGGGAGCAGGAGAGGCAGGTCGGCTGTTGGGCCTTCCCTATTTTCCCGTTATTTTTACGTACTCCCGCCTACGGAGTATTCTTCCCCCCTTTTCCCCACGTTTCAAAACCCACATGAAAAGATGCCATAGGGGAAAAAATTTTTTGGTTATTTTAGAATCCCTAGAAATTTAAATTTTAAATAGTCCCTTTGCTTTTCTTACCCCTTTTTTAATGTCCCTTTAAAATGTTAATAAGGTTCATAAGTTTTACCCTGCCTCTTTTGATAACCAAAAAATTCCTTTCTTATGTCCTAATGATATTTCACCTATTATTCACCATTTTGGGTCATTTCTATTTGATCAAATTTTCTTTATACGGGATAAACTTTTTTTTTGAGCCTCATTATATTTTCAGAAACAGTCATTTTGATGCTCTCTTTTTTACCCAAGTCAACGGTGAAAATTTTTTCCTAACCCCATCGTAATCTGCAAAGCGAAAATCTGGGACTGACTGAGTTATCCCTACTATCATATTTCCTTCAAGACTAAATGTAATTGATTTGTGGTCGCTGCCCCCCAGTTTCTCTAAAAACTTCAAAAAATTATTAAAAGGGGTTCATGTTTGCAGAAATAAGTCAAGCAGGGTTTTTAACCCCTTGTAGGTTCGTCACAAAACTCTTCAAAAAAAAATCCTGAAATACGAAGCCCTATGATTCTAAATTCCCGTCAAGAATTCCAATCAATATACTAAATTTTTAAAATCTTCTAGAATTACTACATTATCGTGCCTTGTGGCCCTAACAATTTCCCCCCATAGTATCTCCCTGGTCCCTATCTAGGTGGGGGCGGGGTTCGAATAAGAATTTTTTTTTTAAAAACTTCAGAATGTGGCCTGTTACCATTTATTTCTATGCAAAACGTATTTTTGAGATCCCGAGTTATTAGTAAAGTTTTAGAGTCTAAGGGGAAAATATTTCAACTGGGACACTCCATAGAATAATATTCAAATTATTAAAGTATTTAAATAACAATACTTATCATTCTCATTTGCGTTGAAATGTAACTTACATGCACTTGTAACAATAAGATGATTTACCACATATCACGATTTAGGTTCAAAATCATGGAAATGTCCACATTAAAAAGGAAGGTTTAATTATTCTTGCCTGAGTAATTCAGTCTTCAATAGACATTACGTCTTTTCTCTAACAAGACTGTAAACTTCAAAATACAAAAGTACAAGATTTAACAAGACCTTTGAAATCTGTGGCCGTAAGTATCGCTATAGGATTACTGAACTGACCAATAATATAAATAACAAAAGAGCTTTCAACAATGAGGAAACTAACTGAGCCAGCTCTAGAGTCCAATTCTCAAACCATTCAACTGTACACCGTAAGAGCAATATACGGATCAGTGATGTCAGGGCTAGAGCAGGACGCGAGACTGACTACTTGCGCCAGTCTGTTGACATGTCGTCAGGTGTGGATCAGCTGAGCACGCAGCCAAGCCGGACACAACAATTGAACGAATTTCACCGGATAT
The DNA here is from genome assembly GCF_026875155.1 of Cherax quadricarinatus. Lineage (NCBI taxonomy): Eukaryota > Metazoa > Arthropoda > Malacostraca > Decapoda > Parastacidae > Cherax > Cherax quadricarinatus. The sequence continues at coordinate 65,431,688 of NC_069411.1, read as the reverse complement.
GGTTCCGATACTTAAACTGCTATATACACAAAAATCCTACCTAACATAATCTAGTAAATAATAGTTATAATAACAAAATAAGTTTGATGAATTAATCGTGAGATATTAATAGTGATAATAACGTATATACCATGGTAATTTTTTAATATAAATAACAATAATAAATATAACGCCGAAAGTCCTCTATTATAGCTGATAAACGGGGACTTTAGCGCGCTATAAACTATTAAGTGATGAACATATTCTCTTACAACATTTAAATAACACAGGAGACGCCATTTTGAAGACATAACCACCCCCCCCGTACGACAATAGGTCGCAGTAGGAGTTGCAAGCATCCATGGTAATATCTCACTTATAGGTAAGCCCTCTTGGTAAATAAAGGCAAGTAGTACGACTGGAAGAATGAGAAGCAGAACTCGAACAAGCAATGGTTATTTGGCCAGAGGATGAGCTTTTGGAACAATGGCCAGAAGAAACAATCTGAGTTGGCTTCCATCACAATCGAAATAGGAGTCTCCAGACATGAACACTGTCAGGGGGCCATCCATAGTACTTAATACTTCGTCCCATCACACGAAACAGCTACTAGTCCGAGAACGTGTGTCAATAAAAAGAGAAAATCACTTGCAAAAGATATATAATATATAAAATTTAGGCTCTAAGCATGTACTCATTTCATAACTAGTTTACATTTTAAGGTAGAATAGCATTTTTTATTTCAGGGTCGAGAAAGGGCATCAGCAATTATGTTAAGGGATTCCACTTAATGTTGAATACTAATCAGAAAAGGTTGCGTGATCCTCCGTAAGCCCACCTGAGGTTTGGGTGTTCTTTGATCTCATCAGGAGAATTAATATAACTTAAAGGGGTTTGTGATCAGAAATACCAGTAATTTTATGGGGGGAGGTTCCCATATAAATGTCAAAATGTTCCAGAAGATATTACTAGGAAGCAAGAAGCTTCTTTCTCGTACAGTTGCAGTAATTCCTTTTGGTGAGCACATTCATCTTTGAAGAAAAAATAAGATATATGATGCAAAATATTCTGTATAGAAGGGGGATTTCTGAAGAGTAACACCAGTGCGCCCCACAGCATAACCGCTGGCATCGAGTGTAAATAGAAGGGTTATTAAAGTGCAGGACTTTTCAATTACGGTGACGAAGAAAGGCAACCGCTTCAAAGAAAACCGGACACTTCAAGAAAAGGCTTAAAAAAAATTAATCTCACAACTTTCCGTCCAGCCAAACTGATCATCTTACTACTGTTAACTTCCTGTAAGAGGGAGATGCAACCTGAGTAAAAAATTAGGGAAACAGAAACTCGATATAAGCCACCAGAGGTCCAAGGAACCCTCTGTATAGAGACTTGTCTATCTTGAGGGATAGGAAACACAGGCAATTGGCCCTAACATATACATCATGCAGACTACCGTCACCCTGACCTTACAAAAACCGAGGTATTTAATCTGGCTTGTCCAAACCGAGCACTGTGGCTAAATTTATGGTGAAGTTTGGTACATTTCTAACTTCTTAAATAAGGTGTTCCAGCGAATTACAATGTTGCCTCCCACTCACAGTAGCTATTTAGTAACAAGATCATCTAATATGCAATCCAACTCCTTCGAAATCATTGCTCAGCAGGTTCATCAGGTGCTGAAGGTAGAGGCCGTGATACACAACCGAAAGGGCATAACAGGCGATAACTGAATATAGCTCCGACCTTGTGAAGTAAATGGAGGATATGTTCTTGGGCTTGCTGGGTAAGGCGGCACATGGATAATAGCCCCTTAATAATCCGTGCGGGTGACATAGCGGCTCCTGATACTCCAGTCTCTATTAGATCATCAATACGGGTAGTGGGAAAACGCATCTGGTACCGTGAGACATTCTAACGAGGCCTTAACTGACTAATCAGTGCCCATTCTAAGAAGTGTTTCCATCAGGCTTGGAACTATTTATACAAGGGCGTAGGCCCACGGACTTTTACTCCAATCAATGAGATCCAATGGGACGAACAAAAAATCTACTTCTTGTTTTTTTTTTTTTGTGGTTTAATGTTTCCGGCTGTTTATGATGGACTTGCCCTTAAGTTGACAATTGTTTGCAAGGCTTTGCTCCTTGTACATCTATGTCGTGGAAATTCCCAATGGTACATCGACGCTTAGGGAACGTCATCGAATAAAACCTCATAACGTAATATCAAGTCTTTGATATCTTTTGCTTTCAGTTCAAATCAAGGTCCCATAAGAGAAAGGAGAGTCAAGAGATTCCAATTTCTCTGAAATTTTTTAAACGTACTCTATCGCGCATTATAGAGATGCTGCGGCAGATTCCATTTTCAGTTTCTCTAAAGGAAGAACTGTCGAAACGTCTTTGAACGATGACTAGGAGTGGAAAGCCTTAAGTTTGGTTATGATGACATAAGAGTCCGTTTTTGCTTTTCTCTTTCCAGGAGTATGTAGTACATAATTTGTACGCTCATTGAGCCGGCTCAATCACTTGCCAAAAAGGACCTTCCGTGTATCTAGGTTGCAGAGCGTGTCCAGGTAAGAATTTCTGTGCCATCACACTGTACCGCTGGTTGAAAGAAACGAGAGCGCTGTGTGTTTGTCGAAAACCAATGCTTTCATCCTTGGATTCTGGCCTTTAGGCTTAAGTTTTTTGAGGGCTATATCCTCAGTTGTGACCAAACGCCTTTGCATTAGAGTTGAGTTGTTTTAAACGAGGGCAGTTCTGATTTTTTCCGGTCCATAATCTTTTAGTACGGCGAGGAGGGGGCCGCGTACTGATGGTGTCCGTTATTAATTCAAATGGACTAAACCCATGCTTCTTGTTTCGCTTTCCCCTTAAGGCGAACAAGAGGAATGGTATTCCTTCGTCCCATCTCATGAAAACTGCTCGCAGTAACGCTCTTCATTATTGATTTTAATAGTTTGATGAAATCGTCGGGAGGGCCCTTGACTGAGGGTGATAAGCAACAGAAAAATACGGACCTGATTCACGAGGCGAGATAAGGGCATGCGTGAAACACTTAGAGGTGTATAAATTTGAACCTTGATCAAATTGAAATTCTAGGGAAACTCCCCACACTATAGAAAAAATTTTCAAAGCTCGAACATTGTGATGCAAATAATTTAATTTTTCTCAAAGGGATGGGCCTCTGAGGATATCGAGTAACGACATCCATAATTTACAACAGAATATTGACATTCCTTTTTAGGTCCTAGGATACACGACCAACACAACATTCCTAATTATTCCAAGCGTGTGAGAAGGCTCAACCACTGACGGAAATTCAGAATGAGGGGTGAAACTGGTGAGGTGTTGCGAAGGTTTGCCTGTCACTTCGCAGACTTGCCAACCTTTTAATAGCTTTCCACAGCCCGGCCTTTCCATTCTGGGACAATGAAAATACATGGCTATTTGCCCAGCGTTTCTTATAGCTCCCATTGTACCTCCCATGGGAACATGGGTGGGCGAAAGCTAATCAGCCAATTCTCTGAAGGTGCTATGTCGCACTAACTAGATGTTTGTCTGGTAGCCAGATGATCGTCAGAAGACAAAAGAGACTTTTCCTTTCTCATTAATATACCATTAGCAAGATGTTACCTTTTTCAGTCTTGGGCGTCGTCTTTTGCTAAAGCTATCTCACGTAATTTCTCTAGGAATGGATCAAGGAACTGATCCCTTATTAAATGCTTCTTTCGTGATTAGCATTATTAATAGCAAAATGCTTGAAAAGGGCCCGATCATAAGAATATTTCAGATTTTGAAGATCCCGGGTTGTAATGATCTGCTGACAATCATCGAGACCCTAAATCTTCGCCTTCACTTAGGACTTTTACAAGTGTGGATAGAAGGATTTTGAGGCGCTCTAGAACATTGGCTCAGTTATAACATTGAGAGTAAATAGGGTAGGAGCCGTCTTTTCGAGCTTCTATGGCAGTAGTTAATGTCAGCTAGAAAATTATCATAACTAGAGGCTCTCGACTTATACCACCGGATAATCTTGATCATTCCTATGAGTAAGTCCAACGCCCTGAATAGGAAAATTTTCACTGGAGATATTCCAACCGGACACAAAGCCATATAGGTTGGCGAAGTTTGGATGTATGAACCTGTGGAAGAGCAACTCTTATAAAGGCCGCCTCCATAGGTTTCTAATAAGACATCTAGCTATTGTGTAGTCATATCACCTTATGGGAGAGTATGTCCTGAGCTTCAACAATTTAAATAACTTCCCGTATCACAGAAGGAATTAATTTCATACTAAATGATCTGGTCTATTCAACTTTCACTTTAGCAAAGTAGGGGACTCATAGCTGGAGTGAATATCTTTTTCTGAAACAGCTCTACAATGAAGTCATGCTATAAACGTGACTACTGAAATCGTTCGGTGAACCTTTTCGTACAAGGGTTTCAGTTTCTTGAGTTTGTCGATGAAGAAATATTATTTCTGAGTTGGGAAACGAGTCCGCTCGTTCCCTGGTATCCCTCTCTAGTCCAATAACAGTGTTCCTTAAATATCCCTTTCTTGATACAATAAGTGCAGTTCAACTCACTGTTATGCCTTAAGTGGTTCTTTGACTTTTCCCTAGAGTTAGATCTAAATTTATTATTAATAGCAAGGAGGCATGATAGGAGGTCTGGCAAGGAATTTCTGTATGCGAGCGCGATCTCTGTAAGATTGGATCGTCCTTTCTTAGGGTAATATTTAGTCAACTGTTTCCAGTTATACTTTTTGTTTACGCCAATCAATTGTTGAGATATTTCATAATTATCGGCGAGTGAGGCTGTTTCTAAGTATATTTAACTATGGGCCAACTAATCAAATAACCTAATGCAAGTTCACTGCAGAAATTATTATAGAAAATCCTCAGATGCGGATCAATTGGGAAGACTTTCCATAGATTTACAGTTAGAATGCTAGCTACACATCCTCAAAGCGATTGTCCTTTTCACGAGCAAAAGCTACATACGGACTGAGTTGGCTGGCGTTTTGCATGCTCTAAAGGTTTTTTGATAACTTTACTGGGAGGAGAGCATAAGCCCTAGGATACCCTTCTTAACGGAATCATAATCCACATATTTCTCAAAAGGTAACATAGCAAGTACCAAAACTTTGAGCTTTACCAGAACAACGAATATGTAATAAGGTTGCCTTTTAATGTTCGTGTCGGGGTCGGAGCCAGCTCCATAAGCACGTGCTTGATTCCAAAGACTTACCAAAGTAAGTATCTACATCTCCGTCATTAAACCTGGCAATCCAGAGATGCAGCTTTTGTATATTGAAAGAATCATTGAGGATTCAGACTCTTTCACTCACCATTACCTTGTTGTTGTTTGTCTATATAGCGGAGCATTTTCCCTTAGAAAGTCTTTCTTCATTTTAATTTACCTAGAGCTTCCTCAATTTGAGCAGTCGTAAAAATAAATAGTCCTCTCTAATTTCTCAAAACTGACTTTGAGAAATATGCCCCGATGGGTAACGAAAATGAGGGAACTGAACTGGCAGTATTGGAATATCCCTTTGGAGACGTGCAACTTTTTGAGTGAGGGCCAGGACTGACCATTACTAGAAAATTCCTTCAAGTAACGGGGCTAATGCCAACTAGCGGCTGCAACCTGCAAACTTCCACTAACTTACCTAGAGGCCAAAGTGGGACCTAATTTATCTGATATCAATTATTACAAGATCAAACTCTTCAAAATTGTTCTTCTAATACGTCGAATCACTACTGTGTAGCTTACTTGAGAAAACTAACTTTCAGAGTCAGAATCTCCTGCTACATGATGGTTAGAGGCCCAGGAAACAATTTGTTTCTAATTATCCCTTACAGTATTGGCTGTGTAATATCTATCGTTATGGCACTCCCAATTTACGGATATCTGGCCAGCATTTTTGTTAGTTTCAAGGAGTCCACTTTAACAATGTTAAATCTCCAAATAACTTTAAGTGACATCTTTCCCATGAATCAATATTAGAAATTAACTAAAGATAAATTCCCGAGTATATAACTTTAACGATTGTTTCTTTTGATCAATGTCTTAGAGACACAGAGAACCCAGACAGGCCCCCCATTTGTATGCGAATCAAAGAAAGATTTTTTAAAGAACTTCAGAATGTTGCCGGTTTACCATTTTATTACCAATGCAGGACAGATTTTAAATCCAGTTATTTAAAGGTTTTTAGAGTCTAGGGGAAATAATTTCATACTGGAAACTCCATAGAATAATGTTCAAATTTATTAAAGTATTTAAATACAATACTTTATCTTCTCTTTGTAGTTAATGTAACTTAATACTTTGTACAGTAAATTTACCATATACATTTAGTTCAAAATCATGGAAATGTCACATTAATAAGGAAGTTTAATTATCCTTCCTGTAATTCAATCTTCAATAACATTTACGTCTTTGTCTTAACAAGACTGTAAACTCAAAAAACAAAAGGTACAAGATTTAACAAGATCTTTGAATCTGGCCATACAGTATCTCTATGGATTACTGAACTGACCAAGAATATAAATATCAAAAGAGTCTTTCAAAGCAATGAGGAACAAACTGAGTCAGCTCTAGAGTCCAATTCTCAAAACCATTCAACTGTACACCATAAGACCCAATATACGATCAGTTGTCAAGGCTAGAGCAGGGAGCAGACTGACTTCTTGCCAGTCTGTTGACGTGTCGTCAGGTTGGATCAGCTGAGCCACGTCAGCCAGCCGGACATAAACAATTGAACAATTCACCGGATGGTTCTGAGACTTAAACTCTATATACACAAGAAATCCTACCTAACCATAATAGTAAAATAATAGTGATAATAACAAAATAGTGATAATAACGATAATAGTGATAATAATGATAATACCATGGTATTTTTCACATATTAACAGATAATAATATAACGCCGAAAGTCTCTATTTTAGCTATAAACGGGGACTTTCACGCTATAATATTAAGTGATAAACATATTCTCTTACAACAGTTAAATAACACAGGATGACCCATTTTGAAGATATCACAGATGGTATATCACACCTAAAATAAATTTTTCATGCCCCTCTGAAATTCTATCCAAACAGGCTCTGTATGTGTTACTTCAAGTTTTTTTACCCGTTTTTATGCAACAGTTCAAGCGATCTCGGGCATACAATGCCAACCCCACCCCCCTTCCCGACAATTCTATCTACTTGGGAACAATTTAAAACCTGAATGTGACATTCCGCAGGCATGTCCCGACTTTTGAATTAAACCACGTCTCAGTTAAGCAAATATATCAATGTTACCTGCACTAGCAACTAGTCTCAACTCGTCCATCTTATTCTTAGCACTGCGACTATTTGTGTAATATATATTTAAAGACCCTCCTCTGTCTTTACCTTTCCTGCTCCTTTCTGTTATTCCACTAAACCTATTACTGTCCTTGTCAATTAGTGCCACTGGCTTTCCAATATCCACCTCATTTTGCCTATTACTAGTTCTCTCTAGTACTCATATTACTACACTGCAACTTCACTGTTTTCCCGCCAAAACCCATACCACTAACTTTTCCTAGTTTACAGACCTAACAACTCCCTCCACTGCGTTGGCCAGTGCCCCCACCCCACACCTAGATAAGTGAACCCAATCCCTGACATAAATGTCATTTCTGCTATAGAAGAGGTCCGAGTTGTCAATGAATGTTACCCCGCATTTTCCTTACAGTATTTGTCCAGCCAGCAATTGACACCAATTGCTCTGGACACACCATTCATTTCCAAACTAAACCCTTGGCAAAATGCCACATATGACACGTTTCCCACCCTTCCTCCTAATTATCTCTATGCTGACCTATACCTGCTAATCAGGTCCTCACTCCTACGTCTGCCAACATCGTTGCCTCCAGCACTGAGACAGATAATAGGATTTCTCCCCATTACCTCTCATGGATGTCATCCAGACAGCTAAAAGTATCCTTCATCCCAGCCCCAGGAAAATACACTCTCTGCCTCCTACTCCTATGCTTCAAGCAGAATGCCCTATCCATGTACCTAATCTGGCTATCCCCAACAACAAACAATGTTTTTTTTACCTTCCTTGGCGTCGTCCGTCCTGATGCTCCGAGTAGTCGACTCACATTCGCCAGGCAGCATTACACCACTTGTACAATTCGTCAAGACATTCTCGATGGTCTTCATTGGGGTTTCTAGGGATGTCTCACTCACATCTGCCAATGCTTCTTCGGTGCTAGTTGTGGGCATTCCCAGTAGAACACTCACATTCGTCAGGTAGCACCGAGAATGGGTTGGAAGTTTCCTCGGTAGTCTTCTGGTTTCTCGTTGTTTCTGCCTCTCCAACCGTTTTCTTGATCTTCAGCTTGGTTCCATGTTGCCCGGCCACTGACCAAACTCCCCTCTTAACCTGGAGACTCAAAACAGGAGGATTACTACGAATCCTCTTTTTCTCCTCCGATAATCGTCGTATCTCCCGGTTAAAAACTCGAGCCTTTTCTCAGGCTGGTAGTTGCTCAGAGAGGGTCCTGGGTTTAGATTCCAGAGAGCACACAAAAAAGGTCTTCACAGAGCTAAGAACGTCACCCCAAAGAAAGAGTTTGTCTAAACTTTCTGAAGTCCCCAAAATTTCGTTTGAAACAAAATCCCACCATCGTTTTTCATCGGCGAATTTGCTCATTCACTGTAATTCCCCCCTCAAGTCATTGACATAATTTTAAACAAAACGGATCCAAGGCTGATCCCCGTGGAAAGCCTTTTTTAAAGATCCCCTCTCGGATTTAAACCCCCTTTGGACACTCTCGCTTCCTGTCTGTGAGCCATGACTCGATCCACGAGACACTTTTTTCCCCCCCTGCCAGGTCCCCTTTCTTTAACAGTCTTTGGTGCGGAAATCATCAAAAGCTTACTTTTAAAACTAAATAAATAAAATTTAAATTTTTTATCGTGGGGAACGCACAAAGCTTTTTCTGAAGAAAATTAAAAAAATTAGTTGACAAGACCGGCCCCTTTTTAACCATGTGAGTATCTTTAAACAAACAATGCTTTCGAGAGGCTTCTTTTAAATTTTGCTATAATTGACCCCCTAGGAATTTTGGGACAATTAAACCGGCTTATTGGGCGTAATTTGACGGTAACGACTTGTCCCCGTTTTAAAAATAGGAAAAACATTAGCCAACATCCCCTATATCAGAATACACCCGTTTGAAGAGATAAAATTAAAAATATTATTTAAAGGTTCACGACTTCCCTTTTCATTCCTTTGAACCTTTTAAAAAACCCCATCAGGACCCGGCGACTTATTTTGCTTCAGTCAGTCTAATGCTTTACAAACCATTTCATAGGGACTGTGATGTTAATAATTTTCATCTTCTGGCCCACTATAAAAATTAATTACTGGGAATATTGTTAGTGTCTTCCTGTGCAAAAACCCAGGAAAATAATTTTAAAAACGAGCACATTTCTTTTTCTTTTTCAGTAAGATGCCATAGTTATTTTTAAGGGGACCTATCTTTTCTCTAACTTTTTTTCTATAGACCTGGAAAAAAACTTTTTTTTTGTTTTAGAATCCCTGAAATTTAATTTTTATAGCCCCCCCAAACACGATTTCAGTCACCAATACGAAGCAGGGGCTGTACTTTAATCAGTGGTGCCTGTACTTAACTCTGGAAGAAGTGTTTGTGTGCTCCCCCGGTGAACCCCAAATGCCCCCCAAGCACTTTACCAGCAACTTAAGGAAGAACTGAGGGGAGCGAAAAAGGGGATACGGGGATTGACCAGGAAAACAAAAAGGGTTCGTAGTAGTCCTCCTGTTTCGATCCTCAGGCAATAAGGGTCGTGGTCAGGGTGGGCGCAGGGGACACGAAGTTTCGATCAAGAAAACGAATGGAAAACCACAAAAAATGAAGAAGAAAAAGATCTGTGGAAACTCCCGTGGGAAACCCCCAACGCATTCTCGGTGGGTAATGACGAATGTGAGTCGACTACTGGGATCGTCGTCGAACGACAAAAAGGAAGGGAAGAATATTGTTGTTGTTTTGGGGTAGACAGGTTAGATACATGGATAGGGCATTCTGCTTGAAAGACAGGAGTAGGAACAGAGGGGTTTGCTTTCCTGGGGGGGGGAGGAGGACATTGTTAGCCGCTTGAAACATCAAAAAGGGTAATGGTTTTGCTATTATTCCCCTCAGGCGGAGGCAAGATGTAGGCAAGCTAGAAGTGAGGTTTTAGTTAGAAAGTTGGGAAACCTATAGACAAAAATTGGGAAGAAGGGGGGGCGCCCTGTTTTTTGGGTTTTTTCCCAAAGAAGGGTGTTGGTAATGAATGGTTGTCCAGTGCAATTGGTATAATTGTTGGCGGGATAAACACTGAAAGGGGATAATCATACCATTCTTGACAATTGGGAAATCTATGGCCAAAAATGACATGTATGCCAGGGAGGGGGTTCACTTATCCAAGGCGGTGGGGTTTTCTTGAAACTCAGTTGAGGGGTTTTGTTAGGACTTTAAAAAGGATTAGTTAGGGGTTTGGGGTTTAGAAATGGAAAATAATGGTAGGATTATTGCTTTTGCTTGATATTAAGAATCTTAATATAACTGTCTGGAGTAAACTCGGGGTTTTTAAAATTTCAGAAATTGTGTAAAAAAAAGATAAATGGGAAAAATGTGCGAAAAAAAACATATGATGGTATTTTTGAAATAGTCAAAGTGTAAAAATAAAAATTAATGAACTACTTTTGGGTAATGTGCGGGGAAAATTTGATATCATTGCTTTACGAAACGTGGTATGATTTCAAGATTTGGGATAGACTGCTGATGCAATATTCGGGGTTTTAAGTGTTCAATGTGGATAGATGCAAGGGAAGTGGGAGGAGTTGATTTTATGTTCGGAAAATATTAATTGTTGATAAAAACAGGAATAAAATAGATGGAGGATAAAGAATTGTTTTTTTGGGAGAGTTCGTGGAGGTCAAGAAAAACTAATTCAGGGGTAATATACCGACCCCCTTGGCTTTGGGTCCGATAGAGGGGGACTTCTTTGGGACGAAATTGTTAGGGCTTCTGGACACAGTAAAATAGTCAGAGAGGGGACTTTAACTTAAAATCAATTGACTGGGAAATTTTTTGACAGGTAAACTGAGTCCAGTGACTTTATGGAAAAGTTCAGGCAGTTTTCTAAACAGAGCATAACTGAGCCCACCCGAGGTTAATTTGCTAGACTTAGTCTTGTCAAATAAGGAAACACTCGTGAAAAATTGGAGATCACTGAAGGCTTGGCGCAATGATCCAAATCCATCACTTTTAGCATTAATTGGGGGAAGCAAGAATAATGATAAAAGTAAAAATCCCGATTTTCGTTTTTTTGCCGATTATAAAAGGACTTTAAGAACATCTTCTAATTTGTTGGGGTTTTAGCTAATGATTTTTTTTGACGATAATCATACTTATGAATATGAAGTGATCTGTTTTATGTTTGTTTTCTTAATAGTCGGGGAACTATCTGATAAATCAAGCGACAGTGCAGAGGCTTAAATACTGTCGGAAGGAGAGGTGCAGAGTAGTAGTAGTAATAAAAATGTACCCACTGAGAGGTCAGGTCCTCTCAGATCCAACATTTTCTCACTTGAAAGGGTTGTCCAAGGTGTTTCCTGTACCAAGGGTATTGTGTTGAGTGTCTGACAAGTGAACATCAAAATGGTATACAATACCGACAGGTTGGTGGGTAAGACACATAGGCAACATTTAGGCACTTTTTTCCCAAAAAACGTTTCGCCTACACAGTAGGCTTCTTCAGTCGAATGCAGAAAGTGGGCAGGAACAGTAAGATGTGAAGACGATGTAATCAATCCTCCCCCTTGAAGTCGTAAAATTTGAGGTTGTCGGGTCCCTCAGCCTGGAGAAGTTCATTTCCCCATAGTCAGAACTATCTGAAGATCAAGCGACAGTGCGGAGCTTAAATACTGTCGGAAGGAGAGGTGCAGAGTGAAGTAGTAGTGAGAATGTAGCCCTGAGGGGTCAGGTTCCTCTCAGATCCAACAGTTCTCATTTGAAAGGGTTGTTCAAGGTGTTTTCTGTACCAAGCTAGGGTTATGGACACCCCCGAGCTTCAGAACCTTGCATTTTCTACACTGAACAAACATCTGCCACTTTTCTGGCCCAAGAGTAGAGTTTATCTAAACCTCCTGAAGTTCCCTAAAAATCTACGTTTGAATCAATATCCTACCTATCTTCGTGTCATCGGCGAATTTGCTCATATCACTAGAAAATTCCTTCATCAAGATCATTGATATATATATAAACAACAATGGGCCCAAACTGATCCCTGGGGAACGCCACTTGTTACTGATCCCCACTCGGATTTAACCCATTTAGGGGACACTCTCTGCTTCCTGTCTGTGAGCCATGATTCGATCCACGAGAGCACCCTTCTCCAATGCCATGAGCTGCTACTTTCTTCAACAGTCTTAGGTGCGAACTTTTTCAAATGCCTTACTAAAATCAAAAGTAAATAATATCAAATTCTTTATCGTGGTCAACGCCTCAAAAGCTTTACTGAAGAAAGTTAATAAATTAGTTGACAAGACCGGCCTCTTGTGAATCCATGCTGAGTATCATTAATCAAGCTATGCTTATCGAGATGGCTTTATAATCTGAGCTATAATTAAACCTAGTATTTGCTACAATTGAGGTCGGGGTTATTGGGAGGTAATTTGACGGTAACGACTTGCCCCCTGTTTTAAAAATAGGAATTACATTAGCCATCTTCCACATATCAGACACTACACCTGTTTGAAGAGATAAATAAAAATATTAGTTAATGGTTCACAGACTTCCATTTTGCATTCTTTAAGAACCCTTTGAAAAAACCCCATCAGGAACCCGTGACTTGTTTTGCTTCAGTCGTCTATCTGCTTCACAACCATTTCACTAGTGGGCTGGGTGTTACATAATTTATCTTTTAGCCCATTATAAAAATTAAATTAAGGAATATTGTTAGTGTCTTCCCGTGTAAAAACCGAGAGAAAATAATTATTTAAAATCGAGCACATTTCATTCTCTTTGTCAGTAAGATGCCCATAGTTATTTTTAAGGGGACCTATCTTATCTCTAACTTTTGTTCTATATACCTGGAAAAACTTTTTGAGTTAGTTTTATAATCCCTAGCAACTTTAATTTATAGTCCTTTTAGCTTTTCTTATCCCCTTTTTAATGTCCCTCTTAATGTCAATATACTGATTCATAAGATGACCCTCACCTCTTTTGATACGCCTATAAATTCCTTTTTATGTCCTAATAGATATTTCACCTATTATTTATCCATTTTGGGGTCATTTCTATTTAAATCTAATTTCTTTATATGGGATAAACGTTCTTTTGAGCCTCATGTATAGTGTTCAGAAAATGTCATATTGATAGCTCCCTTCGTTACCCAAGTCAAAAGATGATAAGTGTTCTCTAAGCCCATCGTAATCTGTAAGGGGAAAACCTGGGACTGTTACTGAGTTTTCCCCACTTCATACTTCCATTCAATGCTAAATGTAATTGATTTGTGGTCGCTAGCACCCAGTTCCTCCCGAAACTTCTAAATTATTAAAAAAGGGATTCATTATTTGCCAGAACTAAGTCAAGCGGTTATTACCCCTTGTAGGTTCTGTCACAAACTGCTTCAAAAAAAAATCCTGAACTACTTCTAAGAAGTCGTATGATTCTAAATTCCCAGTCAAGAAAATTTAAATCAATATGACTAAAGTTAAAGTCTCCTAGAATTACTACAATATTTGTGCCTTGTGGCCCTAACTATTTTTCCCCCCATAGTAGTCTCCCCTGTCCGTATCTAAGTTTGGGGGACGGTGTTGCGAATAAGAAATTTTTTAAAGAACTTCAGAATGTGGCCTGTTACCCTTTATTTCTTATGCAAACAAGATATTTGGATCCGAGTTATTTAAAATTTTAGAGTCTAGGGGAAATAATTTCAACTGGGAAAAATCCATAGAATAATATTCAAATTTATTAAAGGATTTAAATACAATACTTTATCTTCTCTTTGTAGTTAATGTAACTTAATATTTGTACAATAAGTTTACCATATACATTTAGTTCAAAATCATGGAAATGTCACATTAATAAGGAAGTTTAATTATTCTTCCTGTAATTCAGTCTTCAATAAAATTTACGTCTTTGTCTTAACAAGACTCTAAACTCAAAATAAAATGGTACAAGATTTAAAAAGACCTTTGAATCTGGCCGTAAAATATCTCTATGGATTTCTTTAACTGACCAAGAATATAAATATCAAAAGAGTCTTTCAAAGCAATTAGGAACAAACTGGTCACTCTAGGTCCAATTTTTCA
>NC_069411.1:65392641-65416843 GCF_026875155.1 Cherax quadricarinatus | reverse complement strand
TGGCTTGCCCAAAAAACTGACATGGTAAATTTAGGAGAAGTTGTTACTTTTTAATTTCTTAAATAAGGTTTCCAGGCAAATTTAAAAATGTTGCTCCCATCTTTTGCTATATAAAATAAGATCATCTAGATATGCATCCACTCCTCTAAATCATTGGTCAGCAGGTTCATCAGGCGCTGAAAGGTAGAGGCCGTGTTACACAACCCGAAGGGCATAACACGATAATTGAATAATCCGCCTTGTATAGTAAATGCGGATATTTCTTGGGCTCGCTGGGTAAGCGGCACTTGGTAATAGCCCCTTAATAAATCCAGGAGCATTCCTCGCCCAGCTGCCGGTGAGGGTGGACGTTTGCTACTCCTCTCTGACAGGCGCAAGTGCTAGCCAGGCTGTCACAATGGTGGTTGGGGTGCGACGCAGAATTAACACTGTCGGCATAGAATTACTGAGAGATACAATTAATCAAGATTCGGAGTTGACGTTGTTGCCTCTGATTATTCGAGAGACATATGGGATTGAGGATTGCGACCTTTACGGTGTAGCCTTAAATGGAAACTACCGAATGTTTGTGAAACTGCTGTCATCACACGTGTATGAGGATCTACTTGCTCAATATCAGGATGTTGCTTTTCGAGGTTAACGAGGGCATCCGGGTTTAAAGATGGTCAATGTTTCGAGTCAATTTACGTATGTAAATTTTACGTAATGTGCCTTTCGAGGCAAATGAAGCTGACCTACGTTTTGTGTTCGGGAATTTTTTGGGAAAACTGTACACGTAGCTCAACAAGGCAAGTGGACGGCAGGGGCTTACGGGGGTTATCCAGAAGGTAGTTTTAGCCTAAAGATGACTCTGAGGAAAACCTTACCTTCGTATGTGTTCTTAGAGGTTTTTTAGGACACAAATATCGTAACTTACGTTGGCCAACGTAGAACTTGTAGACTGTGTGATGGTTATGATCACATAGCGGCTGAATGTGCGCGGCGGAGGACTGGCCAGGGAATACCAAGGAGTGACATTACGAGGCGAGGACCTACGTGCAGTCAGAACTGCCAGGAAAGGACGTAGGCGTGGTCGGTTGTGGAGTGAGTAAGTGGAGGAAATGCAACGTGAGGTGGAGCATGAGGGTGCGTGCAGCAATTGAGTGCGTCTGCAGAGGATGTGATGCACGAGGCGGACAGGACGTACCGAATGACGTAGAAATTGACGTAGTGCTTGAGACAGTTTTGCAGGGATGTTTCCTAAATCGGAGGAAAGCCTTGACAGAGGTAAACGACGGGAGACCAGGTACAGGGACGAGGGGAAGCATGCGGGTCTGAAGAAAGGAATGTAATGTTCGGGTTGGCCAAGTAGTGAGAAGGGAATGAGGTGATAGAGGTGGAGGTGCACAATGAGGAAGGTCAGGAGACTAGCTGGCAGAAGAGGAAGTGTCGAGGAAGCGGGCAACTGTCACGTCTGACTCGGATGACGTCCTCACTCCAGCACAAAGACCAGGGAAAAAGGGGGGATTGAAGGTGTGTGCAGAGGCACAGAGAAAAAGAAACGCCAGCAAGGGGTTAGGAGTGGAGGGGATGGGGTGAGTTCCAAGGACGGTGTGTATGAGGCTACTGTGACTAGCGGGAAAATGTGGTAGGTGGGGGAAATAGTGGGTGGAAACGTAAGCAGGCCTAAGTTTTATGACAATTAACTGAAATGGTTTCTGGTAAGATTGGTAGTGTGTATGGTTGCGAGAGACTGCTGTATCGATAAAGGTAGATGTTGCCTTTTAACAGTGCATAAAACTTGAAAACCAGGAAAAATTGATGGAGGTGGATGGATAATAGGGCTTTTGTATACTCCATCGAACGTTTAAAAGGTGGAGTAGGTGTTTTAATTCGTGAAGGCAAGCCCGCCGTTTGTTTTGCAAAGGTTGAGGCGGGGGGTGAGGGAAGAATAATGAGAGTGGTCGGGTGGTGGATGCGTGAACGAGTGTCCTTTGTTGGTGTATGCTCCGGCGAGAGAACGATGCGATGGTAAATCGGCTTTGTAAGGGATGATCTGGTGTTTATTTCTTGAGACGCGGCCCAGGTTGCATTGATTGGGGGAGATTGGAATTGTATAATAGGAGGATGTGATGTGTTGCCGTTGGGCGGGCGGGATATTTTTCAAATGTGTTGCGAGACCTTGTTAGAGATATTGGGGTACGAGATGCATTTTTGGGGGGTCGAGCGGCGGCGGGAATAGGTTGAATGTGCAACATACGTTAGGTAAGGAGGGAATACGCAGCTAGATGGATTGGTTCTATATAACGCAAGGGGTTTTCATGGAGTTTTTAACACTATAGAGCAATTTTTATTCAGATCACAGGCAGTGGTGGTGGGGGTGGTTGCATGGGACTCGTAGTGTAAACGGTTTTGATTGAAAGCTGCTGGAAATTAAACACGCGATCCTTGAGGATGAGGAAGTGGGGAGGGGTTTGACTCTTCGCTGTGGAGAGCTAGTGAGGAGCAAAAAGGTGATCTTGTTGTACGTTGGTTGGGACAGTGTGGCCAAGGGAGGAGTCGTAGGGTGGTTAAGTGGGTGAGGGGAAGCGTATAAATCGACTCTGAAGTATGGATTAAACAAATTATTTGAGACAGTAGAATAGGTACTGTCATGAGCAAGGGTATGTAGTGGGTGGGGTATTCCAACAGGTGGCAATAGGATGATCTGAAGGCAGGATATGGAGAGGTGCAGGAGAGAGAGATTTCATGCGGTGCGGGTGTAGGCTGGGTGTGAAGGAAGTGCTTTGGGGGGATATGCCAGCGGCATGGTGTGTTGAGGAGACCAACAGCAGAGGAGGACAGCGACCACATAGCAGATTTGGAAGTGCTCAGACTGAGGTGAAGGGTTTAGGGGGGGCAGGTGTTAAAAAAACACCGGAGGTGATGAGTATGTTTGCGGATGCGTGGTATGGGCATTATGGAAAAGTAAAAATGGAGTTTATAGGGAGCAGGATCTTGATGGGGTGTGTGCGGTAGAGCCTGTTGCTTGGGGGAAAGAAAAGGGACAGGGGAGGAAGCTTTTGGGTGTTGAGATTGAAGAGGGGGAGTTATGGAGAGCGCTGTAGACCTTGTGCAGAGGCAAAGCACCAGGTTTTGAGGGACTACACCAAGTGAATTTTACTTAAAACATGGGATCTGTTAAGCCGGGGTTTTTTAGTAACGTGTTCATAGATGAAAGAAGGGGTAGACACTGGGCAGAAGCAAAGTACAGGTCGTAGTGCTTGTGCCAGGTACGGACGAGTACACTTAAAGATTACAGGGCAATTTACTCTATGTGTGCGGACTATAATTGTTCGCGAATAATTTTGGGAGAATAGGGTTAAATGTGTAGTGGGCACGTGTAGTTTCAAAAAGGTCAACTAAGGAGTATGCAGGACGGTCGATGGTCATGGGGCATGGAATTCTAAAGGGGTTGTTGAGGAGTTTTGAGGGATGCAGGAAGGAGGGGGTATCTGGCTGGCGGGGGCGGGGGGGGATTGATGGGCAAGGGTGAGTGCTTATGATCAGGAGTGGAAAAGGGTAGGGTTTTTAAGACAGATCCTTTAGCAAAACAAGGTCTTTGGGGATGAGATTGTTGGGGTGGGTTGTAAAGTTGTATAAAGGGGAAAAAGCGAGAATTCAGATCAATGGACGCGTGGGATGTGTGAGTGGAACATGGATAGGGCTTGAGGGCAGGGTTGCCCGCTATCACAGGTATTATTTGCATTGTGCA
Source organism: Cherax quadricarinatus (assembly GCF_026875155.1). Classification (NCBI taxonomy): domain Eukaryota; kingdom Metazoa; phylum Arthropoda; class Malacostraca; order Decapoda; family Parastacidae; genus Cherax; species Cherax quadricarinatus. The sequence continues at coordinate 65,413,110 of NC_069411.1, read as the reverse complement.
AGAATATCATTTTATAGGTTGGTTGAGCCAGAGTGAGTGGTGGGGAGGGGTCGAGGGAGGGCTTTTTAAGGCATATGTGGTAGGTTACGTGGATGACCACACTCCTAGTCCAGAAAGGGAAACAAGATTGAGAGGAGATGGAGGGTGTGGTTGGATGTTTGGAGGGGGTGCGACAGGCATGACGGTAAACGTTGAGAAAAACAAAGACTCATGGGCTAGGGAGTGGAGAGTCAGAGTTTGATGGGACTTTGGATGTGGTGAGACGGAGGAAGGGCAGTTAGTATATGTGGCATTTTGTTATAGAGCGGGACCATACGGTGCAGGATAGGGCGGCGAATTGTTGAGAATGGTGGACGCGTGGAAACTCGGATTGGGGGATGTTACGTCCTTATCACTTGGAATTGTTTGCAACGGGCGATTGTTATTAAGTATTGCTGTACAGTAGGTTATGTAATGTAGCAGCAGTTTTTCATGCTGGGGCTGAGATGAGATTACTCGTATCCTTCGAAGTGTTTTTAGGTTATTATGGGGCTCAGGATGTGTATGGGGATGAAGAGGGTGGTGGTGATTGCCGTTGAGGATGGGAGGTTTAGAGATTTGTTGGACCTTGGGAAGGAGGGTTGAAATGCATTTTCGTCAGGTGGGGTGGAAAAGATTAGGGGGGACAGAGGGTGGACATGCATGCAAAGGCCAAACATTGTTATTTTGAGGCGGAATGTATGTGGGTGGGGAATGGAGGAGTGTGAGATTTTGTTTGAGGGCACTTTTGTGGGTCACGCGAGCCAGACAAATTAATGTGAGGGATTTATATGCATTTTGGGGTAGAGGAGTACGGCACCAGTTGTGGGGCGATGTTCCAATGTATGCATTGGGGGGCTTTATGGAGTCTGTTCGGAAAACTATAAAGCTAGGGCCAGGGTTGCGAGAGATCATGTATAAATTTTTACAAGGGATTCTGCTACGGGATCATTCCTCAGAACAGACGTGTGGGTAGAGGAGGGTTGGTGTGGGTTATGGTGGGGAGTTGGAAAAGCCTATCACGTGGTATACTTTTGCTATTATTGGGGCGTGTGAGGAAATGGTGGGGAAATGTGGTCAGGCAGGATAGGAGGAATGGGGTGTCAGTGTTAGAGAAGCGCTGAGTCTTGATATAGGGAGGGGGAGGGAATGTGGCACGGGGGGGGAGTAGCTTATATCGTGGTTGGAGTTCCGTTGTACATATGTGGGGTAGACAATGAGAGGGGTGGATAATGGGGAGACGAGGGGGGGAGGAAACGTGTTTTAGCGAGGATTTTTTGTAGGGACATTAGAATAGGAATCGGGAAATTATGGGAGGAGCTGGGAGGGCGCTTTTACTGAGGGTTACGGTCATAACTGGTGGGGGAGTTGCTTAGCGTTGTGAGGGGGGGGGGAGGAAGTGGGTTTAGATTGTTGTGTAACGCATACGATAAAAAGGGGGGTGGGGGTATCAAACGGGCTGCAAAACGAAAGATGTTGGTTTGGTGTGGCTATGTGCGTGGGTGAGTGATAAGTGCAAAGAGAAAGATTGTGTGTAATTGGGATGTCCATGGGGAGTAGCTGAGTTCATACGTTCTTAGTAGTGTATTTAATATTGTTAATTATGCCTTCTGTTAAGGCTATGTAGTAGACCGTATAAGAGTACAAGTCTGAGAATGCTTGCATGAGACAGCAATAAAGATAGGAATTTGACTCCATGAATAACGAATTCCAGTTTTCATGTATATTATATTCATATGTATCATATAAATAATTTAGGACTCAGCTGGCATTTTTACTACTGTTTAGGTTGTTATTTGTTTCAATATAATCTGTTCTTAGTTTAATTTAGTTATGGTTAGTTTATAAGTAAATAAAACAACGGTGAAATGTACATGTTGGGGAGCTGGGGGGTAAATAGGGGGAGGGTACACTGACCTTGCTTTTTGCGGCATGTAATTATTGTGTGTGGATATTGAATTAGCAGTCGGGAAGGTGTAAGGGTTTCTTTATTTTGTATACTTGAAATAGTTATGTTTGTAGTAACGACTTATGGATATGGCATATTCACTAATCAGCTGCATGAAGTGTAGATATGTGGACATATTACTGGCGTATTCCAGTGAAATAGTAAATTGATGTATTTATATTGTCTGTCGATGCTCTTTTGCTGTATGCTTTTGTGAATGTATTGTATGTTATAAAATAAAATATAAAAAAATAAATCCAGGCGGTGACATAGCGGCTCTGATACTCTGTCTATTAGCTCATCAATTGGGGTTGTGGGAAAACCATTCTGGTTACGGTGATGAGAGCATTTAACCTTACGATAATCAGTGCAATTCTAGATAGGTTCCTAGGCTGGGGAAAACTAAATACAGGCGCGAGGCCCACGGACTTTTACTCCGTTCTATGAGTCCATGGGACAACAAAAATTCTACTTCTTTGTTTAATGTTTCTGTTTGAGTGGATTTACCTATAGGGTTGACTGTTTGGCATAGCTTTGTTCCTTGTACATCTATTGTCATGAATTCCCAATGTTCAACACCTAGGGACGTCATCGAATAAAACCTTCATAACGTAATATCAAGTCTTTGATATCTTTGCTTTCTCAATCCAAGGTCCATAATGAAAGGTTATTCAAGAGACTGACAATGTCTCCTGAATTTTTTTAACGTACTTCTATCGCTTTAGGATGTGCGGCAGACTTTACATTTTCGTTTCGCTAAAGAAGAACTGTCGAAAATGGTGCTATACTAGGGTGGTAACCATTAAGTTGGTTGATGTGATAAGTACGTTTTGCTTTTCTCTTTCCTGGAGTTAGTAGTAATAATTTAACCTCATTGAGGCTCAATCACTTCTAAGGACATTCGTATCTATGGTTGCAGAGGTGATGAATTTCCAGGTAATGTAATTGTTGCCATCACCGGTCACCTGGTTTGAAGAAACGAGAGGCGTGTGTTGTTTGTCATAACAATGCTTCATTTTGGATTGGGCCTTAGCTAAGTTTTTTGAGGCTAATTCCCTCAGTTGTGACAAACGCTTTTGCATTAGAGTTGGAGTTGTTTTAAACGAGGGTTCTGATTTTCCAGTCAGAATCTTTAGTTATGGCGGAGGGGGCCGGTACTTGGTTGTCCGTAAATTTAATTCAACTGGATCTAAACCAGTGCTTTCTTGTTCGCTTTCACTTAAGGCGAACAAGAGGAATGGATTATTCCTTGTCCAATCTCTGGAAAACTGCTCGAAGTATGCTCTCATCATTGATTTTAATGATTGATGAAATCGTTCGAGGGTCCTTGCGAACTGAGGGTGATAAGCACTGAAAATACGGACTATAATTTCCGAGGCGTGATAAGGCATCACGAACATCTTAGGGTAAAGTTTGAACTTGAGCGGATAGTATTATCGGGGAATCCCCACCTGTGAGAAGTTTTTTTTGCAAAGCTCGAACATTGATGCGAGAATTATTTTTCTCAGGGAAGCCTTGGATATCGTGTAACGACATCCATAATTGTAAACAGATATTGATTCCCTTGTTTATATTTAGTCTTGGGGTAACGGACAACACAATCTTTTATCGGCGTGGAAGGGGCACCATGACGGGAAATCGAAAATGACGGGAACTAGGTGGAGGTGTTTTGCGAGGTTTGCCGGTCACTTGGCAGCATGAACCTTTTTGATAGCTTTCCACAGTTCCTTCATTCTGGGCCAATGAAAATGCTTTGGCATATTTTGCCAGGCGTTTTCTTTACTCCCATAATGTCCTCCCATGGGATATGGTGGCGAAACTATTTAGCCTTTTTCTAAAAGTGCTAGGTCAGCACTACTAGTTGTTTGCTGGTAGCCAGATGAATCGATCGGAAGACAAAAGAGACTTTTTTCTTTCTCATTAATATACCGTTAGCAAGGTAGTAACAATTTTTCAGGTCCTTGGGCGTCGGTTCTTCTGTAATAGCTTCTATCGGTAATTTCATCTAGGGATGATCAAGGAATTGATCCTTATTAAATCTTCTTTCGAATAGCATTTTAAATCAGAATCTTGAAAAGGGCCGATCATAGGAATATTTCAGATTTGAGATCGGGTTGTAAGGATCGACTGAACAATATTCGAGACCTAAATTTGCCTTCACTTAGGCCTTCAGTTGGATAAAGGATTTTGAGGCGCTCTAGACATTGATTAAGTTATACATTGAGAGGAAAATATGGTAGGAGGAGCCCTCTTTTCGCGACTTCTTGGCATAGTTAATGTCAGTAGAATTATCAATATACTACAGGCATCTCGGCTTTACTCGGATTGTCTGTTCATGCCTATGAGGTAAGTCAAACGCACTGACATAGGAAATAGTTTCATGGATATACCTACCGACACTAAGCCAGTATAAGTTGGTGTTCGGAATGTCTATCTGTGTAGAGGCACTCTTATAATGGCGCCTCAATAGGCGTCTAATAAGACATCTAGCTTTGTAAGAGTCATATCACTTAAGGGAAGTATGTCCTGCTTCAACAATGTTAAATAATCTGCCTGTATCACGGAAGGAATTTAATTTCGACTAATTGTGTCTCGTCTATTCCCAACTTTTCACTTTAGAAAGTAGGGAATCATAGCTGAGGGAATATCTTTTCTGCAAACGCTCTAGTATTGAGGTCATCTAGAATAAATAACGTATTCGTTAATTGTGAACCTTGTTACGGTAATAGGGTTCTGTTTCTTTTGAGTTTGTCGATGACGATTTTTTTTTTTATAATTTGTATTAAGGACACAGTATACTATTACATGTTTGTTATACATAAAACTTAACCAAAAAAAACTCAACACTGCGAAAAAGCAAGCCCAACTAGGAAATGAAACAGAGAACCTACACCTGAGCTTCCTTAACAAAAAAAGCTACAGCAACAAAACCTGTTAACACTTAGGCATATTTTGTTACAAAACTTTATATACAAAACATTAAGATACACTAATATTTTCATACAATATTTGGTCTAGTAAAACATAATTATGTACATAGATTCTCGTAAACCAAAAACCTCTGACAATGTTATCGAGGTGACTAATCGTTACTCCCACACCCCATATAACCTAATACACGTCATATTGAACTTTTGCCACACTCTAGAATAATGATAAATAAGAATTTTTTTTTTTCTGAGATGTGTACCTCCTCCCATCACCACCAGGTACACAGTTTGAACAGGTGAAATATACCCTTAATCCGTGTGTATACCGTTCTACCTCATTAAACTTCCAAACAGGAAGGAATACTGAATAGGGCAATGTACAATGCCCACTCTCTCGTACACAGTTGAACATCTAAACATTGACAAAGTTATATATACAGGAAATACATGTTGCTGAATTGCACGCAGGCAACCTCGCCGTACTAAGTTTGTTAAATAGGATAGGAATCCTAAACATAGTCTATGGTGCAACAAAACAAAACCGCATCTTTTTCAACACAAATAATTCTTTCGCTCATATTTCCTAAAAAAAAAATAAAGGTTTGGTCCTTCTTTGTAAAAGTTATCGAAAGGACGCCTTGGCGAACCCACCAGAATCAAAAAATTTTACCAAAAACTCCATCTCTCTCAGAAGCCCAATTTCAATACGGAAACCCCACCCACAACAACAGACCTCACACAGACACGCACACATACCACACCACACACACACACCACAGCAGTGACAAACCAAACACCCTCAACACACACCTCAACCACACACTCAACACAAACACTCAACACACAAAACTTCAACACACACACTCAACACACACACTCAACACACACATACACTCATACACACACACACACACACACACCACCACACCACACCACACACACACACACCACCACATCCACACACCACACCACAACCCACACACACACACACAAAGGCCTTCACAAAGAAGGCCTTACATCACTGTTATCTCACTTACACCATGGAAGCATCCACCATCTCTTCTCTTCCTTACTACACTCCATCTCCAAGTACTCATACACTCAACCTCCGGAAGCCAACCCCTTGGCTGGCTTCCCCCCCCCCCCATTTTTTTTTTTTTCCCGGCCGGCACCAACTGCTGTAGTCGTGCTAACAGTCGTCCCCGTAAACTCTCGGAAAAATGAGCACCCACTGACACCCCATATAAGCTCCTATTCCTACCACCGATCCTATAAAACGCGCCCGCTAAGGCCTGAGCCTGACATTTACCCTCCACCTCCCTCATTCCCAAGAAACATACAAAAAATCAACCATTATATAAATAACTCTTAACGCCCTAGCTACCTATTAGACACTCCTCCACGTCTAAAATGTAAAGCCCTAAGGACCCACACCCTTCCCCCTTCCAATAATCCAAAAACACCCCTCACCACACCCTTACATTTCAAAAAAGGAACAATAAACACCACATGGGAAAGCAGTTTCACGTCGCCACAATGACACTTGAAGCATCACTACATATCCATCTGCTCAACACCTGTTTTGACGCTTATGTCCCCATAAGGTATCTGTATACCACTTCTATCACCCTTGCTGGCATTCTTAGGCTTTCGAAAATTCTTCAGTATTACCTCCAATTATATGTGGGGAAGACCGCCATCCTTGCAAGCGGTCTCCCGATGATTACTCTACTCCCCACCAGCTGCATATTCGCAATAGACACACATATCGCATCTGTACATACACCTTTAACATATCCTCACACACCTCCCAGGTCCTCCACTCCACCAAAAACGTAAGTCCCGCATCACCTCCCACACGCCGCCCCCCTCGGACCCCCCTGCAATGATGGTATCTCACCTTGAAGTACATTGCCTCAACCTGGCCCAAAAATGCCAACAAACCCACTCCCCCTGAGGCACCCAGTAATTACTACATCACGTCCCAACCACACGCCTCCCATAGCCCCATATTACCTTAATGCCTTTCCTCTGTATGTCTGTTACGTCACAATTCTCCAAGGGATATACTGCAGCGCTCCCAAACCTTTCTGTATACCAACGAACTTCTCAATCTCAGCGCTTTGGATTGCAACGTATCATCTCTGGACCCGAAGGCAAAGTGCCTACCCACATGCCCTGTCCCTTATGCCTCGGAATTATCTTTCTAAACTTTCCTGCCTGTCCGCTGTGTACCAAATCCCACAAATCTTAATCCATTCTACTACGTTCCACTCCCCAAACCCTGACCCAATCTCCCGTCCTACATGTGCCCACCTCTAACATACTTCGACTTGCTTTTTGTTTTACCTCATTCCTGTTATCGGCCCCAAACTTACTCGAGATCTACCACCTTGAAAAATCTCTCCCCTTCCAACTAAGTAAGATCTCGTTCATAACGTAACCCACAACCCCCGTCATTCCCTCAACCCCCTCCACACACACTCTCGGTCTAACAAGCTCATAAAATGTGGTTCTGAACGCAAGCAAATAATTAAGCTGTGTAAGTGGGCAACCCTGCCCAAAACCTCCCATACGAATCCAGATCCCAACTTAACGCTATTTCACTTGCACAAGCAATGATCCGCCCCCCGCATACAATTGCATCCACCCACCCTACACCCTGGCACCCAAACCCAAATCACACCAAAAAACTCTCACGCAAAAACAACACCCTGTCCACACAATCATACGCATTCTCCCAATCAACCCCTAGAAACCCCCCCACCCTCAAAGCCCTCTAAGAAATCCCTTATGCACACGTGTCATTCCGCATACTCCTTCTGGAATCCCCATAACTGACCTCTGTGTAAAAGCACTCGAGAACGCCCTTCGTTCTATTCCCTAGAATCTTTGGAATACTTTAGTTGCACACATTAAGGAAATTGCCCGGAAGCACTCTGTGCCTGCGCCCCTTCTTCTTTGGTTACTAATACAACTATGCCTGTACGTTGTGACTCACCCAATTTTCTCTTTCCTTCTAGCATATTTTTCAAAACCCTACTCAACAATGAATACATTCACCCCCATGAGCCCTATAAAAGTCCATTAGGCAAACCGTCAATGCCTGGCGCCTTACCCGTATTCATGCTGAAGACCGCATCTGCCCACCTCACCTCACTAATAATCCCTACAACCCCACCTATCCTTTCTTCCTATAGCCTTATGAACCCCCTACCGAAAGACGCCTTGCCAGGCGCCCCGCCCTCCCCCTTCTCTCCATTTTCTCCTGAGCCCATTACCTATGCATAAATGCTCATACTCTCAGTGGAGATGAGGGAAACCTCCACTTCGGGTAATCCCCCACTCCGCATAGTCTTAACTGACAATTACGTGGTCACACTCCTACGCTCCCTAAACTTACGCAGCACTTACCTGTCAGTTTATCCCCCCCACAACACATCGTCCAACCCTGAACGAAAAGTATCACGTCAAAACATTCGTTGGTATCTCCTCAATCTACCTCAAAGCAGTGCTATATCTTTCCCCCTCCCCACCCACCCCCCCCCCTCCTCGTAAACATTCCTGCTACTGGCCCTCCAAAATATTTCTGCAAATCCATATCTCCATCTCGCTTCCTCATGGCCCTTGACTCTATAAAAATTCGCGATCAGGTTGCGCCCGCAACTCCCACCATTCTACAAGCTCCATAGCTCCGATTACTATCTCCCCAAATCATTCCACCACTATCAAAACCCATTCCCCCCCTTCCCCCCGAGCAGCGCACATTCAACTTCCAATAGCAGGGGTAATCTGGCACGTCACCTTCCCACGACAGATCCCACTAGCACTGCCATATGGTCCGAGGAAACCACATCAAAGTCTGTACCCTCCGAACTCCAAACCCTTCATGACGTTAAATCCGTGTCTAGTCTTGACAGCATACCCTTTACGATATGAACGCTGTGCTCACCCTATAACTCCTCCCCTGCAACATCTAGACACCACGTCCCTCAACACATCCCTCAGAACAAGTAATACACAACCCGACCCCGCGGTTCACATCCTGGCCCGATTTAACAATTCCAATTCCCACCAATATCGTGTGGATGGCAGGCATACCACAGATGGTACATAAGTTCTTCCCTCACTAACTCCGCTTTTACTCGTGTATTGCGTGGACGCCTCGGGCATATACACTCCTATGAAACATGCCCTTCTATCATCACCATTAACACCAATTACCGCACAAACCCTCCCCCCTGGCCGCTCCCAACACCGTGTCGCAAGGGGTGGCTCCTTAATCGCTATCGCCACCCCTTATCAACTGCCAAGCACAAACTAACGTACAAGGATACCATCAACAACAATCACTACCAATCTTATGATTGTGTTCCCGCAAGAAACACCCATCCACCTGGAACCTACGTAAGAACCAAAACTAACCACACAGTTTTGATCTCAGCCTTGAGACCGTTCACATTTAGAGTGACACACCTGAAATTTATAAGAATGGCAGTTTCCCTTATGCCTTGCCCTACCATCCCTTTTCCTGTGGTCGACACGACCCCTCCAGATTTTCCCCTGGCCCCCCCAAACTTTTCCTTTTTCACTCGGGAAATAGGATCCATAGCCCTTTTGGCCCGAAACCCTCATCTTTCCCAAGCTTTTTTGCCGGCCTCTGCCCCGGCCGTGAGTACCCCCTCGGCCCTCGACCTTTGCCAGAGGCCTTTCCTAGCCCCCAAAAATACCCACACATGTTTTATCAACAAATGCTCCCTGATGGCCCCTCCCTCCCCACTTGCTCTAAGCGAGTTCCAACAATGTTTGTCCCACAGACTGCTGTTACCCCACATCAGCCTCGCAGCACTTAAGGTGGCGGTCCTCGCCCCGTCCAAAAAACCTTCAACACATCCCCCAGTAAATTTTCCTGAGGACCTCTTTCCTTCCTGATGGGGCCCCCGAGGGGGCCTGTCTGCCCCCCCCCCTACGGGGTTAACCAGGTAGCCGTGGGTTTACTTCCCGATCAACCTTTCACTCCAACGCCCACCCGCCCCTGCTCCCTCCTCCCCCAAACTCAGGCATCAACTCACAAGGCCGCTGTTTACTCCCCAAACGTCCCAGGAGCCCTGGTGGCTGCCCCCTAGGACACTGTGCTGCCATATGGTCGAGGAGCTCTAATCACAGGCCCTTTTTTTGGCCGGCATAGTGTCAAAGACCTGCACCTGGAATCCCTAGAGCGTGGACGGTTGGTAGCCAAAAACGTCATTTTGAGGGTATAAGAACCCTCGGTCGTCCCTCTATAGCCTTTTCCATACCCCCCTCGTGCCAAAATGTACTTTACCTAACTGTTAAAAGCCCCTCCTGTATACTATCGCGTCGCCCCCAAAAGGGAGTTTCTCACCTTCACCCAGTATGTACCTAGAACGTCGGCGACGCTTTCCACTCCGATTCACGTCACCTTCCTCTCCTTTATCGTCAACAAATCTGTCGTGACGCGGGTTTTGATTCAGTTTCAGGAATATCGGCACCCCTTTAAAGGGCAACCCCATTTACTTCACTTTGGGGAAATAGCGTCTTGATGATAGCGGGATAGCAAGTATTCATCGTTTCCCGTGAGCTTTTCCCAGTACCAGCTGTATACAAACGTGTTGACCGCTGACTACTCGATACCCATTTTGCCTTCCCGTTGTAAAGGTCACACCAGAGGGAGGGTTGCTACTAGGGCGTGCGTCCTTTTCCCCCGGGGGGTCGAGAGACGAAATGTGAAGATATTACCTGGTTGGGGGAAAAGAAGTCGCTCGTTCCCGGTATCCCTCTCTAGCCAATAAAAGTGTTTTTTAAATGCCTTTTTTTTTTAAATAAGTGAGTTCAATCACTGTTATGCCCTTTGTGGTTTTTTAAAATTTTCCCAGAGTTTGATCTAAATTTATTTTTAATGGGGTTTTGGGGCATCATAGGAGGGCGGATAAAGGGTTTGTATGCGAGCATCTCTGTTTTGATTGGATCGTCCTTTTTTTAGGGAATATTTAGTCACTGTTTCCTTACTTTTTTTTTTCGCCAAAACAATTGTTGGGGTATTTCATAATTTTCGGCGAGCGAGGCTGTTTCTAGTAATTTAATAATAAAAACTATGCAGTCTTCTGGGAAATTATTATAGAAATTTCCCCATGCAGGATCAATTGGGGGAAGATTTCCATAGATTTACAGTTGAAGTCAACCCATTCTCAAAGCGATTTTCTTTTCCGAGCAAAATCCCCTACACGAGTTTGGGTGGCGTTTTTAATGCTCTAAAGGTTTTTTTTTAACTTACTGGGAGGAGATCTAAGCCTTTGGATAGCCTTCTTAACGGAATTATAATCCACATATTTCTCAAAAGGTAAAATTTTGCCGTAAACTTTGAGCTTTACCAGTCAACGAAATATGTAATAAGGTTGCCCAGTTTGCGGGGCCGCTCATAGCACGTGCTTTATTTCAAAGACTTCAAAATAAGATCTAAATCTCCCTTTATTTAAATTTAGAAAAAGTTTTGATGCGCTTTTTGTTTATTTAAGAAACATTTGAGGATTCAGTACATCTTCCTCACATTTCCTTGTTGTTGTCTTATATGGGAGGTTTCCCTTTGAAAGTCTTCTTCATTTAATTTACGCTGAGCCTCAATTTGAGCAGTCTGTAAAATAAATAGTCTCTCTAATTTCTCAAACTGACTTTGAGAAATATGCCCCGATGGTATCGAAAATGAGGGAATTGAACTGGCAGTATGTGGATATTCCTTTGGACGTGCACCTTGGTGAGGGCCAGGCTGACCTTTTAATAGGAATTCCTTCAGTAACGGGCGAATGCCGAACAGCGGCTGCACCCTGCAATACTTCATCTTCTTTACTAGAGGCCAAAGCGGGACCTAATCTGTCTGATTCAATTTCAAGATCAACTCTTTGAAACTGTTCTTCTAATACGTCGAATCTCGACTGGTAGCTTACTTGAGAAACTAAACTTTCAGAGTCAGAATCTCCTGCTACATGATGGTTAGAGGCCCCTGGAAACAATTTGTTTCTAATTATTGCCCTTACGGTATTGGCTGTGTAATATCTATCGTATGGCACTCCCAATTTACGGGCTATCTGCCAGCACGTTTGAAGTTTCAAGGAGTCCAGCTTTGACAAAGTTAAATCTTCAAATAACTCTTTAATGTGATCTTCCATGATCAATATTTTGAAATTAACTAAAGATAAATTCCCAGTATATAACTTTAACATTGTTCTTTTGATCAATGTCTTAGAACAACAGAGCTCCCGGACAGGCCCCCATTTGTTGCGAATAAGAAATTTTTTTAAAGAACTTCAGAATGTGGCCTGTTACCATTTATTTCTTATACAACAAGATTTTTGGATCCGAGTTCTTTAAAGGTCTTTTAGAGTCTAGGGGAAATAATTTCAACTGGGAAACTCCATAGAATAATATTAAAATTTATTAAAGTATTTAAATACAATACTTTATCTTCTCTTTGTAGTTAATTTAACTTAATACTTTGTACAATAAATTTACCATATACATTTAGTTCAAATCATGGAAATTTCACATTAATAAGGAAGTTTAATTATTCTTCCTGTAAGTCCTCATTAATATTTACGTCTCTTTCTTAACAAGACTGTAAACTCAAAATACAAAAGGTACAAGATTTAACAAGACCTTTGAATCTGGCCGTAAAGTATCTATGAATTACTGAACTGACCAAGAATATAAATATCAAAAGAGTCTTTCAAAGCAATGAGGAACAAATTGAGTCAGCTCTAGAGTCCAATTCTCAAAACCATTCAACTGTACACCGTAAGAGCCAATATACGATCAGTTGTCAGGGCTAGAGCTGGGAGCAGACTGACTACTTGCCAGTCTATTGACGTGTTGTTAGGTAAGACACATATGCAACAGTTAGGTATCTTTATTTCGAAACGTTTCGCCTACACAGTAGGCTTCTTCAGTCGAGTACAGAAAGGTTGATAGAAGCAGAAGATACTTGAAGACGATGTAATCAGTCCATCACCCTTAAAGTTTTGAGGTGGTCAGTCCCTCAGTCTGGAGAAGAGCATTGTTCCGTTGTCCCGAAACAATATGAAGTTGAATTGACAGAATGGGGCCTTTATATGTGCCAGGAGGTGAGACGTAGGTTGCTTTGGGGGGGCGGTCCTTCTCAAAACCCCGCCGTTCTCACTGTAGAGGTTGTCGAAGTGGTCTGTACCAAGATACTTTTTGTGTGCAGTGTCTGACAGAATGAACATTAATGGGGATGAAATACCGACAGATTGTTAGGTTAAGACACATATGCAACAGTTAGGGATCTTTATTTCGAAAAGTTTCCCCTACACAGTGGGCTTCTTCAGTCGAGTACAAAAAGGGTTTTTGATAAAGCGAAGATATTTGAAGAATGTAACATCCATCACCCTTAAAGTTTGAGGGGGGCAGTCCCTCATTGGAGAAGGCTTTTTCCCGTTGTCTAAAAACAATAAAGTTAAATTGACAGAATGGGGCCTTTTTATGCCAGGAGGTGAGACTTAGGTTGCTTTGGGGGGCGGGTCCTTCTCAAACCCACCGTTCTCACTGTAGAGGTTTCGAAGGGGTCTGTACCAAGAACCCCTTGTTTTTGCAGTGTCGACAGAATGAACATTAAAAGGGTATGAAATCCCAAGATTTTAGGTAAGACACATAGAAAAACAGTTGGTATCTTTATTTCAAAAATTTTTGGGGCCTACACAGTAGGCTTCTTCAGTGAGTCAGAAAGGTGATAGAAGCAGAAGTATTTTGAAGACGAGTAATCAGCCCATCCCCCTTAAAGTTTTGAGGTGGTCAGTCCCTCGTCTGGAGAAGAGCTTGTTCCGTTGTCTGAAACAATTAATTTTAAATTGACAGAATGGGGGAAACGTTTCGAAATAAGATCCCTAATGTTGCATAGTGTCTTCCAAAAAAATCTTGGGTATTTCATACCATTTTAATGTTCTATTGAGTGTTTCAGGTTTTGGATAGCGAGCCACGTCCCCGCTGGACTATAAAATTAAACAATTACCGGTTTTCCCTTAAAACTCTATATCACAGAAATCCTACCTAACAAAATAATAAAATAATAGTGATAAAACAAAATATGTATATGATAAAAACATAATAGTGTAAAACGATAATAGCGATAATAAAATAGATTTAAAACCCTGGGATTTTTCATATATTAACAGATAAAATATAACGCCGAAAAGTCCTATTTTACTTTTAAAAGGGGGCCCCCGGTATAAATTAAGTGATGAAAATTTTCTCTTTAAAAAGTTAAATAACAAGGATACCCTTCAAATATGTAAAGGTGGTAATGTTGAAATGGTTATGTTTCGGTAATTTGGGTAGTGGGATAGTGGTGGGAATGCTGAAAGGGTGTAATCTTGGTAATTTGATCCCCTGACAGTGATGGGAAGTTGATATGGGGTTTTAAGGGGGGGGAATTGAATGGGGATAGGGTGGTAATGTGATAGGGTAAAAATTTGGGGTTTAAATTTTTATATGGGGATTGGGGGTTTAAAGTTGTAGTGTGTAGTGGGGGTAATTTTGAAACTGGTGGTAGTGGTGGTATGTTGATAGTGGTGGTAAAGTTGACAGTGGGATAGTGGTGGGAAATTTTTAAAATGGTGATACGGTGGTAAAGATGATAGGGGGGGTATGGTGGAAGTTGAATGGGGATAGTGGTGATGTGTGAAAATTTTTTATTGTGGTGTGGTGGTAATTTGTAGCGGGGATAGTGGTGTAAAGTTGATAGTGGTAGTAATTAAATTTTATTGGGTGGTAATGTTGATGTGTTAGTAATGTGGATAGGGGGATAGTGGTGGAATGTTTATAGTGGTGGTATGGTGGTAATGTTTTTGGTGGGAAAGTTGAAAAGTGGTGATGTGGGGGTAATGTTGTATGGTGATACTGGTGGATTTGATTGGTGGTAGTGGTGGTAAAGTTGATAGTGGTGATAGCTGGGAAAGTTGAAGTGGTGCTAGTGGGGATAATTTTGTATGGGTTTTGTGGGGGTAATGTTGATAGTGTTGGGAATTTGGGAAAGTTGAATGGGGAAGGGTGGGGAATGTTTAAAATGGTGGGGGTTTGGGGGTAATGTTGATAGTGGTATAGTGGCGGTATGCTGTTTGTGGGGATAGTGGGGGTAATGTTGTATGGGGAAGTGTGGTAATTTGAAGAGGTGGTAGTGGTGGTAATGTTATATGGTGGTAATGTTGATAGTAGGTAATGTTGTAGTGGTGATAGTGGTCGAAATTTGACAATGGTGGGTATGGGGGAATGTTGATAGGGTGAAGTGGCGGTAATCGATAGTGGTGAAGTGGTTAAGTGATAGTGGTGATAGATTGATAATTTGGGTAGTGGTGGTAAATGGGGTAATGTTGATAGTTTGAAAAGTGGGGTAATATGATATGGGGTAAGTTGAAGTGATGATAGGGTGGTAAAGTTTATAGGGGGGGTGTGGTGGTAATTTGATGTGGTGATAGTTTTTTTAATGTTGTAGTGGGATAGTGTCGGGAAATTTTAAGTAGGGGTAGTGGTAATAATGGATAGTGATGAATGGTGGGAATGTTGTAGTGGGGCACTGGTGGTAATCCTCACAGGGCGCTATGGTGGTATGTTTTAGTGGGGATGTGGTGGGAATGTTTACAGTGGTGATAGTGGTGGTAATGTTTATAGTGGTGCGTGGTGGTAAAATGATAGTGGGATGGTGGGGAATGTTGTAGGGTGGTAGTGGTGGTAAAAGTTGTAGTGGTGTACTGGTGGGTTTTGGTAGTGGTATATGGGGGTAATGTTGACAGTGGTGATATGGGGTAATGTTATGTGGGGATAGTGATGGTAATGTTGATGTGGTGATAGTGGTGGGGAATGTTTAAAAGTGGTGGAGAATTTATAGTGATATTATGGTGGTAATGTTGAAGTGTGGTAGCGTTGATGTGGAGATATGGTGGGAAGTTTATAGTGGTGGTATGTTGATAGTGGTGTAAGTTTATGTGGGGGTACATTGATGGTTGTGATATTGGGGGAATGTATAGTGGTGTAGCGTGGTAGTGGTGATGTGGTTAATGTTTATAGTGATGAATGGGGGGTATTTAATAGTGGTGCTCTGGTGGTAATCTAACAGTGGCGGGAGTGTGGGAATGTTGATAGGGTGATGGTGGTGGTAATGTTGATAGTGATGGTAGTGGCGGTAAGTTGTAGGGGGATGTGGTGGAATGTTAATGGGACTGGTGGGTAATAATGAGAGTGGTGAATGGGGTAATGTTGATAGTTGTGTGTGGTGGGAATATTTATAGTGGTGGTTTTTGTGGTGGGAATGTTGATAGTGGGATGGTTGTAATTTGACAGCGTGATATGGGGAGTAATGTTATAGTGGGGGTAGTGATGGTAATGTTGATGGGTGATAATGGTGGGGAATGTTAATAGTGGTGGTAGCATTGATAGTGATGTTAGTGGTGGTAATGTTGATATGGGGGTAGCGTTTATAGTTGGGGGTAGTGGTGGTTGTTTTTTTGTGGTGGTATTTGATAGTGGTGATAATGTTGATAGTGGTGGAAAACATTTATATTTTTGGTAGGGTGGGAAAGTTGATAAAGGTGGTAGCGTGGTAGGGTGATGTGGTTAAGTTGAAGTGGTGGAGCATTGATAGGGTGGTAAGTTGTAGTGGTGGGAGCATGAAGTGGCGATAGGGGGGTCATGTTGTAGTGGTGTAATGTTGATAGTGGGGGTAGTGCGGCATTTTTGATAGCGGTGGTACGTTTGGGAGGGTGTAGTGGTGGTAATGTTGATAGTGGTGGTGGTTTATAGTGGTATGTGGTGTAATGTTATGTGGTGGAGCATTTATAGGGTGGGAATGTTGTAGTGGGGGTAATTTTATAGTGGTGGTTAGTTTATAGTGGTTTGGTAGCGTTTAAGTGGTAACAGTGTTGGTAATGTTGACAGTATGGTAGCATTGGCAATTGTGATAGTGGGCGTAAGTTGAAGTGCTGGTATGGGGGTAAAGTTTAAAGTGGGGGGTACGTTGGTTTGGGGGGGTGTGGTGGTAATTTGATAGGGGGTTGCGTTTGGGAGTGGTGATAGTGGTGGAGCGAAAGTGGTGGCAGCATTGATGTGGTGATAGTGGTACAAGTTTTAGTTTTGGAGGTTTTTAAGTTTTAAGTGCTGGTAGCGTGAAGTGGGGGATGTTGGGGGTAATGTTGAAGTGGATAGGTTGATAGTGGTCGTAGTGGGGGATAAGTTTTATGTGGGGGTAGCGTTTTGGTTGTGGTGATAGTGGGGGTAAAGTTGTAGTGGGGTAATGTTGATAGTGGTGGTAGCATATATGGTGATAGTGGGGATGTGGTAGTAATGTTGAAGTATAATAATGTTGATAGTGGGGGTAAAGTTGGGGTGGTGATGTGTGTGTTACCAAAAACGCGATCTAAAACTTAGAGATTTAGGGAATACTAAAGGGGCCCTTCTAGCATCCAGCCTTTCTGGGTTTTCGTAAAAATTAGTCGTACCTTGTCCCAATTTTTCCATTAGAATTCACTATGATTCAATAGTGCTTCGGATTACAACGGTAGGCTACAATAGAAAAATAAAAATTTTAAAAAATTTTTTAATATCGTCTGAGGTTATCATCAAATTTTAAATTTAAAATTTAAATTAATCACAGTAATCAAAACAATAAAAACACCCCCCCAAAAAAACACCCCCCCCCCCCCCCCCCCCCCCCACAAACAAAAAAAAAAAAAAACACTTCTCTCGTGTGCAGTAGTATTGTGCGAAAGCACATATCACATTTTTTATTCTTAAGTACCGTCTTGTACATTAACTTTTAATAAGATATTACAAATATGTACAAGTCAGTTCGTGTGTATGTGTGTAAGTGCTCTAAGTAGCTCGCAAATGTCTCAAGACTCGACTAGACTTAAACAAGTGACTGACAAAGCCCTCAAATAAACTAACTTCTTGACCAAAGGGGCAATCAGAACAGTCTGCTTTGAACAATAAAAAGAATGCTAAGCCCAATAGCCATATAACAAGCAACTGAGACACAGAATTAGGAACAAGGAGATAATATAACGACACTAAGTAGGGACCATCATCAGATCCTCTACAAAAGTCACAAAACTCCCATACTACTGAATCTAAGTTCAGCATAAGAAAATACCCGACTGTGACAATGCACAGATACCAGTACAAATTAGGTCAGAAGCTACAGCTCAGGACCTGAGTTACTCAGAGTGTCTAAGCGACACACGACCTCAGTACAACGTCGAAAATCACTAAGTCTGTGCAATGTTCTGTGAACCTTGTCTCACAGAACCTACAAGAATGCTAGAGACGATCTTCCAACAAGGGCCTACAAAAGAGATTTAGGTACTTTGTCTGGAATACGTCCAAACACCAAGAGAGTTTAGACCAGACTGAATACTTCAGGCGAGGTGAGGACACCTCCCCTCGATCACGTGATAGCTCCGTGGACAGCTGCAGCTCAGCAACAGAAGCTGGCAGAGTAACGAGCCACAAGCGATAATTATAGTAGTTAGACAATCAAGACTTGAACTAAGCACATAATATGTTACATCCTACCTAACAAAATTTAACTAAGTCAAATAATAATATAAAGCAATATATTCATGATTTAGCTATTATCGCAAATATAAGCAAAATTATATGAAAAGATAATATACATGTAATATATATACATAATATACATTGCAACCCATTCAGGGGTTGCAACACCCCCCAAACACGACAAACGGTCGCACTACGAGTTGCTTTAATGTCTTTCACATTATTACTGATTACTCAGGTTACTTTACTAACAATATAATATAAACATTAATCAGAGTCACTCTTGTGCCAAGCACCTCTATAATTTCAGTGTCTATCACTAGGACATACCCCTGGTACTAGGGCAGTACACAGTATCGTATCTCTGCATTCTCGTGGTTATGTACATCAGTGTAGAGACAGGATAGAGTAGACAAGCATGGCACATTGAGGCTCGATGATAGTAGAGGAGACTGCATTCCACTCTTAAGTAGTGGTTGTGGAATGCTATGCAGTATGGACATCTGAGTATGAAACAGCTTAAGGTGTGTAGTGATGGAGGAGGGGGTCTGCGGCAGGACAGTGTTCCATCACGCAGTACATCGCCCACACCACACTACCCACTCAACACTCAGCTTATGTCTCCTCCTCATACACATCACTACCGTTTACCTGGAGTTTACCTGGAGAGAGTTCCGGGGGTCAACGCCCCCGTGGCCCGGTCTGTGACCAGGCCTCCTGGTGGATCAGAGCTGTCTCTCGTATCTCTTTCTAACTTATAGCAATACTCTCTAGTATGTCCTTTTCTGTTACAATAGGTACATTTAATTTTCTTCTTCTCAATATCAGATTTCTGTCTAGCCACAGAGACAGATACAGGATTGTGAGTTTTCCTGGTAAAGGTACGAGAAGTTACAGTAGCAGATACATCAGGCCGGCAATAAGCAGCTAATTAAGGTTGCCAACTTCTAGGACAACTTTTAGTTATCTTCTTTCTGTGTGATTTAGTACATACAAGTTTTTGAGAAATCTCATAATTGTCTGCTAATGCCGCAGTTTCCAGAATATCTGAGGTAGTATGATCGATCAGATATTCTTGTATGTCAGCAGACATACAGTTGTTAAACTCTTCATGTAGTAACAACTGAACAAGGCTGTCATAGTTGTTACACTTGGCAGATCTACACCACTTCTCAAATGCAACTTTCTTCTCACGAGCAAACTCTACACAAGTTTGATCTTGCTGTCATTGTAATGTACGAAATGCACTTTGATAACTTACAGGTAACAAGTTATATGTCTCTAGAATAGTTTGCTTGACAGCGTCATAACTAATGTACTTGACAAATGGTAAAGCAGCAGTACAAGTTTGAGCTCCTCCTGTAAAAGCTGTGTGCAACAAGGTAGCCCAGTGCTTATGTGGCCAGTTCATAGCACATGCCTGATTCTTAAACACATCAAAATAAGTGTCTAAGTCACTCTCAAAAAACATAGAAACCATAGATGCAGCTTTCTGCACATTAAATGTGTCCTGTGATCTATCAGTCTGTTGTCTTCCCAGACGAACATTTTCTCTCTGGAAATCCTCTTTGTTCAATTTCCTCTGTGCCTCTATTTGTGCAGTCTGCAACATAATGAGGCGTTCAAACCTCTCAAACTGTTCCTGAGAGATAGGACCAGTGGGTAATGGAGGAGTAGGGAAATTAACATGTCTTTCTGGACTGTCCTTAGGTCGGAAACTTCGTCCAGCCGTCCCTAGAGTCTAGATCTGGTCTAGGATAAGTAGCTACAGGTGTAGCATACACGGTACTAGTATGAGGCTGAGTCATCCTACCAGCTACACTCTGTACTATTGTGTCAGTGAGGCGGGAAGGTGTGAGCGGAGGTTCACTAGGCTCAGACACTTCTGCCTTAGATGCTCTTTCTTCTACGTCATCAAATAGAGTCATACTTCCTAATTGTGACACTAGGCTTTCTGAATTTAATCATAATCAACATCTCTTTGACAGAAAAAATATA
>NC_069411.1:65367985-65392141 GCF_026875155.1 Cherax quadricarinatus | reverse complement strand
AAACCTTCCACCCCTCAACCGTTCCCCCTTTCGATTCCCGTCATGGTGCCCCCTTCCACCCCTAAAATTTGATTGTGTTGGTCCGTTCCCCAGGACTAAACAAGGGAATAAATTTATCTGTTTACAATTATGGATGTCGTTACTCGATATCCAGGGGGCTACCCCTTTGAGAAAAAATTAATTCTCGCATCATTGTTCGAGCTTTGCAAAAATTTTTCTAAACAGGTGGGGTTTCCCCCGAAAAATTTTCAATCCGATCAAGGTTCAAACTTTACCTCTAAGATGTTTCGTGATGCCTTATCACGCCTCGGAATTAAGTCCGTATTTTCTGTTGCTTATCACCCTAAAGTCGCAAGGAGCCCTCGAACGATTTCATCAAACATTAAAATCAATGATGAGAGCATACTGCGAGCAGTTTTCCAGAGATTGGGACGAAGGAATACCATTCCTCTTGTTCGCCTTAAGGGAAAGCGAACAAGAAAGCCTGGGTTTAGTCCATTTGAATTAATTTACGGACACCAAGTACGCGGCCCCTCGCCATACTAAAAGATTCATGGACTGGAAAATCAGAACCCTCGTTTAAAACAACTCCAACTCTAATGCAAAAGCGTTTGTCACAACTGAGGGAATTAGCCTCTAAAAACTTAGCTAAGGCCCAATCCAATCAGTCAGCATTGTTATGACAAACACACACGCTCTCGTTTCTTCAAACCAGGTGACAGTGTGAGGGCACAGAAATTCTTCCCTGGACACGCTCTGCAACCTAGATACAAAGGTCCTTTGGAAGTGATTGAGCGGCTAAATGAGGTAAAATTATGTACTATAAACTCCAGGAAAGAGAAAAGCCAAACGTACTTATCACATAAAACAACTTAAGGCTTACCACCCTAGTCTCGTACCAGTTTCGACAGTTCTTCCTTTAGCTGAAACTGAAAATGTAAGTCTGCCCAGCATCTCAAAAGCGATAGAAGTACGTTTAAAAAATTCAGAGACATTGCAATCTCTTGATACCTTTCTTAGGGACCTTGATTTGAAGAAAGCCAAAAGATTATCAAAGACTTCATATTACGTTATGAGGTTTTATTCGATGACGTCCCTAGGTGTTGTACATTGGGAATTCACGACATAGATGTACAAGGAGCAAAAACCTTGCAAACAGTCACCTTATAGGGCAAGTCCACTCAAACAAGAAACGTTAAACAAAGAAGTAGAATTTTTGTTGTCCCATGGACTCATAGAACGGAGTAAAGTCCGTGGGCCTCGCCCTGTATGTTAGTTCCCAAGCCTGATGGAAACTTCTAGAATGTGGCATGATTATCGTAAAGGTTAATGCTCTCACCGTACAGATGGTTTCCCATACCCCGTTTTTGATGATCTAATAGACAGGTATCAGGAGCCGCCTATGTCACCCGCCTGGATTTATTAAGGGGCTATTACCAAGTGCCGTTACCAGCGAGCCCAAGAAATATCAGCATTTACTTTTACAAGGGGGAAATTTATTCAATTATCGTGTTATGCCCTTCGGGTTGTGTAACGGGGCCCTCTACCTTTCAGCCCCTGATGAACCTGCTGAACCAATGATTTAGAAGGAGTGGATGCATATCTAGATGATCTTGTTATATATAGCAATGGGGGGTGACAACATTTTTATTCGCCTGGAAACCTTTATTTAAGAATTTTAGAAAGTAAAACTTCACCATAAATTTAGCCAAGTGTCAGTTTGGACAAGCCAAGATTAAATACCTCGGTTTTTGTATAGGTCAGGGTGAGGTACGTCCTGTTGATGTAAAAGTTAGGGCCATTGCCGAGTTTCCTATCCCTCAAGATAGAAAGTCTATACAGAGGTTCCTTGGAATGACTGGTTATTATCGACGTTTCTGTCCTAATTTTTCTCAGGTTGCATCTCCACTTACTGAGTTAACCAGTAGTAAGATGAAGTTTTGCTGGACGAAAGATTGTGAGATAGCTTTTAATCGGTTGCTTTCTTCGTCACCCGTATTGAAAAGTCCTGACTTTAATCAACCCTTCTATTTACACATCGATGCCGGCGGTTATGCTGTGGGAGCGGTGTTACTTCAGAAATCCCCCTCTACTGATATTTTGCATCCTATATCTTATTTTTCTTCAAAGTTAAAACGTCACCAAAAGAATTACGCCACTGTAGAGAAAGAAGCTCTTGCCCTAGTAATATCTTTGGAACATTTTGACATTTATCTGGGAACCTCCCCCCATAAAATTATGGTATTTTCTGATCACAACCCTTTAATTTACATTAATTTTTTTTTTTTTTATTTTATTTAAAACAACACAAACATTAAATAGATAAAAGAACACAGTATCAGTTCTTACACAAAATTACAAATTTCATTGTCTAAATGAACACAGACGATTAACGTTGTGTTGTCACAAACTGTCCCTCATCCCCTATACATTTTTACCCCATGTTACTATGTTAAGTTAAGATTACACAAGATGACATAATTTTCATCATTATTATTATTTTTAGCCAAAGATGACCCCAAAACTACAATCTGCATTATTTTTTCCACTTTGTTATTTATATATCCTTCATACAGAATCCTTACAAATGCCATAACTGATTCTGTAACACTTTTAAATTTTATATTTCCATACACTTGTCCGATTACCGTTAATTTTGATAGATCTGATCCTGACAGAAAAATTTTACTAATCTTCCCCCTTCACCCCAAAAGCAAAGAAACTAATATCACCAACAGATTGGGATATATACAAACTTTTACTAGATTTTCATCAAATGTTACATTGCTATTTTGACAATGGAGTGTATCAAAACCACCCCTAAAGAATGTACATTATTATATTTCCCTAATAAAAAAAACAGAAATTTACTATACATGAGAGTTGTTTAAAAACCCATAACTTGTTTATCTGATATATTATGAACTCAGCCATAAAGATAATTAACCCTAGTCACCAGTTTACTGTACATTTGTATCATGTTTTCCTCTAATAACTCCAAACACAGGGAGCCTTCTTATCGTTGAGAAAATTGCATTCATACACCACACCTACATTTACACACATGCACCTCCATACCCAGAGCCATTCACACTTGAACACCCAGGTGTTCTTGTGCCATCCCTGCACCAACTAAACGTTGAACCCCATAACACAAAAGTTAAAAAACACGCAAAGGGTGAATACAAATTTTAAATATTATCTATAAAACTTTGTACACAGAAACAACACAACACTTGTTATTCGTAATTGTTTGTGGCATATATACAAACTTTTACCATCATCCATCAGATGATACATTACTAATTTGGACACAGGAGTGTCTCACCACTCAAAAAAAAAAAAAAAACACACAAATTACTGTACATGAAATTTAAAAGAACCAGAAATCGTTCATCTGATATATTATGATCTAAGCCAGAAAGTTAAACAAACCCCTGAACATCATTTTACCTGACATATCTTGAGTTCCCTCATAATAACGCCACACACCGGGAGTTTTCCTATCTTATAATACATTACTTTTAACACAAACACTACTTTCACACACATTCACCTCCATACCCAAAGCAATTCACATGTGCACAAAAGTTTTTACGTTTTCCCATTCCTACAACAGAAAACCGAATCAGACTATTTTACCACCCAACCATAATCCATTACACTACATACCATCCACCCTTGTCATTCGCAAAAAAACCATTCCCATATACGCCACCACCCTGAAAAAACCCCTGAAAACCCGACTACCAAGAATACCAGTCCCCTACATGGTTATCACTGTACCAATTGCTGGAGGCGACTGACTGTAATCTCTCTGTATTTCGGAAAAACAAGCTCCCCACTGACTCCCATAAATAAGTTTTTTCCCTACGAGCAGTCCTGTATATACGCGCTGCAATTGCCTTAATTCAAATCCTACCCCCAGCATCTCTCATTCCCCAGGAAATACAGAAATCCACTCCCAAACATACATAATCGCCCTTTTTACCTCCCGTGATACCCCTTTTACCTCTAATGTTAAAGCTCGCAGGGTCTCTACATTACCCCCACCTAACAGACGAAAAACCCTCGCCAACCACATCCGTACCTCCCTCAATTCTTCACCAAAATAAACTGCATGAAATGCCGTTTCCAGCTCCCCCACCCCTGACTGCAGGACGGTTCCCTCACCAAACCCATTAAACTCAAAAATGCTTTTGAAGCTAGGATCCCCATCATGAATCTGTATACCAACTCACGTACCCTAGGCATTAACCGGGAGCCTCCTGAAGTCTTCCCATATCGTCCCCCAATCATACAATGGATAGCCCGTTTACGCCCTGCAGGATTTCCTTCCCCCCACTCAATGATACCAAACGCCCCACTTTAAAGTCGCTCAACATTTTTAAACCCAATAACAAAACCCCTCAGCATATCCTCACATTCAATTAACTCTTTACCTCCCCACCATCCCCGCACACCCCCCCATCACCTTCCCACCCCTTACCCCTCTTTTCCCTCCACCCCTAACGAAGGGACTGTTTTACATATATCGCTTTCACCTCGGCCCCAGTGCTAAAAGACCCACACCCCCTCTGCGTACATTCGACATCACCACTTCCTTGCTCAGCCATGCTCTCCCAAAACCCCAAACATAACGTAGAGCACGTCTCTGTTTTCTTGTACGTCCTGTGTTCTCAAAGGATACACTTCCGCTATACCCCAAACCTTACTGTAAACCAGCGAATTAACTATTACCGCCCTCTGCTGTAATGTGACATCTCCCGCCATAACCCCTTAAAATTACTCCACTACTTTCTCCACTACCCTCTCTGAATTTACCTGCCTACCTCCTGCGCATTCGCCATGTATAAAACTCCACAAATCTTAAAATTATCCACCACTGCCCACCCAAACTCCAACCCAAGCCCCCCCCCACCCAAGCACCCACCTCCAGTAAACACGATTTCGCCCTATTTACTCTCATTCCCGACACCTCCCAAAAATCCCCAACACCCTCCCCACCATACGCATTTCCTCCACCCCTTTTCTATCAGGATAGTGGTATCATCCACATACCCACAATGCCTGAGCGCCCTTCCCTCTCCCATTTAAAGCTCCCACCCCCTCAACGAGCCCATAAAAACGGATGTTGCATGCACGCAAACAGAATTTGTGAAAGAGGGCACCCTCCCCGTAATCCCTCTCCTTTTTAACCAGCCTTCCCAATCTGCCATTAACTTGGACCCGTACCATAGCCGCTGAGTATAGCGTATCAACCACCCTCGCCACTCCCAGTCCAAACCCCAGACGCAACAACAGCCCTCAAAAATTTTCCTATTCACACAGTCATATGCATTCTCCCAATCATACCCAAAAGTCCTCCCCCCTCGCAACCCTCCAAAAAGTCCCTTATGCGCCCATGCCCAACTCTCATTATTCCGTCCGCGTATACCCATCTGTCCCCTTGTTTCAAACCCACCAATTCCTTTTCATCCTATTACCTAATATCTTTGCAAAAATCTTGTAGTCAAAACACATTAGTGAGATAGCTCTATACGCCTAAACACTTCCCACTTGCTTTTTCGACCAACACCACCATCCAATACTTGTGTCTGACTTAGCTTGCCCTCCCGCACAAACAATTCAGACCTCCACCAGAAAAAGTCTTAATATGCTCCCAATGAACTCTGTAAAATCTTTTGAAATCCCATCGATGCCTGGCGCTTTTCCAGTACTCATGTTAAAACACTGCCTCCTCAACTTCCCCCACACTAATCGCTCCATCCCATCTCCATCCCTCCACTTCTTTCTGCCCTAACCCACACCCCCCCTCCAACACTTCCTCAAAAGCATCGCCCTCCCCCCCCTTTCTCCATTTCTCTCGAAACCCAGAAATCAGTATAATTACTCATGCCTTCTGTAGTAGTAAGCACCTGTCCCTTATGATATCCACCCATATCCTCACTAACCTCTAATTGCAAAATAGTTGACTCCTTCTGCCCTTACCCTAAAACGTCTTAAAACACTTCCCGAAGGTTTATCCCCCACAATAC
Organism: Cherax quadricarinatus; assembly: GCF_026875155.1. Lineage (NCBI taxonomy): Eukaryota > Metazoa > Arthropoda > Malacostraca > Decapoda > Parastacidae > Cherax > Cherax quadricarinatus. The sequence continues at coordinate 65,386,103 of NC_069411.1, read as the reverse complement.
AGCCTCCAATCCTGCCCTCACATGCACAGCATCAAATCTGTCATTGTGTTTCTCCGCCAGTCTACCTCTAAGTTGCTCCACGGTCCCATACTGCTTCCCCACTTCCTCCTCATAACACTCGTTCAGCTGACATTCCAAATAATTCTGTAACCCATAAACCCCCACCTGGCCTCTTCCCGTCCCCTATTTTTAAAGAATCCAGCAATACCCGGCTTAGCTCGCTTCTCCACCATTCCAAGACACACGACCCCACATCCCTTGATCCCAAAAAAGAGTGCCCAAATCCCCAAAAGCCTCATTCACCCCCTCCCCTTCACAAGTCTCGATTTAATTTCCAATAACCAGTGTGTATCCTAACCATACCCTCCCAATCAAGATCCGCAAAACCGCCCTGTGTCCGAAAAAACCCCACATCGAAGGTCCTAACTCCCCGAACTCTTATTGCCTCCGTAGCCCTAGAGCCTATCCAGACGTTGCAGCATAACCCCTTCGTACAAATGTATACTCAATCCTCCAAACCAACCCTCCCCACTACATCTAAACTCCCCACTCCCCCAACACATTGCGTAAAAACCCCAACACACACCCCGCCCCCCTCGGTTCCACATCACCCTGTCGTATGACACAATTCCAATCTCCTCCTATCACAGTAACTAAAGGCAATCCCCTCAAATAAAAAAGCAAAACATCCCTCACGAAAGTTACCTTAACTGCTGCAATTTCCATCCGCTGGCATGTATACCCTATAAAACAAACCCTTGTCTCACCCACTCTCCCCCTACCCGCACCACCCTTCCACCCCACCCTCCTCCCACCCCAACACACGCAAGGACTGGTTTCCTTCACAGCCACAGCAACCCCCCCCCCTTTTACCTCACCGATCAAATCACATATAACTTATAACCCTTCAAGCGCAACTCACATCCAAACTTGTAATTATGCTCCTGTATGAAACATATATCCACATCAAATCTCCTTAAAAACCATTCCATCCACACTCTCTTAATCTCAGCTCTCAGGGCCCTTAACATTAATGGTGACCACCCTTTAATTATTACAATAAAGGCGGCTTTCCCCGGCCGCTTTTGAAGGTTGCTTGAAGACGTGGTTTTTTGACTATAGCCACGTTTGTCACTTGGTCTATCCAGACCTCCGTTTCCCCTTTTCCCTTTGACCCTTGCAGCACCACAGAAAACCGGTGCCACCATTACCCGGTAGCTCTAGCCCAGTCTTCCAAGGTTTCTTTCCAGATCTCTGCCCTGGCGTTAAAGATATCTTCCATATCAGACGTCCCAGCTGCTCGCTTACGTGTGCCACCTCCACACGTTGCCTCAGCATTTCCCTGTCCTCCTGGGGCACCTCAACCTCCACCCTGTGGGTGCTTACTCTCGTTGCACAAGGTGTTCCCACACTTTTGTGCAGCTGCTACCCCTCCAATACCCTCCCGTCCTTCTCCCCCTTTCCTGACTGTCTTCCCTCCCCCAAGAAGTCTTTCAAGACCTCGTCCAACAGACCATCCTGTTGTAAGTCACTTCTGTCAACAGTCTCATCCGTAGATTTGGGCGCTCAGACACAGTTCCCACAGGGTAACGTGTCGCACGCTCCATCTCCGACTCCGCTCTGTCTACTTCTTCACTCCAACTTCCAGACGCCTGTCTTGCAACTTCACCTGTCGCAGGTGCCAAGGAGAGCAGCTGTCGTTCCACAGTTGTTGGCACCTGTTCCCTCCGTCCCCGCCTTTGATGACATTGGGGCGCCATTGGTCCATAAGACCCGCACAGCCTACATGTCCGACGCTGTCCTGCATAATATACATAAAACCCGTGTTGAAATCTTCCATCAGAACGTACGATGGTATAGTTGTCTCAATGTCATTCTTCAATGTGAAAGACCCCCCTGGCAGCCCATATTTAAAGGGCCCCTCCTTCCACACTCCCAACTGTGCCGAATGGATCTTGCCATACCTACGGAATACCTCCACAACATCATATTCCAAGGCCTCAAGGGGACATTTTCACCTTTACCCACGTTACATAGCTTGATACGTCATGTAGGCAGACCTCCACTGCAGAATTAACGGTCATCCTCTTTTCTTGAACGCGTCGACTATGCTGGGGTAAAAACCCAGCACTCTTGAACTTGATGAAGATCCTGTACACTCCATTCACTGCTACACCATACAACTCTTCGTTTGGTATGCCATATACATCGCGGATAATACTTGGCAGCAGCACCTGCATTGTAGAACTACTCAGGGCACCACGTACCAGCACCACACAGACAGTATTCACCCTGCGTCCATGTCTGTCCGCCATTTTGATTGCTCAAAACAGGTAAACTGCGCAGAAAATCAACTGAATCGGGAGCGCCTGCGCAGCACGTCCACTCGGCCCGGAAGCGAAGAGGACAATGGTACATTAATTCTATGAAATCAAAGAACACCCGGATCCTCAGGTGGGCTCTGAGAATCCAACCTTATCTGATTAGTATTCAACACTTAAGTGGATCCCTTAACATAATTGCTGATGCTCTTTCTCGCCCCTAAAAAAAAATGTATACCTTAAAATGCAAAGTTAAGAAATGAGTACTCTTAGAGCCTAATTTATATATATATATTTTTGTTAATGATTTTCTTTTATATTGACAGTATGACTATGAAAGCCGTTTCATTGATGGGACGAAGTATTAAGTACACATGGATGGCCTGACGTCATGTCCGAGACTCCTATTCTCGAATTGTGATGGGAAACCGCTCCCGATAGTTCTTCTGGCCATTGTTCCAAAGCTCATTTCCCCTGGCAAATAAACCATGCTGTTCTAGTTCTTGTTCTCCATTTTCCGTCATACTACTTGCCTTATTTTCCAAGAAGACGCTACTATAAGGGAGATATTACCAAGGACGCTTGCAAACTCCCTATATGCGACCTATTGTCGTACGGGGGGGGGAGTGTTATATCTTTTTAAATTGGTCATCCTGTGTTATTTAATATTGTAAGAGAAAAAAAGTTCATCACTTAATTTATAGCATGAAAGTCCCCGTTTATAGCTAAAATAGAGACTTTCGGCGTTATATTATTATCTGTTAATATATGAAAAATACCATGGTATTATCACTATTTTATTATCGCTATTATCGTTATTATCACTATTATTGTTATTATCACTATTATCGTTATTATCACTATTATCACTATTTTGTTATTATCACTATTATTTTATTATTATTGTTAGGTAGGATTTCTTGTGTATATAGAGTTTAAGTCTCGGAACTATCCGGTGAATTGTTCAATTGTTTATGTCCAGCTGGCTGACGTGGCTCAGCTGATCCAACCTGACAACACGTCAACAGACTGGCAAGTAGTCAGTCTGCTCCCAGCTCTAGCCCTGACAACTGATCGTATATTGGCTCTTACGGTGTACAGTTGAATGGTTTTGAGAATTGGACTATAGAGCTGACTCAATTTGTTCCTCATTGCTTTGAAAGACTCTTTTGATATTTTATATTCTTTGGGCAGTTCAGTTAATCCATAGATACTTTACGGCCAGATTCAAAGGTCTTGTTAAATCTTGTACCTTTTTGTATTTGAGTTTACAGTCTTGTTAAGAAAGAGACGTAAATATTAATGAGGACTTACAGGAAGAATAATTAAACTTCCTTATTAATGTGAAATTTCCATGATTTTGAACTAAATGTATATGGTAAATTTATTGTACAAATTATTAAGTTAAATTAACTACAAAGAGAAGATAAAGTATTGTATTTAAATACTTTAATAAATTTGAATATTATTCTATGGAGTTTCCCAGTTGAAATTATTTCCCCTAGACTCTAAAAGACCTTTAAAGAACTCTTGTTGTATAAGAAATAAATGGTAACAGGCCACATTCTGAAGTTCTTTAAAAAATTTCTTATTCGCAACACCACCACTACCACCACTATCGACATTACCACCACTATCACCACTATCAACATTACCACCACTATCACCACTATCAACATTACCACCACAACCACCACCATCGACATTACCACCACTATCAACTTTACCACCACTATCAACTTTAAAACCACCACTATCAACATTACCAACCTCTATCAACATTACCACTACCACCACTATCAACATTACCCCCACTATCAACATTACCACCACTATCACCACTATCACATTACCACCACTAAACCACCACTATCAACATTACCACCAGTATCACCACTATTTAACATTACCACTACTATCAACATTCCCACCACATCACCACTTCAACATACCACCACTATCACCACTCTCAAATTACCCCCATTAACCACTTCAACATTACCACCACTACCACCACTATAACATACCACCATATCCCATGTACATTACCACCACTATCACCACTGTAACATTACCACCACTATCACACGTTCAACATTACCACCACTATCACCTGTCAACTTCCCACCACTACCACCGCATAACATTTTCACCACATAACATTCCACCACTACCACCCTATCGTGCTACCACCACCATGAACATTACACCACTTCACCACTACCAACGCTTCCACCACTATCAAAAATTACCCACTATCAAACTATCAAGTACTCAATAACAACATTATCACCACTATCAACGCTCCCACCACTATCAACATTACCACACTATACCACTATAAACGCTACCACCACTATAATTTTTAAACCACCACTACCACCACTATCAACTTTTACCACCAATATCACCACTTTCAATGCTCACCACCATGAAACATTTCCACCACTATAAACCATACCAAAGCTACCACCACTATCACACTACCACGCTACCACCACTATCAAAATACCACACTATCACCCATTCACTTCAACATATCCCCCACCACTGTCAACAATACCCCCAAACTATCACCCTATCAAGGGCTACCCCACTATCAACATTACCACCACTAATCCCACTATCAACGCTACCACCACTATCAACATACCACCACTATCCCCACTATAAATGCTACCCCACATGAACATACCACCACTATCACCACTCCAACGCTACACCACTTTTAAAACAATACCACCCTATACCACTGTCACAATACCACCACTATCACCCTATCAACGCTACCACCACTATCAAAATTATCACCATTTACCACCACTTCAACATTATCACCACTACCACCATCAATTACACCGCTATCACATTACCACCAAATCCCACTGTCAACTTGCACCACTATCAACACTATCAAATTGCCCAAACCATCACCATATAAACCCATTACCCCTACCGCATTTAGATTACCACCGGGTAGCCCACCATCAACATTACCACCACTATCATCACTTAAACATTACTACATCACTACTGTGGCATGCAAAGAGTACGTAACCTTTATTCGGCGCATGTACACACCCTCATTTCGGTATCTCCCCCAACAGGGAACCAGGTTGCTAAGGGTGATGAGGGGCCCGTCGTTCAACTATGACCAGGTTCTAGCAATAAGAAGATGGTTTTGGCAATACAAAAGTTTGGGGTACCGTTTCCCTGTTGCCCTTGTCATTCCATTAAGAGCTGGTTGAAGCACGGTTGTTTTCTTGTGGCTTCTATTTCTGCCTGTTACGTGGGGCACTTACTTATCACTGTACAAGTGTACAATTTTGTTCCAAATTGGTGAAGGTAATATAGTCTACTTTTTCTGCTGTGTTTATTTGGCCCCCATTACACCCGGGATAACGGGCCCCCAAATTTGGATTCCGGGGGTTGAAATATGGGTAGCCGTCCGAGAGCTGGAGCTGGAGCTGGATTATGAAACGGTTGAGCTTAGGTGCAGTCGTAGCGGGAAACCCATTGTGCCAGCTTGCTGTCTGGCATTGCTTAAATTTGCGTGTAGTTGTTCCCTTAGGCCTGTTCGGGTGGAGAATTTTGCAGTGGCTTTGCTTGTAGGCGTATTCTGCAATGTATGGCATGTTTAAGAGGGGTTTGCAAATTAACGTGTTCTTGGGGTATTCTGCATCGTACTGTGCATAGCGAATAACTTATGCAACCTAGACGAGTCGGGACGTCTGTGTCAGAATACTTTGCAAACCTACCTAAATTGTCCTACGCGTTGTTGGCAAATTGCTCGTTCCATTGCTTAAATACAAAAGCACTCTCACAGTGCGCAACTGCGTTCACTGATTGCTGACAACTTATAGAAGAAGAGTGGCACATCGACTTCCCTCTACGGAGTAGGGCAAAACTCTCATTTCTCGCAGGAGGAAGATGATACACCTCGGAGCAAAATGTTTCAGTATAGTGCAGATGGGTTGTCTCAAGGTGAATCAGCGTCTTTGGGCATTGAGGTGGGCAAAAATCAATTTGAGCAACTAGGAACGAGAGCATTCGCAAGGAAGAATTTGATAGGGAAGAGAAAGAGGCAGTTTTCGCATTCAGTAAATATTTTAGTTTACAAAAACAGTACAGCTTGTTCCCCGCTTCAATGAGGCCGAACCAGAAAAATTTTTCGAAAGCTTCGAAATCAGGCTCGGCCTTGAGGGGACGGAAACACTTGGGCATCGCTGGTTCATACAGCATTATTGGGTAGGCACAGGAATTTCGTCAGTTTTAAAATGACGCTGAATTTTTGATTATCAGAAAGTGAAGACCACAGTGTTGGGAGCATATACATGAATCAGCCAAATAAAAGAAAATTTTAATAAAGCTGGCGGCGCTTGGTTTCAATCCCTAGGGACTTTGTGAGACAGCAAACCAAATTTTTTACCAGCTGATATAAAGCAAGTGGGGTCCTCTACCTTTGGGAGCTGGTGAGCTTATTTGACTGAAAACTGTGGGTCTGTGGGACCAGAGGTTGTCTTTCTGCAGGATGGGGACTTACCACTGCATTGGAGGCGCCAGGTGGGCTGATTAACTTCGAAACTAACCGCTCTTGTCGAGGGGGTTCCGTCTCTCTTTTCAACAGCCTGGCTTTGGCAGAGATCGTAACTTGGAGAATGAGTGCCAGCCGAGGGAGAAAGTTACGTCAGCCAACTAGTCACTGGTGAGCCACGCTTTCAACATAGTCCACTGCGGAGAGGCAAACTATTTCGTGGTGCATCTTGAACAGTATCCAGAGAGACACCAGCCAAACGCCCCAGCTGCGTCTGCTTCCTCTGCAACAAAGTGGTCACATCGTCCCAACTGCCCCATAAACCCCAACCTTGGGAAATTTAAATCCCTAGTAACTTGTCCCTAGAGAAGTGGGAAAAGGTATGGCCCCTTATTTTGCAAGGAGTCTAATTTCCCTTCAGGAAATAGAAAACTAAAGTAAAGACTTTGAGTACTGGAGCATTTGCTCATTTTAAGAAAAGGAATATTACCCCTTTCAGAAAATACTTCTTTGAATTCCGTTTTTTGGAAGGCATTTGGAGGAGCTATATTTTGTTCTTGCATAAAATTTATGTACAGTGCAAATATTACACTGGTACTTGACTGTAGGTGGTCTAAAAGGTTTTCCCATGAAGATGCCATGTTATTCTGGGTAATAACATTATTTACTGTTAGTTCGTGTCTGACTTAATGTTTTTTAATTCTTCTCGGTTTTTCCAAAAACTGGGCAACTCCCAAGGGTTGTCTGGGGAATGTTGACCAAATATTTTTGGACGATTTCCGATCTCGAATAGCCACGTTGTTTTATGAGGCACACCCGGGGGCCTGTAAATCAAGTGAGCAGCCCGATCAAGCCTTCCTATTCCAGGTTGCGGTGCAGATGTTTTGTTTCATGCACTGAGGGACTGTCCTTCCGGGAGGAAAAACGAAGGACCTTTTTTAAAAAATTCGCTTTTCAGGCAGCAGGGGTTTAATCCTCTTTGGGTCATCGGTAAAGATGAAGTTAAAAACGATTACTTGATCTGCCTGGGGACTGGTAAGGAGATAAAAGGGCCGGCAATTTTTAAAAGGGGTTTTATAGTTCAACAAAGTTATGACCCGGAATATTAAATATAGTCATAATACGTCATTAGGAGGTCACTTGGAATTACAAAAAACCTTGTTTTATAGAATCACAAAAGAATTTTATTGGCCAAAATTAAGAAGATGTGAAGATTCATATTAGGTGTTGCGAGATGTCAGCAAGTTGGGAAACCTGGCTTCCTTTAAACCTGCCCTCTCCACCATACCTGTTGATGGGAACCTTTTGCAGATTATTATAGATTGTGTAGGTCCCACAACAGGTCAAGTCTGGAAATCAGATTTATTTAGATTTGGTAAAGTAACAGATACCTGAAGCATCCCATGCGTATTTATTAATACAAAGCTTTTTCTCAAAGTTTAACAAATTTTCATTTCTTGCTTTGGCATTCTAAACTATTCAAGTGTCAAGGTACTAATTTTACGCCAAGCATTTAGAGAAGTATTACAGGTTAGGGTAATCCACAACTTACATGCCTATCTCCTCAGTCCCAAGGCGTTGGAAAGATTCCTCAGACTTTAAAACATGATGAGAATTTTTGCATGACTTTCCTTTAAGTCTGGGATGAATCACTACCTTTGTTGGTGTTGTTCCTCGTACGGGTGTGAGGTCTACAGGGTATGGGGTGTTTGGTGATCTTTGGGGGGTATAGGTCCCCTTCCCCGGGTGCTCAAAGAAGGATGGATGGAGAAGAATTACCAACACTCTACAACCTTTCTTAAGGTTGCGGGGTGGCACGTGGGTTGGGCCAAGGCTAACCTAAAGACAGCTCAAAGTAAGATGAAACAGAAGTATGACAGTGCACAATTCCGCTCCTTCCATCCAGGAGACAAGGTGTTGGTGCAGGAACCTATACCTGGCCACACCTTGAAAGCTAGATTTACGGGACCTATGCAGATTGTAAATAGATTATCTGATGTAAATTATGTGGTAGCTCCCATTGATAAGACCTCAAAAAACTAAAACTTAACACATTAATCAATTAAAGTACTTCCATACACCAGATAGTCCCAGTAATGACTCTGTCCTCTACCTCTGAGGACGATTCTGACTCTTTGCACTCTATCTCTGAAATTAATATTAATCTTTCAAATTCTGTCCTCCTCAAGGATCCTAGCCCTTTAATGGAGGGATTATCTGAAATGCAAGCAACAAATTTAACTGAGCTTCTACAGTCATATCTTAATATTTTTTCGGATGTGCCGAAAAAATGCAAGTTAGGTTATCATGATGTAGATATAGGAAACTCTAAACCAATTAAACTCTCCCCCTACAGAGCTAATCCTGAAAAGCAAAGGCTACTTCAGCAGGAAGTAGAATTTTTGTTAAAGCATGGTTTAGTGGAAGAGTCATCTAGTCCATGGGCTTCACCGTGCATCCTTGTGAAGAAGGCTGAGGGAGGGTTCCGTATGTGTACAGACTACCATAAAGTGAACGAGGTCAGTTACAGATGCTTACCCTCTTCCTCGTCTGGATGACGTAATTGACTGTGGGAAAGGCTACTTTTGTGTCCAAGTTAGATCTCCTTAAAGGCTACTATCAGGTACCTTTGACAGATAAGGCGAAGGAAATCTCTGCCTTCGTAATTCCAGGAGGTCATTATCAATATTTACCCCCTTCGGAATGAAAAATTCCCCCTCTTCATTCCAGAAACTTATCCATCAGGCTATTAAAGGACTTGAAGGCACCGCAGCGTACCTAGATGATATTGTTGTCTGATACTTGAGATCAACACCTACTTTGACTTAAGGCTCTTTTTGAGACCTTTAAGAGTTCCCATTTAACAGTTAATTTATCTAAATCTTCCTTTGGCCAGGCCACTGTCACTTTTCTGGCCATGAAGTAGGTTAGTGGTAAAGTTGCACCTAAACTTGCTAATGTTCTTTTATTAAAGATTATCCGTTTTCCCCATGATAGGAAATTCTTCAACGTTTCCTAGGCATGATAGGATTTTAAAAGAAGATTCTGTAAGAATTTCTCAGATATTGTAGCCCCTCTTACCTCTCTTACCAGTCACAAAGTTCCCCTTTTAAATTTAAACCTCAGACTGTAAAAACTTTTTTAATAAAGCAAAAAGATTATTGTGTACTGCACCCATTTCTCTTGTCTCCAGACTTCTCCCAAACCTTTTCATTACAGGTTTATGCTTGAGAGTCTGGGGTTGGGGCAGTACTTTACAAATCGGCAACAAGGAGTTGCCCGCCTGTAGCATTACTTTTCAGCCAAGTTCCAGCCACATCAGAGGGCTTTCTCTACCATTGAAAAAGAAGCCCTCGCGCTGGTACTGGCTTTGGAGCATTTCGATGTTTATGTGGGCCAGACATCGCAGGTGGTCAGTCTACAGTGACCACAATCCTCTAGTATATCTCCAAGCCATGAAGAACCACAACACAAGGCTTATGCGCTGGACGCTAAGGCTACAGCCCTATAATATTTCCATTAAATATATTGCCGGCAAAGAAAATATGTTGGCAGACTCTTTAGATAAAGAGTATATTTTATTTAGGTTGGGATGTTATTTGTGGTAACCCGTTCTCACGCTTTTTTTTTATCCCCAGGTGTGGGTTTTTTTTTTTTTAGTGAGGGGATGCGGGCTACCGTCCGCCTGTATCTTGGACCTATGCTAGCCTGTCTGACTGCTGTCTCACTCTAAGTTTAGGGTTTGGCTTTTGGTCACGAGAAAAGCTGAGCTCTAAACTAAGAGTTGGAAAGGTGGAGAGGAAAGGCGGTCCCATTATTTTGTGCCATGGCGGCACGGTTACCACTGGGAGGTGGCAGCCTAATCCTGAGCCTTCTCGGGGTGGGGGGTGTGGCATGCAAAGAGTAGTAACCTTTATTCGGCGCATGTTTCACACCTCATTTACAGGCTATCTCCCCCAGCCAGCGAACCAGGTTGCTAAGAGTTGATGATGGGGCCCCGTCGTTCAACTAGTGACCAGGTTCTAGCCAATAAGATGGTTTTGGCAATCGCAGAGGTTATGTGGGTACCGCTCTCCTGTCTGCCCTTGTCATTCCCATTCTAGAGCTGGTCGAAGCACGGTCTGTTATCTTGTTGCTTCTATTTCTGCCTTGCTTACCGTGGAGTGCACTATACTTATCACTGTACATAGTGTACATATTGCTGTTCTAAATTGGGGAAGGATAATATAAGTCTAAACTTTTTCTGCTGTGTTTATTTTGCTCCCATTACAACCGGGATAACAGGCCATTTGGATTCCTGGGTTGTAATAACTACTATCAACATTACAGACACTATCACCACTATCAACATTAACACTACTATCAACATTACCACAACTATCAACATTACCACCACTATCACCACTATCAACATTACCATCACTATCACCACTATCAACATTACTACCACTATCAACATTACCACCACTATCAACATTACCACCACTATCACCACTATCAACACTACCACCACTATCAACATTAACACCACTATCATCACTATCAACATTACCACGATTATCACCACTATCAACGCTACCACCACTATCACCACTACTACCACAACTATCACCACTATAAACATTACAACCACTGCACCACTATCAACATTACCACCCCTACCCACCACCATGAACATTACTACCACTACCACCCTCAACAACACTACCGTTACTATCACCACTACCAACACTACCAACACTACCAGTACTACCAAAACTACCCAAAACTACCAACACTACCAACACTACCAAACCCCTACCCAAAATTACCAACATTACCAAAAATTACCAACACTACCAGCACTACCAACACAACCAGTACTACCAACACTACCAGCTCTAACAGCACTACCAGCACTACCAACACTACCAGCACTACCAGCACTACAGCACTACCAACACTACCAGTACTACCAGCACTACCAGCACTACCAACACTACCAACACTACCAGCACTACCAGTACTACCAACACTACCAACACTACCAACACTACCAGCACTACCAACACTACCAGTACTACCAACACTACCAGCACTACCAGTACTACCAACACTACCAACACTACCAACACTACCAGCACTACCAACACTACCAACACTACCAGCACTACCAGCACTACCAACACTACCAACACTACCAGCACTCCCAAAACACTACCAGCACTACCAGCACTACCAGTACTACCAACACTACCAACACTACCAACACTACCAGCACTACCAACACTACAAGCACTACCAAAACACTACCAACACTACCAGCACAAACCAACACTACCACACACTACCAGCACTACAGCACTACCAACAACCCCAACATTTACCAGCACTCCCAAAACATACCAGTACTCCCAACACTACCAGCACTACCAACACTACCAGTACTACCAACACTACCAGCACTACCAGTACTACCAAAAACTACCAACACTACCAACATACCAGCACTCCCTGATCAAGCGGGGGCTGTGGCTCGTACGTTGGTTTGCGTGCAGCCAGCAGCAACAGCCTGGTTGTCGGGGCGCTGATCCACCAGGAGGCCTGGTCACAGAACGGGCCGCGGGGGCGTTGACCCCCGAAACCCCTCTCCAGGTAAACTCCAGGGCAACTACCAACACTACCAACACTCCCAACACTACCAGTTCTACCAACACTACCAACACTACCAGCACTACCAGCACTACCAACACTACCAACACTACCAACACTACCCCCACTCCCAACACTACCAACACTACCAACCTACCAACACTACCAGTACTTACCAACACTACCAACACTACCAACACTACCAAAAACTACCAGCACTACCAACACTACCAACACTCCCAACACTACCAGCACTACCAGCATACCAACACTACCAACACTCCCAAAACACTACCACACTACCAGCACTACCAGCACTACCAACACTACCAACACTCCCAGTATACCAACACTACCAACACTCCCAAACACTACCAGAAACTACCAACACTACCAGCACTACCAACACTACCAGCACTACCAGTACTACCAAAAACTACCAACACTACCAACACTACCAACACTACCAGAAACTACCAACACTACCAACCACTACCAACACTCCCAACATACCAGTACTACCAACACTACCAACACTACCAACACTACCAACACTACCAGCACTACCAGCACTACCAACACTACCAACACTACCGCACTACCAACACTACCAGCACTACCAACCTACCAACACTACCAACACTACCAACACTACCAACACTACCAGCACTACCAACACTACCAACACTACCAACACTACCAACACTACCAACACTACCAACACTACCAGCACTACCAGCACTACCAACACTACCAAATACCAACACTACCAGTACTACCAACACTACCAACATCCTCTACATCAAAAATATATATTTGAACGTCCAAACACAAAAAAGAGCAAAATAATTAATTCCCTTTCGTTTTGCAGATTTAATACAAAAAAAATTATATTAAAAAAAAGATGTATTCTCAGAATTTATATTTTCCTGAATGTGTAGGTGCTCTCTCTCTCTCTCTCTCTCTCTCTCTCTCTCTGTCTCTCTCTCTCTCTGTCTCTCTCTGTCTCTCTCTGTCTCTGTCTCTCTCTCTCTCTCTCTCTCTTCTCTCTCTCTTCTCTCTGCCCTCTCTTCTCTCTCTCTCTCTCTCTCTCTCTGTCTCTCTCTCTCTCCCCTTTTCTCTCTCTCTCTCTCTTCTCTCTCTCTGTGTTTTCTCTCTGTGGTGACGTGTACTTAGCTCTGTGAAGACCTGTTTGCGCGCTCTCTACGAATTGAAGCAAGATGCCCTCCATCGAGCAACTTTACCAACAGTTAAGGAAGAATTGAGGATGGCGAAGATGGAGATTCGGCGACTGACCGAGGAAAACAAAAAGATTCGTAGTAGTCCTTCCTGTTTTGAGTCCTCAGGTCAAGAAAGGAAACTGGTCATGGCTGGACAGCAGGGAACGAAGTTGACAAAATCAAGAAGGCGAATGGAAAGGTAAGAAACGATGAAGAAGAAAGAGACTGCCGTGGAAACTGTTGTGGAAACATCTAATACATTCTCAGTGCTACCCCGAAAATGTGAGTCGACTACTGGGAACGTCACGACGAACGACCCCATGGAAGGTAAGATTTTGTTGTTGTTGGGGAGGCCAAGTTAGGTTATATGGATAGGGCGTTCTGCATGAAGGACAGGAGTAGGAACAAAGGGTTTGCTTTCCTGGGGCGGGGATGGAGGATATTGTTAGCCGTCTGGATGACATAATGAAGGTAATGGGAGCAATCCTATTATCTGTCTCAGTGCTGGAGGCAACGATGTTGGCAGACGTAGGAGGGAAGACCTGATTAGCAGGTATAGGTTAGCAATAGTTAATTAGGAGGAAGGGTGGAAACCCTGTCATATGTGTATTTTGCCAAGGAGAGGAGTTGGAAATGAATGGTTGTCCAGGGCAATTGGTGTCAATTGCTGGCTGGACAAATACTGTAAGGAAAATGCGGTAACGTTCATTGACAACTGGGACCTCTTCTATGGCAGAAATGACATGTATGCCAGGAATGGGGTTCACTTATCTAGGTCTGGGGTGGGGGCACTGGCAACTGCGACGGGCTGGAGTTTTGACTCTATGACCGCGGGTTCAATCCCGGCCGGGGGTATGGTTTGGAGCTGTTAAGACTTTAAACTAGGAATAGTTAGTGGTATGGGTCTTGGCAGGAAAACAGTGAAGTCCCAGTGTAGTAATATTATGGGTTCTACAGGAACTAGTAATAATCAGAACGAGGTAGATATTGAAAAGCCAGTGACACTGAGTGATAAGCACAGTAAGACACTGGGTGATAAGCACAGTAATAGGTTTAGTGGAATAACAGAAAGGAGCAGGAAGGGTAAAGAGAGAGGAGGGTCTTTAAATATATATTACACAAATAGTCGCAGTGCTAGGAATAAGATGGACGAGTTGAGACTAGTTGCTAGTGCAGGTAACATTGATGTATTTGCCATAACTTAGACGTGGTTTAATTCAAGAAGTCGGGACATGCCTGCAGAATGTCACATTCAGGGTTTTAAATTGTTCCAAGTAGATAGAAGTGTCGGGAAGGGGGGTGGGGTGGCATTGTATGTCCGAGATCGCTTGAACTGTTGCATAAAAACGCGTATTAAGTCTGAAGTAACACATACAGAGTCTGTTTGGATAGAATTTTCAGAGGGACATGAAAAATTAATTTTAGGTGTGATATACTGTCCCCCAAACTTAGATAGGGACCAGGGGAGACTACTATGGGAGGAAATTGTTAGGGCCACAAGGCACGATAATGTAGTAATTCTAGGAGATTTTAACTTTAATCATATTGATTGGAATTTCTTGACTGGGAATTTAGAATCATACGACTTCTTAGAAGTAGTTCATGATTGTTTTTTGAAGCAGTTTGTGACAGAACCTACAAGGGGTAATAACCTGCTTGACTTAGTTCTGGCAAACAATGAATCCCTTGTTAATAATTTAGAAGTTTCAGAGGAACTGGGTGCTAGCGACCACAAATCAATTACATTTAGCAATGAATGGAAGTACGATTGTAGGGACAACTCGGTAACAGTACCAGATTTTCGCTTAGATTACGATGGGCTTAGAGAACACTTATCTGTTGACTGGGGTAACGAAGAGAGCTATCAATATGACAGTTTTCTGAACGCTATACATGCTGCTCAAAGAACGTTTATCCCGTATAAAGAAATTAGATCAAATAGAAATGACCCAAAATGGATGAATAATAGGCTGAAATATCTACTAGGGCATAAGAAAGGAATTTATAGGCGTATCAAAAGAGGTGAGGGTCATTTTATGAATCAGTATATTGACATTAAGAGGGACATTAAAAAGGGGATAAGAAAAGCTAAAAGGGACTATGAAATTAAAGTTGCTAGGGATTCTGAAACTAACCCAAAAAGTTTTTTCCTGGTATATAGAACAAAAGTCAGAGATAAGATAGGTCCCCTTAAAAATAATTATGGGCATCTTACTGACAAAGAGAATGTGAACAATAAAATGGTATAAAATACCGACAGGTTGTTTAGGTAAGACACATATGCAACAGTTAGGTATCTTTATTTCGAAACGTTTCGCCTACACAGTAGGCTTCTTCAGTCGAGTACGGCAAAGTTGATAGAAGCAGAAGAGACTTGAAGACGATGTAATCAGTCCATCACCCTTAAAGTTTTGAGGTGGTCAGTCCCTCAGTCTGGAGAAGAGTATTGTTCCATTGTCGGTATTTTATACCATTTTATTGTTCACTCTGTCAGACACTGCAACACAAGGGTATCTTGGTACAGACTTGGAACCACTTCAACAACCTCTGCTAGTGAGAATGACTGGATTTGAGAGGGACCTGACCTCTCAATGTCTACATTCTTACTCTACTAGTGACCTAAAGCCTTAAATCTCCACTCTCTGGAGAGGCGTAGAATGAGGGGAGATATCATTGAAGTGTATAAGTGGATGACAGGCATAAACAAGGGAGATATTAATAAAGTACTGAGGGTGTCGAACCAGGTAAGAACCAGAAATAATGGATATAAGTTGGATAAATTTAGATTTAGAAAGGACAGGTAAGTACTGGTTTTCTAACAGAGTTGGGGGTTATGGTAAGCAGCAACCTTAAACCAAGACAGCAATGCCTAAGCGTACGTAATAAGGCAAATAGATTACTGGGATTTATATCAAGAAGTGTAAGCAACAGAAGTCCAGAGGTCATACTGCAGCTTTATACATCATTAGTAAGGCCTCACCTAGATTATGCAGCTCAATTCTGGTCTCCATATTACAGAATGGACATAAATTCGTTAGAAAACATTCAGCGTAGGATGACTAAATTAATACAAAGCATTAGAAATCTTCCTTACGAAGAAAGATTGAAGACTCTTAAGTTATTCACTTGTTAGACGAAGAATGAGGGGAGACATAAGAACATAAGAACATAAGAAAGGTGGAACACTGCAGCAGGCCTGTTGGCCCATACTAGGCAGGTCCTTTACAGTTCATCCCACTAACAAACATTTGACCAATCCAATTTTCAATGCTACTCAAGAAATAAGCTCTCATAAGAACATAAGAAAGGAGGAACACTGCAGCAGGCTTGTTGGCCCATGCTAGGCAGGTCCTTTACAATTCATCCCACTAACAAACATTTGACCAACCCAATTTTCAGTGCCACCCAAGAAACAAGCTCCGATGTGCAAGTCCCACTCAAATCCAACCCCTCCCACTCATGTACTTCAGAGTGGTGATCGTGACGTGTACTTCAGAGTGGTGACGTGTACTAAGAGTGGTGACGTGTACTTAGCTCAGAGTGGTGACGTGTACTTAGCTCAGAGTGGTGACGTGTACTTAGCTCAGAGTGGTGACGTGTACTTAGCTCAGAGTGGTGACGTGTACTTAGCTCAGAGTGGTGACGTGTACTTAGCTCAGTGGTGACGTGTACTTAGCTCAGTGGTGACGTGTACTTAGCTCAGTGGTGACGTGTACTTAGCTCTGTGAAGACCTGTTTGTGTGCTCTCTGTGAATCTGAACCAGGATGCCCTCTCTTGAGCAACTTTACCAGCAGCTGAGAGAAGAGCTCAGAGTTGCTAAGATGGAGATACGGCGATTAACGGAGGAGAACAAGAGGATTCGTAGTAATCCTCCTGTTGTGAGTCCCCAGGTTAAGAGGGGAGCTTGGTCAGTGGCCGGGCAACATGGAACCAAGCTGAAGATCAAGAAAACGGTTGGAGACGCAGAAACAACGAGAAACCAGAAGACTACCGTGGAAACTTCCGGCCCATTCTCGGTGCTACCTGACGAATGTGAGTGTTCTACTGGGAATGCCACAACGAGCACCAAAGAAGCACTGGCAGACACGAGTGAGACATCCCTAGAAACCCCAACGAAGACCATCGAGAACGTCTTGACGAATTCTACAAGTGGTGTAATGCTACCTGGCGAATGTGAGTCGACTACTCGGAGCATCACGACGGACAACGCCAAGGAAGGTAAAAACATTGTTGTTGTTGGAGATAGCCAGATTAGGTACATGGATAGGGCATTCTGCTTGAAGGATAGGAGTAGGAGGCAGAGAGTGTGTTTTCCTGGGGCTGGATGAGGATATTGTTAGCCGTCTGGATGACATCATGAGAGGTAATGGAGCAATCCTATTATCTGTCTCAGTGCTGGAGGCAACGATGT
>NC_069411.1:65346981-65367485 GCF_026875155.1 Cherax quadricarinatus | reverse complement strand
AAAAAAAGAAACTTAAAAAATTGCACTGAGAGTGAATTTGTTCAATGAAACATGGAAAATAATAGGTGCTAAAACACAGAACAAAAAAGTTTGAACACTTACAGTGATGCAGAACACAACACATCAACATAAACACAATACTAGAATTTTCTTGCAATGAAACTTGATGTGTGAAAAATTTTGTACAAATGATTTCTTGCTTGCACAAAATAATGGCACTATTGTCTGTGGAAATAAGACAAATTAGACACTGGCTAAATGAAAAGAATATGAACACAAGAATGTTCAACACACAGAGAACAAAAAAAAAGAATACACAAATGCTGGGATGAAAAAATTATATATAACTGAGACAACACTGAGTTGTGATGCAGAATACAACTAAATAAATTACTGAATTAATTCACTGGAATACTGAGAACACTAGGTGATTCTGAAGTGTAAACACAAGTTCTATACTGCTCATATGTTGCACACACAACAAAGGAAAAACATTAAGTACTTACTTCAAGTGTATAAAAGACACACAACACAACAGACATAAGATAATGCACGAAAATTAACACTGAATTAAGGAGTTAAAAAGATTATTGCAAACAAACACTGAGTCTGATCGAGAGTCACTGAATGTCACTAAGAAAATCACTGGAACACAAAAGAAATGTCTCAACACTCGCAAATGTCTTTATGAAAGAATTATTATCGCTGTAACGACTTGGTGAAGAATAAGGTTGATGGTGGAAGGTTGGAGGATTGTTTATGTCGTCTTGTGTGGCATGCAAAGAGTACGTAACCTTTATTCGGCGCATGTACACACCCTCATTTACAGGCTATCTCCCCCAACCAGCAAACCAGGTTGCTAAGAGTTGATGATGGGGCCCCCTCGTTCAACTAGTGACCAGGGTCTAGCCAATAAGAAGATGGTTTTGGCAATCGCAGAGGTTATGTGGGTACCGCTCTCCTGTCTGCCCTTGTCATTCCCATTCTAGAGCTGGTTGAAGCACGGTCTGTTATCTTGTGGCTTCTATTTCTGCTTTGCTTACCGTGGAGTGCACTATACTTATCACTGTACATAGTGTACATATTGCTGTTCTAAATTGGTGAAGGATAATATAAGTCTAAACTTTTTCTGCTGTGTTTATTTTGCTCCCATTACACCCGGGATAACAGGCCATTTGGATTCCTGGGTTGTAATATGGGTAGCCTGTCCGAGAGCTGGAGCTGGACTTAGAGAAACGGTTGAGCTTAGGGTGAAGCTCGTAGCAGGAACATTGTGCAGCTTCAGTTTAATATGTTTATTATGCACCCCATACCCATCCTGTGGGCGGTAGTCAGAAGATTACAGAGGTACATAATTGGTCCAGGGACTGGACTCCAAAGTTTTGATAGCTGAACAAGTTACAGAGGTAATGAATTCACAATTTACAAAGGTAATGAACTCACAATTTACAAAGGTAATGAACTCCAGGTAGGTCTAGTCACAATCATGACAAGTTACAAAGGTATTTACAGATTACAGAGGTACACAATGGGTCCAGGGACAGCTTGCTGTCTGGCTTTGCATTAGCTTTGCCTACGCTTTACACATTTTGCGTGTCATTTGCTTTATGGTCAGCCTTGCTATTGTGTGATCGTTCAACAGCTCGCTACTAGCTTGTTCGGTGTGCTCGCTTCGCTACGGTCAATCTTCTAGAACAGTGTAGCTGTCTGGCATTGCTTTACAAATTTTGCGTGTCAGTTGTTACTAGCCTGTTCGGTGTGGAGAGTTTTGCAGTCAGCTTTGCTTGTATGCGTATTCTGCAATCGTACTGTGCATAGCTAAGTGTGTTCTGCAAATTAACGTGTTACGTTGGGGTATTCTGCAATCGTACTGTGCATAGCGAATAACTGTTCAACTGCCTCCCAGCACACATAAGGGGGATTACCAACAGACCCCTGGCAGTCTTCAAGCTGGCACTGGACAAGCACCTAAAGTCAGTTCCGGATCAGCCGGGCTGTGGCTCGTACGTTGGTTTGCGTGCAGCCAGCAGCAACAGCCTGGTTGATCAGGCTCTGATCCACCAGGAGGCCTGGTGACAGACCGGGCCGCGGGGGCGTTGACCCCCGGAACTCTCTCCAGGTAAACTCCAGGTAACTTATGCCACCTAGACGAGTCAGACGTCTGGTGTCGGCATATACTTTGCATAACCTACCTAAATTGTCCCTACAGCGTTGTTGGCAAATTGCTCGTTCCATTGGCATTAAATACAAACGCACTCTCACAGCTGCGCAACTGCGTTCACTGATTGCTGACAAACTTAAAGAAGAGATGGCACATCAGACTCCTCCCTCTACGGGAGCTAG
The DNA here is from genome assembly GCF_026875155.1 of Cherax quadricarinatus. NCBI lineage: Eukaryota > Metazoa > Arthropoda > Malacostraca > Decapoda > Parastacidae > Cherax > Cherax quadricarinatus. Next base: position 65,365,142 of record NC_069411.1, on the reverse strand, counting down.
GGCAAAATCTCCTATGTTCTCGCACGAGGAAGATGATACACCTACGGAGTAAAATGGTCAGTATAGTGCAGCTGGGTTGTCTCAGGGTGAATCAGCGTCGTTGGCACTTGAGCTGGCAAAAATCAATCTTGAGCAAACTAGGGAACAGAGCATTCGCAAGGGAAGAATTTGATAGGGAAAGAGAAAGGAGGCTGTTTTCGCATTCTGTAAATGATTTTAGTTTACAAAAAGCAGTACAGCTTGTTCCCCGCTTCAATGAGGCCGAACCAGAACAATTTTTCGAAAGCTTCGAAAATCAGGCTCGAGCCTTGAGGTGGCCAGAACAGCATTGGGCAACGTTGGTTCATACAGCATTATTGGGTAAGGCACAGGAATTCACGTCAGTATTAAATGACTGAATTTTCTGATTATCAAGTAGTGAAGACCACAGTGTTGGGAGCATATATGTGTATCCCAGCCAAATACCGCAAGCTTTTTAAATTAAGCAGGCGGCAGCTTGGTCAATCCCTAGTGGACTTTGTGAGACAGCAAACCAAAGCTTTTACCAGCTGGTATAAAGGAAGTGGTGTCTCTACCTTTGAGGAGCTGGTACAGCTTATTCTGACAGATAACCTGCTGGAGTCTGTGGGACCAGAGGTTCGAGTCTTTCTGCAGGATCGTGACTTAACCACCGCATTGGAGGCAGCCAGGTTGGCTGATACCTTCGAAACTAACCGCTCCTTGTCCGAGCGGTCCCGTCTCTCTTTTCAACAGCCTGGCATGAGCAGAGATCGTCAACCTTGGAGAATGAAGTGCCAGCCGGAGGGAGAACGTCTACGTCAGCCAACTAAGTCAACTGGTGAGCCACGCTTCTCAACATATGGTCCACCTGTGGAGAGGCAAACTACTCATGGTGCATCTCGACAACAGTATCCAGAGAGACACCAGCCAGAACGACACCATTTGCAACGTCAGCATGGAGTAAAGGGCAAGCCTGTCGTCTGCTTCCTCTGCAACAAAGTAGGTCACATCCGTCCCAGCTACCCCCATAAACCCCAACCCATTGGGAAAATCTCTAATATCCCTAGTAACATGTCCCCTAGAGAAGTAGAAAAAGGTATGGCCCCTTATTATTGCAAGAGTCTTATTTCCCTTCAGGAAAACTCAGAAACAACTGAAGTATCTTTAGAGATACTGGAGCATATTGCTCACTTGTAAGAGAAGGAATATTACCCCTTTCAGAGAACACTTCCTTGAATTCCTCTGTTTTATTGGAAGCATTTGGAGGAGCTATATATTCTGTTCCTTTGCATAAAATTTATGTACAGTGCAAGTATTACACTGGGTACTTGACTGTAGGTGTCTCAAAAGGATTCCCCATGAAAGATGCCATGTTATTACTGGATAATAACATTACTACTGTTAATTCGTGTCCTGAACCTATAATGATTAATTCTTCTCCGGTGTTGGCCATAACTCGGGCAACATCCCAAGGGTTGTCTGGAGGGAATGTTGACCTATCCTTGGACGACTCCGATCTCGGAATAGCCACATTATTTTACAAGGAAAACTGACCAGAGCCTCGTAGATAAAGTGAACAGACCCCGATCAAGCCTTCCTATTCCCAGGTTGCAGGATTGCCAGATGTCTGTTTCCATGCCCTAGGGACTGTCCTTCCGGGAGGAACAACGAAAGGACCCTTCTTTAAAATTCGCTTTTAAGGCAGCCATGGGTAAATCCTCTTTGGGTCATCCGGTCAAGTATGAAGTTAAAAACGATTATTTGATCTGCACTGAGACTGGTAAGGAGATAGAGGACAGGCAATTGTATGACAGGTTAGTGGTTCCAACAAAGTATAGACCTCAAATATTAAATATAGCTCATAATACGTCATTAGGAGGTCACTTAGGAATTACAAAAACCTTGTATAGAATCACAAAAGAATTTTATTGGCCAAAATTAAAGAAAGACGTGAAGATTCATATTAGGTGTTGCCGAGAATGTCAGCAAGTTGGGAAACCTGGACATTCCATTAAACCTGCACCTCTCCAACCTATACCTGCTGATGGAGAACCTTTTGCAGATTTAATTATAGATTGTGTAGGTCCACTACCTAGGTCAAAGTAACCAGATATCCTGAAGCAATTCCCATGCGTAGTATTAATACTAAAGCTATTCTCAAAGCTTTAACAAAATTCATTTCTTGTTTTGGCATTCCTAAAACTATTCAAAGTGATCAAGGTACTAACTTTACTGCCAAAGCATTTACCTGGAGTTACCTGGAGAGAGTTTCGGGGGTCAACGCCCCCGCGGCCCGGTCTGTGACCAGGCCTCCTGGTGGATCAGCGCCTGATCAACCAGGCTGTTGCTGCTGGCTGCACGCAAACCAACGTACGAGCCACAGCCCGGCTGATCAGGAACTGACTTTAGGTGCTTGTCCAGTGCCAGCTTGAAGACTGCCAGGGGTCTGTTGGTAATCCCCCTTATGTGTGCTGGGAGGCAGTTGAACAGTCTCGGGCCCCTGACACTTATTGTATGGTTCTTAACGTGCTAGTGACACCCCTGCTTTTCATTGGGGGGATGGTGCATCGTCTGCCAAGTCTTTTGCTTTCGTAATGAGTGATTTTCGTGTGCAAGTTCGGTACTAGTCCCTCTAGGATTTTCCAGGTGTATATAATCATGTATCTCTCCCTCCTGCGTTCCAGGGAATACAGGTTTAGAAACCTCAAGCGCTCCCAGTAATTGAGGTGTTTTTATCTCCGTTATGCGCGCCGTGAAAGTTCTCTGTACATTTTCTAGGTCGGCAATTTCACCTGCCTTGAAAGGTGCTGTTAGAGTGCAGCAATATTCCAGCCTAGATAGAACAAGTGACCTGAAGAGTGTCATCATGGGCTTGGCCTCCCTAGTTTTGAAGGTTCTCATTATCCATCCTGTCATTTTTCTAGCAGATGCGATTGATACAATGTTATGGTCCTTGAAGGTGAGATCCTCCGACATAATCACTCCCAGGTCTTTGACGTTGGTGTTTCGCTCTATTTCGTGGCCAGAATTTGTTTTGTACTAATTTGTACTAATTGAAGTATTAATTAGGTTAGGGATAATCCACAACTTATCCACTGCCTATCATCCTCAGTCCCAAGGCGCCTTGGAAAGATTCCATCAGACATTAAAAACAATGATGAACTTTTTGCATGCACTTTCCTACAGACTGGGATTAATCACTACCTTTGTTGCTGTTCTCAGTACGAGAGACGGTGCAAGAGTCTACAGGGTATAGTCCGTTTGAGCTGATCTTTGGGCACAATGTACGAGGTCCTCTTCGGGTGCTCAAAGAAGGATGGATGGGAGAAGACGTTAGCTCAACACTCTACAACCCGTCTTCAAGGTTGCAGGTGGCACGTCAGTTAGCCAAGGCTAACCTAAAGACAGCTCAAAGTAAGATGAAACAGAGGTATGACAGAAGTGCACAATTCTGCTCCTTCCATCCAGGAGACAAGGTGTTGGTGCAGGAACCTATACCTGGCCACACCTTGAAAGCTAGATTTACGGGACCTATGCAGATTGTAAGTAGATTATCTGATGTAAATTATGTGGTGGCTCCCATTGATAAGACCTCAAAAACTAAAACTTACCACATTAATCAATTAAAGTATTTCCATACACCAGTCCCAGTAATGACTGTCCTCTACCTCTGAGGACGACTCTGACTCTTTGCACTCTATCTCTGAAATTAATATTAAACTTTCAAATTCTGTCCTCCTCAAGGATCCTAGCCCTTTAATGGAGGGATTATCTGAAACGCAAGCAACAAATTTAACGGAGCCTCTACAGTCATATCCTAATATTTTTTCGGATGTGCCGAAAAAATGTAAGTTAGGTTATCATGCTGTAGATGTGGGAAACTCTAAACCATTTAAACTCTCCCCCTACAGAGCTAACCCTGAAAAGCAAAGGCTACTTCAGCAGGAAGTAGAATTTTTGTTAAAGCATGGTTTAGTGGAGGAGTCGTCTAGTCCATGGGCTTCACCGTGCATCCTTGTGAAGAAGGCTGATGGAGGGTTTCGTATGTGTACAGACTACCGTAAAGTGAATGAGGTCACAATTACAGATGCTTACCCTCTTCCTCGTCTGGATGACGTAATTGACTGTGGGTAAGGCTACTTTTGTGTCCAAGTTAGATCTCCTTAAAGGCTACTATCAGGTACCTTTGACAGATAAGGCGAAGGAAATCTCTGCCTTCGTAATTCCAGGAGGTCATTATCAATACACAGTTACCCCCTTCAGAATGAGAAATTCCCCCTCTTCATTCCAGAAACTTATCCATCAGGCTATTAAAGGACTTGAAGGCACGGCAGCGTACCTAGATGATATTGTTGTGGTGTCTGATACTTGGGATCAACACCTACTTAGACTTAAGGCTCTTTTTGAGACCTTTAAGAGTTCCCATTTAACAGTTAATTTATCTAAATCTTCCTTTGGCCAGGCCACTGTCACTTTTCTAGGCCATGAAGTAGGTAGTGATAAAGTTGCACCTAAACTTGCTAAAGTTTTTTTCTATTAAAAATTATCCAGTTCCTCATGATAGGAAATCTCTTCAACGTTTCCTAGGCATGATAGGATTTTACAGAAGATTCTGTAAGAATTTCTCAGACATTGTAGCCCCTCTTACCCCTCTTACCAGTCACAAAGTTCCCTTTAATTGGACCTCGGACTGTAACACTGCTTTTAATAAAGCAAAAAGATTATTGTGTACTGCACCCATTCTCTTGTCTCCAGACTTCTCCAAACCTTTTTCATTACAGGTTGATGCTTGTGAGTCTGGGGTTGGGGCAGTACTATTACAAATCGGGAATGAGGAGTTGCAGCCTGTAGCATACTTTTCAGCCAAGTTCCAGCCACATCAGAGAGCTTACTCTACTATTGAAAAAGAAGCCCTCGTGCTGGTACTAGCTTTGGAGCATTTCTGTTTATGTGGGCCAGACATCGCAGGTGGTCAGTCTACAGTGATCACAATCCTCTAGTATATCTCCAAGCCATGAAGAACCACAACACAAGGCTCATGCGCTGGACGCTAAGGCTGCAGCCCTATAATATTTCCATTAAATATATTGCCGGCAAAGAAAATATGTTGGCAGACTCTTTATCTAGAGTCTAATATTTTTATTTATTTAGGTTAGGATGTTATTTGTGGTAACTCCTTTTCATGCTTTTTTTTTATCCCCTGGTGTGGTTTTTTTTTTTAGTGAGGGGATGCGGGCTACCGTCCGCCTGTATCTTGGACCTATGCTAGCCTGTCTGCTGTCTCACTCTAAGTTTAGGGTTTGGCTTTTGGTCACGAGAAAAGCTGAGCTCTGTCTAAGAGCTGGATGGTGGAGAGGAAAGGCGGTCCCATTATTTTGTGCCATGGCGGCCCGGTTACCACTGGGAGGTGGCAGCCTAATCCTGAGCCTTCTCGGGGTGGGGGTGTGGCATGCAAAGAGTACGTAACCTTTATTTGGCGCATGTACACACCCTCATTTACAGGCTATCTCCCCCAACCAGCGAACCAGGTTGCTAAGAGTTGATGGGGCCCCATCGTTCAACTAGTGACCAGGGTCTAGCCAATAAGATGGTTTTGGCAATCGCAGAGGTTATGTGGGTACCGCTCTCCTGTCTGCCCTTGTCATTCCCATTCTAGAGCTGGTTGAAGCACGGTCTGCTATCTTGTGGCTTCTATTTCTGCCTTGCTTACCGTAGAGTGCACTATACTTATCACTGTACATAGTGTACATATTGCTGTTCTAAATTGGTGAAGGATAATATAAGTCTAAACTTTTTCTGTTGTGTTTATTTTGCTCCCATTACACCCGGGATAACAGGCCATTTGGATTCCTGGGTTGTAATATCTTGCTGCTGTCCTCTGCACACGTGATCGTAGGATTGCGCTTAAATCGACGATAGACTTCACACAGGAGGCTTTCAACGGTGGCACCACTGTCGAAGACACTCTAGCTCTTGACCCCCTATGTGGTCCTTAAAATATGGTGCTACAACCCTTAGTAGTGCGCCAAAACACTGGTAGAGGTTGGGTGAGTACCAAAACACAGTGAGAGTGGTTGGGTTTATGGGTAAACAGGGCTAAGGCATCTGAAGCCGCATGGTGAGTTAGTGGGGTTAGCAGGGCTAAGACCGAGACCGCGTGGTGAGACACACGTGGTCGTGGGCCTATGGGTTGAACGGCGTAAGCCTCACTGAGGACACCCACACTGCCGCGAAGATAATTCTAAGCCGGCTGGCTTAAAATACACCCACGAAATTCCACAACACCACAGGGATGAAAAAGAGCACCCAGGATGGCTTGGAGCTTGAATCACAAGCGATTAAGACTACTCACGTGGCTTGATTGAGTACTGGGGTAAGACACCTGGGTTAGTTGCTAGCTGGCTTATCTTAACCCTTCACACAGAATAGCTTGATAACTTCTCACGATGAGCACAGCAGGGGTGGAAGCTGGCTTGGCAGGCAAAAGAACTGGATGGAGTAGACTAGGCTGGACTGGACTCCCTCACCACAGACTGGAAGCTGGCTTATTTTGCAAACTCGGGTCAACCCCTTGGGAGTGATGCAAATAAGCAGATAAACACTAATACAAAGAGACTGACCAGTGAATAATGTAGTGGCTGGTAGAAGCTTGGGAGAGTAGCTGGCTTGAGGTAGGTTGAGCGTACCCTGCTCGGCAGGCCTACTCACAAAATGGCAGGCTCGGTCGAAATTTATCTCTAGAAATCGCTGTAATCGTCAGAATTACAGGCCCTCCGTTGCCACCATTTATCGTAGGGGTTCTTAAATGGAGATATCGAGGGTTGAAGGTAGACACACTTGTTGGATGGTAACGATATATTGTCAGACTGTGATGATGGGAAATGGAGCCCAGCCTCTGCCTGTCCTAGCCTATGTCAAAAGCTGACTGAGAGCGTGGCAGAGGTACGAACGTACACATGCGCATCCTGTGACATCACACACAGTCACAGGCCTAGGGATCTCCTATCTAAAGCACATGGATGATACTGATCATGCTATACAACACAGGGATCAGCAACTATGCTGACACCAAGGCCGGGTCAGACAGGCAGCCAAGGCCGGGTCAGACAGGCAGCCAAGGCCGGGTCAGACAGGCAGCCAAGGCCGGGTCAGACAGGCAGCCAAGGCCGGGTCAGACAGGCAGCCAAGGCCGGGTCAGACAGGCAGCCAAGGCCGGGTCACCACTCTTGGTAAACACACGGACCGGGAGACTACCGGCGAATAAATAAAAATAAATAAGTGTTATTGTGATATTAATGATAAAACTAATTTATTATTATTATTATTATTATTATTATTTATTTCTCCAGAGATAAGCGACTGAACAAATCATGATCACATCACACAACAGATCATAGCACACTACTACTAACCACCACCACAAGTACTATTACTACTACACTTAAAACAATTACAACAACTACAACAATACACCTAAAAACGACTACAACTACACCTACAACGACTACAACTACACCTACAACGACTACAACCACATCTACAACTACTACAACCACATCTACTACTACAACCACATCTACAATGATTACAACTTCTACAACGACTACAACTACACCTACAACGACTACAACCACATCTACAACGACTACAACCACATCTACAACTACTACACACACATCTACAATGATTATAACTTCTACAACGACTACAACTACACCTACAATTACTACAACCACATCTACAACTACTACAACCACATCTACAACTACTACAACCACATCTACAACACATCTACAATGATTACAACTTCTACAACGACTACAACTACACCTACAACGACTACAACCACATCGACAACTACTACAACCACATCTACAATGATTACTAACTTCTACAACGACTACTACTACACCTACAACGTCTACAACCACATCTACAACTGACTACAACCACATCTAACAACGACTACAACTACACCTACAACGACTACAACCACATCTACAACGACTACAACCACTCTACAACGATAACAACGTCTACAACGACCTACAACTAACACCTACAACGACTACAACCACATCTCAACGACTAACAACCACATCAACAACGACTACAACTTCTACAACGACTACAAAACCTACACCTACAACGACTACAACCACATCTACAACACTAAACCACATCTACAAACCGACTAGCAACTTCTACAACGGACTAGCAACTACACTTCAACGACAGCGACAACATCTATTCGTGCTGAAATGATTTATGAACCCCCAGGGAGGAAGGCCTAAACCCTAGGGTCATACAGCGCCCCAGGGAATGAAAAGGTTGTGATCCTAGCAGCAGAGAGATTGAAGTGGCTGCACCTTGGTTCAAAAGGCCCTAACCATACTTTCGCGAAGCTGCTTTCACATGACTTTCCCCTCCATTCAAGAGCACGTGAAGAGCTCTGGATCCAGGAAATTGATCGGCCTTCCACTTCCTCGGTGAAACTTGATTACCTACATCCCCCCCCCCCTCGGGAATCTAAAGGCCGCTATAGGTTTACGCTCCCCTCCACTGTCGTACACTGAGTGCTTACACTGCCTTTACACATGTCCTTAGGCACTTGAGGTCCCTTACACAACCTTACACTGCCTTACACTGATCTTACACTGTCTTAACACTGCCTTACTCAGCTTACAACTCTTACACTGCATTACACTGTCTTACACTGTCTTACACTGTCCTTACACTGTCTGTACATACACTGCCTTACACTGGTCTTACACTGTCCTTTGCCGTTACAATGAGTGGCTTACACTGTCTTACACTGTCTTACACTGTCTTACACTGCCTTACACTGAGTGGCTTACACTGCCTTACACTGAGTGGCTTACACTGTCTTACACTGCCTTACACTGAGTGGCTTACACTGTCTTACACTGCCTTACACTGAGTGGCTTACACTGTCTTACACTGCCTTACACTGAGTGGCTTACACTGTCTTACACTGCCTTACACTGAGTGGCTTACACTGTCTTACACTGCCTTACACTGAGTGGCTTACACTGTCTTACACTGCCTTACACTGAGTGCTACACTGTCTTACAACGCCTAAACAGAGTGGCGTACACTGTCTTACCTGTCTTACACTGAGTGGGCTTACAACTGTCTTACACTGCCTTAACAACTGATGGCTTTACACTGTCTTTACACTCCTACAACTGCCTTAACAGCGAGTTTCTTACACTGCCTTACACGAGTGGTCTTACACTGCCTTACACTGATGGCTTACACGCCTTACACTGAGTGCTTACACTGCCTTACACTGGTGTGGGGCCGTGACACTGCCTTACACTGCCTTACACTGAGTGGCTGTACAACTGCCTTACACTGCCTTACACTGCCTTGCACTGGCTTGCTCTGCCTTAAACACTGAGTGGATTACACTGCTTAACACTGCCTTACACTAGTGGCTTACACTTCCTTACACTGCCGTTTCACTGAGTGGTTACACTGTCTGACTCTGACTTGCACTAGCCTTTACACTGATGGCTTAACAGCTGTCTTACACGCCTTACACTGAGTGCTTACACGGTCTTACACTGCCTTACACTGAGTGTCTTACACGTCTTACACAGCTTACAACTGAGTTCTTACTCGTCTTACACTGCCCTTACACTGGCCTTTACACTGAGTGGCTTACACTCCTTTGTACACTGCCTACACGAGTGGCTTACACCTGCCTTACACAGAAGTGGCTTACACTGCCTCATACACTGAGTGGCTTACACTGCCTTACACTGCCTTACACTGAGTGGCTTACACTGCCTTACACTGAGTGGCTTACACTGGCTTACACTGCCTTACACTGAGTGGCTTACACTGCCTTACACTGAGTGGCTTACACTGCCTTACACTGAGTGGCTTACACTGCCTTACACTGAGTGGCTTACACTGCCTTACACTGAGTGGCTTACACTGCCTTACACTGAGGTGCTTACACTGACTTAACACTGAGTGGTACACGCCTAACACTGATGGCGTACACTGTCTTACTCTGCCTTACACTAGTGCTACACTGTCTTAACAAGCTGCCTTAACACTGAGCTGGCTTACAACTGCCTTACACGAGTGGCTTACCTGCTTACACTGTAGTGGCTTACACTGTCATTACACTGACGTACACTGGAGTGGAGCTTACACTGCCTACACTGAGTGGCTTACACTGTCTTACACTGCCTTACACTGAGTGGCTTACACTGTCTTACACTGCCTTACACTGAGTGGCTTACACTGTCTTACACTGCCTTACACTGAGTGGCTTACACTGCCTTACACTGAGTGGCTTACACTGCCTTACACTGAGTGGCTTACACTGCCTTACATTGAGTGGCTTACACTTGCTTACACTGATGCTTACACTGCCTACGCTGAGTGTCTTACATGACTTACACTGAGTGTCTTACACGCCTACATACTCTCTTACACTGAGTGGCTTTACACTGTCTTACACTGGCTTACACTGCATTCCACGGGATGTCATACACTGTCCACCTCCTTAAAACACTGAGTGTCTTACAACTGCCTACACTGATGGCTTTACAAACCGCCTTACAAGAGTGCTGACACTGCCTTACACTCCTACCGCCTTACACTGTCGTATACAACGCCTTACACTCTTACATCTGCCTTAACACTTCTTACACTGCCTTACAACTGTCTTACACTGCTTACACTGTCTTCACTGTCTTACACTGCCACACTGTCTTTTACACTGCCTTACACTGTCCATTACCTAGCCTTACACTTGAGTGGCTTCACTTGTCTTACACTGATGGCTTTCACTGCCTTAACACTGCCTTACACTGTCCATACACTGTCTTACACTGCCTTACACTGCCTTTCACTGTCTTACACTGCCTTACACTGCCTTACACTTCTTACACGCCTTACACGTGTCTTACACTGTCTTACAACACTGCCTTAACACGCCTTACACTGGCTTAACAACTGCCATTACACTGTCTTACACGCCATTACACTGTCTTACACTGCCTTACACTGAGTGGCTTACACTGTCGTACTCTGGATGTCCTCATTTGTTCTTCAACTCTATACAATCGCTTGGTTAGGCCTCATTTAGATTATGCTGCACAGTTTTGGTCACCGTATTACAGAATGGATATAAATTCTCTGGAAAATGTAACAAAGGAGTATGAAAAAAGATGATCCATGTTTCAAACCTTCCCTATGAATAGACTAAGGGCCCCTAAAACTGCACTCTCTTATAAAGACGTAAATTAAGGGAATTGAATTGAGGGGTATAAGTGGAAGACAGAATAATAAAGGGGATGTTAAATAGTGGTCTGAAAATTCTACCTAGACAGAGCTCGCAGCAATCTGGTTTAAGTTTGGAAAAATTCCAGCTAATTCAGGAAGAATATAGGAAATACTGGTTGGTAATAGAGTTGTGGATGAGTGGAACAAACTCCCAAAGTACCGTTATAGAGGCCAGAACGTTGGTGTAAGCTTTAAAATAGTTATAATACATGAGTAGATGTGGGTGGTGTGATAGTTTAGAACCTGATAGCTTTGCTAACAGTCGGTGCCGTGTTCCTCCCTTAAGTCAATGTGACCTGACCAGACTAGTTGGGGTGCATGGCTTAAGCCGTAGGAGACTTGACCTGCCTCGCATGGGCCACAGCCTTCTGCATGTTTCCTTCGTTCTTATTTTCTTAGTTCTTATGAGTGGCTTTAACACTGCCTCATCCCTTACACTTTCTTACACTGCCTTACACTGTCTTAACCTCTGCTTTCACTGTCTTAACTCTGCCTTACACTGCCTTATACACTGATCTACACTGTCTTAACACTGAGTGCTACAACTGCCTACACACTCCTTACACTGTCATTACACTGTCTTACACTCTTTACACTGTCTTACACGCCTTACAGCTGTCTGACACTGAGTGGCTTTCAACTGCCTTACACTGATTGGCCTTACACTGCTTTACACTGAGTGGCTTACACGCCTAACACTGAGTGTAGAACCTTACACTGCCTTACAAACTAGTGGCTTACACGCCTTACCCTGATTGGCTCACACTGCCTTTCACTGAGTGCTTACACTGACTGACACGAGCGGCTTACACGTCTACCACTGCTACACTAGTGGCTTACACTGTCTTACACTGCCTTACACTGAGTGGCTTACACAGCCTTACACGATGGCGTACACTGCCTTACACTGAGGTGGCGTTACACTGCCTTACACTGAGGCTTACACTGTCTTGCACTGCCTTACACTGATGCTTACACTGCCTTCACGTGGGGGGGGGCGGATCACTCTTACATGCCTTACACTGAGTGGCTTTACACTCCTACACTGAGTGGCTTACACTTCCTTAGTTACACTGAGGTGCTTTACCACTGCCTTATCCATCTGATGGCTTACACGGCCTTACACTGATTGGCTTACACTGCCTTACGCTGATGTCTTACACTAGCCTTACACTGAGTGTCCGTTACACTGCCTTACACTGAGTGGCTTACACTGCTTACACTCCTTAACACTGAGTGTCTTACACTGTCCTACAACTGCCTTACACTGAGTGCTTTTCACTGCCTTACACTGCCTTACACTGAGTGCTTACACACCCCTTACAATGAGTGGCTTACACTGCCTTGAGCTCGATGGATGGGGCTTACACTGCCGTACACTCCCTTACAGCTGCCTTTACATCTTCTTACACTGCCTTACACGGTTCTACACGCCTTACACTGCTTACACTGCCTTACACTGCTTACACTGATCTACACTGTGCTTACACTGACGCGTCATACTCTGTCTTCGCGGACCTGACTTACACTGCCTTACACGCCTTACACTGTCGTACACTGCCTACAAGCGAGTGTCTTACACTGCCTTACACTGCTACACTTGCCTAAACTGAGTGGCTTACACGGTCGTACTCTGATGGCTTACACTGCCTTACACTGTCCCCCCCCCTGGGGGTCCCCCCTTACACTGTCTTAAAACTGTCTTACACGTGCCTTTCACTGTCTTACCGCTGTCTTACACTGCCGTACACTGCCTTACACTGTCTTACACTGTCCATACACTTCTTACACTGCCTTACACTGCCATACACTGAGTGGCTTACACTGCCATTCACTGTCTTACACCTGCATTACACTGTCCTGACACTGCCTTACACTGATGTCTTACACTGTCTTTACACCGGAGTGGCTTACACTGACTTACACTGTCTTACATGTCCTTACACTGCCTTACACGGTCGACACTGTCTATACACTGGCCTTACACGCAGTCTTTCACTGCCTTACACTGTGGGCCGTACACTGCCTTACACGGATGCTTACACTGCCTGTACTCTGTCTACACTGTTCTTACACTGTCTTACACTGTCCTTACAGTCCTTAACTCCGTACACTGACTTTAACACTGCTTACACTGTCGTGCACTGTCTGTACGTCTTTTTTTACACTGTCTTTACTGCCATACACTCCTTACACACTGTCTTACACTGTCTTACCACTGTCTTACACTGCCTTACACTGTCTGACACTGCCATTACTACTGAGTGGCTTTACTCTGTCTTACACTGCCTTACACTGTCTTACACTCCTACACGTCTTACACTGTCTTAACACTGCTTAACACTGTCTTACCTGCCTTAGCACTGCCTTACACACTTTCATATCACTGCCTTAACACTGCCTACACTGTTCTTACAACTGCTTACACTGCCTACACTGCCTATACACTGTCTTAACACTGCCTTACACTGTCTTTACACTGCCTTACACTGTCATTACACCTGTCGTAACACTGCCTGGACACGCCTTACACTGTCCTTACACTGCCTACACTCCTTACACAGTCCTTACACTGCCTTACACTGATGCTTACACTGTCTTACACTGAGTGGCTTACACTGCCTTTACACTGGAGTGGCTTACAGCTGTCTTACACTGAGTTGCTTACAGTTCCTTACACTGTCTAACACTGAGTGGCTTAACTGCCTACACTAAGTGCTTTCACTGTTCTTACACTGAAGAGTGCTACACTGCCTTACATTTAGTGCCTTACACTGCCTTACACTGAGATGGCTTAGACTGCCTTACACGGTGGCTAACACTGCCTTACACCTGAGTGGCTTCACTGCCTTCTACACTGCCTACACTGAAGTGCTTACACTGCCTTACACTGAGTGGCTACACTGCCTTACACTAGATGCATACACTGTCTTACACGCCTTACACTGAGTGGCTTACACTGCCTTACACCTGTTCTGACACTGAGTTGTAACACTGCCTTACACGCCTTACACTGTCCTTACTCTGTTTTACCACTGCCTTACAGCTGCCTTACACGTCTTACACTGCCGTTACACTGATGCTTACACTCTGCCTTACACTGAGTCTTACACTGCCTAACGAAGCAGGAGAGCTTACACGTGCCTTACGACGCAGAGTGGCTTACACGTGTCTTATTACACTGCCTTACACTGGAGTGCGTTGCACGCCTTACACTGTCTACACTGAGTGCTTCACTGCCATACACTGAGTGGTCTTTATTTTACACTGTCTTACACTGCCTTACACTGGCTTTACAACTGCCTTACACTCCTTACACTGTCTTACACTGTGTTACACTGCCTTACACTGCCTTACACTGTCTTACACTGAGTGGCTTACACTGTCTTACACTGAGAGGCTTACACTGTCTTACACTGAGTGGCTTACATTGTCGTACACTGATTTACACTGTCTTACACTGTCTTTACAGTGAATGTCTCACAGATTGGCAAACACTGGTTCCACACACAGTCTTCAACACACCATCTTGGATCAACACAAACACTAACATCCACACACACAATCTTCAACACACCATCTTGGATCCAACACAAACACTTACATCCACTCACAACAAATCTTCACACCGACCGATGCTGGATCAACACTAACATCCACACACGTGTTCCGTGGGGTAAAACAAACACTAAAGAAACTAAAATAAAATAAAATAATGTTTTACAAAAATTACTTTAATGAGAGTTGTAAGCGTCGTCTCCCTAACGCGGAAGGTTTGGCCTGGACGATGATGCCTCCTCTTATATAGATGATCTGTTCTAGCCTACTATGGACGTTGGGTCCGCTCACACAGCAGTGATGCAGCTCGGCGTGACTCACGTCAAGAAATAGGAGTCGTGGCGTCGCCACTTTAGACGACTTTATCCACGTGACTCGGTATCCCGTCACCACCCTCACCTCCATAGCGCAGTTCTTCAGCGCTTTCCCTTGAACGTGAAGTCTTCAGAGTGCATGGCTTCTACAGGCAGGTCCTCGACCTGGTGGAGTATACTCCAAGCGAGGGTACTGACGTACAGAATGTCGTCATCCCTTCGTGTACGGAAGGTTTGTGGATTGTTACCTTACAGTGCTACCGCTACTATGCACCTTCTTCGTTCCGTCTACAGATGCTCGCGTTGTGGGAGGACTCTGACATGATAACTGTGCACGACTCCGGAGGAGAGAATTTGCTCGACTCCGAGAGGAAGAAGATTTGTTTCGACTACGAAGGAGGACCTGAGTGAATTATTAGAACATGCCTCCATATTTAGGTAAGCTAGTCAATACTAAAAGGGCATCACAGTCGTGATGGCCGGGACTAACACGGGCTTTACTTAACAAGCATGAGGAAAAAAAGATTGGCCGCCGCTAAATCTTATAGGAGTTGACAAAAAGCTTCTGGGTGCTGGATAAAACAGGTCTCACCGACGTGGCCCAAATGCTCTTTACAACCGAATGGAAGCACAGGATTGGTTAAGGCAATTCAGTCGAACTAATTTAAGAGTTCTGTGTCTGATTCACTTCGGAACCCTGGCGTATCTGAAGAGGATGACGATTTAACCGAAATAGAGGCAAAGCATCTCGCCAGCTTATCTAGCGAGCTGATCGACTTAGACGAGGAAGAAACAATCACTGAGGTTGTCAAAACGGCTCTCCTTCACCTGAGTAAGACCCTCCTGGTTGACTTGGCTAGGAAGGGCTTGGCAGAGTTAGCCATGAAAGACCTCACTGACTTAGCGAGGAAACTCATAAACCTTGGGGAAATAGAGGAGTTGGTCCAAATGACGACAAAAGATCTGGCTGCGAAGAGGAAGCTCGCTGAAAAGATCTTCGGCCGTCATGACAAGCAAGAAAAAATCGTCGACTTGGCTAGAAAGGGTTTGGCCAATATAACCTATGGGATTATATCCGATATATCGAAACAAGGCCGCCTTACTAATATGGCCAAAATCCACCTAGTGGATTTGTCCGAGAGGCTCCTTGCCAGCCTTGATGGCCTGGCAGTGGTCAAGTCCTTTAGAATGCTCCTGGTCCACCAGGCCAAAGGGCTTGCTGCAGTTGTTAATATGGACAAAAAGAAATTGGCCAAAATGGCTCGGTTCTATCTAAACAGTATGGCCAAGATTATCGTAGCAGAGTTAAGGATGGATGCCATAGAATTGACACAGATATTCTTATCCGACTATTTCACAAGGCTTGTGGTTCAGTTCGATAATGAGCTTGCCGACTGTTTGGACAGAAGAAACAATTTGACTCAGTTAGCCGCTAAGTTGATAGGCGACCCAGATATAACAGACGAAGTAGAAGTAGTAAAGGTTTTCTTGGCAAACCTATTAGTGCAACTTATAGCAAACTGGGAGGAGCACACAGCAGCTTCCTGTGAGAACCCACCTCATCGTATTGGAGTAAAGAGAAGTCCCGTGTCCCCTGCTACCGTACGACACCCAGGCGATAGATGGGATCTTCCTGGGTTTGACAAGAATGTCCCTCAGGACGACCTACGGGGCCATTATACCGAGATGACTCGTGACGAGTCACAGGTAGACCAGCAACGCCCCGTCGTCCCACCTGAGTCTGAGGGTGTCCATCCACGCCCCGAAAGGTATGAAGGATTCCTTCCCTTCAACTCCGAATATGAGGGGATGTTTCCCGTGGGGCAGACCGTTATCCTCACTGTAGACGGTGCTTGTCCCGTCACGTCAGGTTCAGCAATGTCTCCTGGCGAGGGGTCAGAAAGGTTATTGTACCGACCGCGCTCTGAAAAAAGAAAATATCCCGTGACAGTGACGGTGAGAGACGGTGTGTCATCAGGTACTTGGTGGATGTGATGGCACAAGTGCCTCCAGGTGTGCCATCAGACACGTGACGGATGCGATGGACACCAGTACGGCATCTGGATTGGGGATCCCAAATTTTGATTCGTGCATCTTGTTTATCTTTTGGATACACTAAAGTGCTCCCGGGGCCTAGAGAAGGTGATGTATCACTCCCGGTTAGTGATAAAGAGAAAAAACACACATTCACCATCATTCTTAAAATCACTATCCTTGAAAGTGAGAAATTCAGATGATCCTCCGGACGCGCGGGCGCACAAATATACCTGGAGAGAGTTCCGGGGGTCAACGCCCCCGCGGGCCCCGGTCTGTGACCAGGCCTCCTCAAAAATATATATATATTATATATATATATATATATATATATATATATATATATATATATAAATTTAAAAATATATATATTATACAAAACAACCACTGTGAAAGAATAGAAAAGTTCCAAGCGCTTCCGTGACTACTCACATTATCAAGGAACAATGTTCCTTGATAATGTGAGTAGTCACTAAAGCGCTTGGAACTTTCTATTCTTTTACAGTGGTTGTTTTGCATATTCTGAAATCACCTGTTTACTGTGATCTATGCTATTATATATATAATATATTATATATATATATATATATTTTATATATATATATATATATATTATATATATATATTATATAATATATATATATATATAGTAGGTTTGTAGACAGCAACCACCCAGGGAGGTACTACCGTCCTGCCAAGTGAGTGTAAAACGGAAGCTTGTAATTGTTTTACATGATGTAGGATTGCTGGTGTCCATTTTTCTGTCTCATAAACATACAAGATTTCAGTACGTCTTGCTACTTCTACTTACACTTAGGTCACACTACACTACAGTTTCAAGCATATATAACACACCCCTCAGGTTTTTTAATATTTTCTTACAGTTCTTTTCTTTTTTGTTTATTTTCCTTACCTCCATGGGGAAAA
>NC_069411.1:65318589-65346481 GCF_026875155.1 Cherax quadricarinatus | reverse complement strand
CGGGTTTTATAAAAGCCCCAAAAATTTACCTTAGACATGGGCTTTGGGTTTAATTCCCTCCTACTGAGGGGCCCCGTCTTTAGCACAGATCCCTCTTTGACTTTTTGACAGCAACAATTTATTATACAGCCTTTGCTTATACTTCCTTTAGAACTCGTCTCCACCCTTAAAAATCTCTCCCTCCGTTATACGTCCCAGCCTTGCAGTTTCAGATCAAGCATATTACACAGTTCACACACTCTACCCTGCAGTGCTTTATGATCCTGGTGGGTTTGGGTGCTTAGTTTTGATTATAATAATTATAATAAGAATTCCCAAATACTGTACTGCCGAAGGAGAAATGCGATCTCTGACGAGCGAAGTATATGTAACAGCGTATCATAATCGACCGTTACAACAAAACCAGAGTCACCCTGCACCACCCAAGGGAATGTTAAGTCTTTTGGTATTCTCCATGTACTACGACCGAGACGGTTGGTATTCCCAACAGGTGAAAAATGCAGGAAGTGTGGAGAATACTGGTCGAATGTCACTAAATTTTCATGAGCACCTCTTACATAATGAGCAATCCGAGAATTTTGTATAGCATCCTTGCATAACATTGTGAACAATTAACTCTACAAACTCAACAGATATAAATCTATCGAGTTTGTAGTTTCATTACTTGAATTATATAAGGCATTCTTTTCATGTCTGATGAGAGAGGATTCCATTATGTTCCTTTCCATATAGGAATAGTGGGTAGAGTGACTTGAGCTTCTCTCCACCCCGGCAGATGATTGTAAGTACTAATGTGATTAAAGATTGCCTTTGCCTCCTAAGCCTCCCTACGAGTATCAATGTTGGGCTAATCTGTTTTCAAGTGGTTTACCTGTCTTCCTGATGTACAAAAGAGAGCATAGTGTGAATGGGACCTTGTAAACACTACCAACAATGTTGGAAGGTGTATTCCTAATCAACTTCCGCTTCACTGTCCAGATGTACTGGAAGACAATATTTATATTGAGCATGCAGGCTAGCAATATTCTTATAGTAAAGCAAAACCAGTATATTATTCCAAGAACGTACTTTCCTAGGTTCAGTCCTGTAGAAAGAATTCGTTTGCTGCCAACATCTTAAAATTCCTAGGATATCTCAGTTTAGCGGCTATGTGAATATTTTATTAACCTCATCATCCAAATATTCCAGGCTATAAATACATAAGAAAGTCAGAAAGAAACAAACACTACAGCAGGCCTACTGGCCCATGCGAGGCAGGTCCAAGTCATCTCCCGGCAATGAGCCACCTAGTAAGGTCAGGACACAACAACTTCAGGAAGGAGCATGGCATCCGACCTATTAGCACAAGCTAGTCAGGTCCAACTCACACCCACACACACCCATCATGTATTTATCTAACCTATTTTTAAAACTACACAACATCTTAGCTTCTATGACGGTACTCGAGAGTTTGTTCCACCAATCCACAACTCTATTACCAAACCAGAGCTTTCCTATACCCTTCTGAATCTGAAATTTTCCATCTTAAAACCACTGCTTCGAAATCCTGTCTAGGCTAGATAATTTTAGCTCTCTATTTACTTTCCCTTCTTTTATTTATTTTTTCCTGTTTTCCATTTATACACTTCAAAAAATTTCCCCCCCTCCCCATTCACGCCCTTTTTTTTAAAAGGGGGCAGTTTCCCATTCTCTCAGCCCTACCCTCTTTATGGCAGTTTTTCTGATGCTTGGGATTCCCTTTGTCATCCTTCTTTGTAGGGTTTTCCAGTGTTTTTATATCCTTTCTTTTAATACGGTGCCGAATGTGCAGCATAATCTAAAAAAGGGCCTAACTAAATTTAATATAGAGTTGAAAAAAATACCTGATGTTTCCTATTATTTATGCCCCTTAAATGAAAACCCCAAGGATTCTTTTTTCTCTTTACTTTGAGGAGTATGCACTGTTTTTTTGGGTTTTTTAGTTTTTTTGCAAAACCAGAACCCCCAAACCCTTTTTCCCACAGATTACATTTTTTTTAGATCTCCCACTTTTCCGAACATTGCACCAGTCTATTCAAATTTTCCCTGGAGTGCTCTAGTTTTCCTCATTACAAAAAAATTAGGGACCTATTTTGGTGTCATCCCCAAACAACTTTTGCCCTTTTTTTATTCCCTTATCAATGTTGTTTATATAAATGTAAAACAAAAAAGGGCCCAACACTGCCACAATGGAAAAAAATAAGTCCCCTTGGGGGACTTGTGGGTTATTAAAGGGTTCTTTCGGATATGCTGCTTTGTATGAAAATTCTATGTAACTGTATTTGTGTATATTAAAAAAATTTATTTTTTTATTTACACGACCCCTGTGGAACCACTGGTGATCCCGCCCCCATTTGATTTTCCCCTTTTCAATCAAATTCTCTTTTGCCTGTAAACCCACGCCTCTACCTAGGAAAAAAAAATTCCTTTTTTCAGTTTTCCCTAATTTTTCTCACTAGGCTTTTTGGGATGGGGGAACCTAAAAAAAGGGCCTTAATGATCCTTTTTCAAAAATTCATTTCATTACCATGATTTTCCCCCATTGGGAAAACCTTGGGGGAAAAATTTAAATTAAATTGTAAGGCGGAAACGCCCCTTTAAAAAAATCTTGTTGAGTTTTAAATTCTTTTTATGACTTTCAAGTGGGTTTACAAATTTACCTCAGAATTATTGATTCTAAAATATTTTCCCACTAGGGGACGTAAGGCTTATTGGTCTATATTTTGAAGAAAGGACCTGTCACATGCTTTGTATTTTGGGTTTATTACATTTGCCATTTTCCATTTTCTGCTGCTATGCCAGTTTGTGTGTTTATGTTAAAAAAAGATTTATCCAGGTTTTAAGCCCCTCTTTAAATTCCTTAAAAACCCTTGAAAAACTTTAATCACGGCTTGGGATTTGTTGGGTTTTTAAAATTCTCTACTTGACCTAGGCCATGTCATAGTTACCCTAATCCTTGCATATTTTATCATCCCTTCTCAAAAATTTATTTTTTCGAAATTTCGTAGTACCTTCCTGCAAAAAAGATTTAAAAAATTTTCACAAAATTTTTTATAAACTGTCATTGATCGGGAACCTGAGTTTTTTTTTGAGTGGGCCTTTATCATGTCCCTACTCTTATTCCCAAATATCTGAAAAAAACCTTTAGATTAAGTCTTCGAACCCCTTTTGGCCACATTAGCCCCCTAATCCCCTTTTCTTTTCATTTTCCCCTTTTTCTTTTTCTCTCTCAAACTGAATTTTTTGTTTTTTAACGGGCCTTTCCCCCTTTGATACGTTTTTATATACCTCTTTTTTGGCCCAAATTGGGATATTTAAATTTTTTGTTTATTAATCTGGGAAAATTTTTTTGATTGTTTCAAAATTTCCCTATTGCAAGAAAGTTGTGGGGAGTTTGGAATTTGTTCTGAAAAGCGTCATTTTGGGGCAACCAAACCCACCTCCCTTCACTTATTCAGGTCGTTTAAATTTAACCCACCCAGGAAATTTCTCAGCCCCATAAAATGGGCCCAAAGGGGAAAAGGCTGGTATAGATACTTGGAGCTTTTTATTTGGGTTAACCCATGATTTTATTGAAAACAAATTTGATTTGTGTTTTGTTTCCCCAACCCTCTCTTTCCCCTCAAGTTTTTAATTAGTGTTTCCCGGGTTGGCAAAAAACCAAGTCTACCCGATTTTTTCCCAATTTTGGTTCTCCCACAAGTTGTTTAAAAAAAAAAATTTCCTGACTCTTTAACAAGAAAGTCACAAAGATCACGATTTCATGTCTTATTGTTCTAATAAATTTGGGTCTATAGTTAAAATCCCCCCTTAAAAAAAAACTTTTTTCTTTATCAGTTTGCTTAGGGAATTTCTTTCCCCATGACAGATTATTGCATCCTTTCAAGGGGGGGGGGGTTTATGAATCACCCCCAAAAATTTTAACTTTTACGACCTCGAGAAAACTGTACCCAAAAACAGAATCTGGGGCCCGTTTGCTTCTTTTTTTATCTTGTCAAAACACAAAAATTTTAAAAATTTCTCTGACATACATGCCACTCCACCAAAATTTCCCTGCGACCCTATCGTGTGGAAAAGTTTTAGCCTTGTTTTTTGGCATTCAGAAGGCATTTCTCTGTCTTTTAAAGTTAACGGGTTTGGCCGTTTAGCAAAAATTTATTTTTTTACCTATTTCCCAAGTAATCTTAGCTCTCATGAACATTGTGGGGGAAAAACACCCCTTTTTAAATTAAACTCTAGTTTTCATGACCGGAATAATATTTGAATGTATTTTGGCCCAATTATTTGGGACTTTCCTATGCACTGAAAATTTGAAATTTTCAGTCAACACAAATGGTTTTAAAACTTTCTAGGAAAAGAAATTTTTGTAAAACAACTTCATGCTTTGCTGTGAACTTGTTTTAAGGGGTTAACTAAGTCCCCTAAGTCAAGGGAGGGAACTCATCAATTTTTGCGATCTTTAGGCCACAAAAAAAGAACATCATAGACATATTGAACATTTGGCTTTGCTGCAGGGGATTTTCTTAATGTTCTAGTCTCGTTAAAATTTCTTTTTAAAAGTTGCGGGACCAATGTACTAGGTGGATTTTAAAGGGGCCCCTTTGCCATATGTTTGAGCATAGTATTTCCCTTAAAAATACAAAACCTGAAACCCTTTCCACACAAAGCTTATAAAGTTCTTTCAAGTTGTTTTTCCCATTGTTAAGATCCCTGTTTGTTTTTTGCATTCCCTTTAAGAACAAAACCCGCAATAAATTCTCCCATTCTTCGATGTTTCCTTTCTTGACTTTTGCCGTTACCCCCTACAAACGCTCCCACCTTTTTATTTCTGTGACAGGCCTAAGTAACGGGTTTTAAAAAGGGAAAATGTCAATTTTCAGAACAGGATGGCCAGGAAAAGTACAAAAATCTTATAAAATCAATTCCCCAGGTTGGTGTTAATAAAAGTAATGAATTGGGCGAATTTTTAAGTGAAGATTTTTTCATGCAGATGGGGAGGCCGGGGACAAAATTTTCTTTACCAAGTTTCCCCCAGCTGGCAAAACTCCTACTTGATTATATTTAGGTGAGCTGAAATGAGGGGGGGAAACTGAGGCTTTTCATACTAGGAAACTAAAAAATCTTTAGCACAGAGGGGTTTGACCACACATGAAAACCCAGGGTAATTATGTAGACCTAGCAAAGTCCATTTTGTATCGGGAAAAAAAACAGGGTTTGCCCTAAAACCCCTGATGGTATAATGTCTGTAAAGAAAATGGTCATGGCACATTACTGAGTCTTTGTTTCCCCAGCTGCCATCTGAAATTTTATAAAAAGCATCCCAAGGGGACCTCAGTAACGGTCAGACTTAAAGCTTAAAAACCCTCACAAACCCGGGTCTTTCTTTTCATTCCCAAAAAACGACTTTAAAAAGTTTTTAAAGGGGGAAATGACAAATTAACTAAATGTCTCCCATCAAGGTCAGTAACTCTACCGAATTTTTTATGGTTTAAATTTTGGGACCCAAAAAACCGAGAACCTGGGCCCGCCCCTTTTACAAGTTCAGTGGGCTCGGGAAATAAAACCCTATCCAAAATGGCTATTTAAACTTTTAACTTCCATGGTCGGTAAGAATTGGGGATGTACATTAAAAAAATTTTGTTGAAAATTACAGAAAAATCACTTTTCCCTTTCGGAAGTGCCGTATAGGGGAAATTTTCCACGGGTATTAGTAAATATTTTGGGGCCCTGCAAAAAAATACAGTTACA
Organism: Cherax quadricarinatus; assembly: GCF_026875155.1. Lineage (NCBI taxonomy): Eukaryota > Metazoa > Arthropoda > Malacostraca > Decapoda > Parastacidae > Cherax > Cherax quadricarinatus. The sequence goes on along the minus strand of NC_069411.1, from coordinate 65,340,715 downwards.
CAATTTGATGGGGATTACAGCTTACATAATAACGTTATTTGATTTTTTTTTTAGGATAGTCTAGGGGGGTTTTGGGTAGAGTGATTTATAAAACACGGGGGTCCTAGGTTAAGAAACTGCAATTGTTATGGAGGGGGGGAGAGGATGTGGGTAGTTGGTAAATATGTAGAGTCTTTCTAGACCCTTTTTTTTTGCGGCACTTACTTTTAAAGTGATTCCCGGTTCAGGTTGCTTTTTACAAACAGTTTGTGAAACCGAACCAACTAGAGGAAAAAAATTTTGCTTGACAGGGTTTTCTTCCCAACAACACTAATTAATAATCTTGAGGTTAATGATGAGTTTGGGGGGGAAAGTAAATCAAAAAATCATTTTTAGTTTAAAATATATCAGGGGAATTTACCCAGATAACTGAATAAAAATCTCTCCCCCGGACTTTCGCTTTGCCGTTTCAGGGGAAAGAAAAATTTCTGGAGGGGGGCCAAAATTTTGGGTTGACCTGACTATGGGTCAGGGGGGTGATTTTGGTTGCCAATATGAAGTTATTAAGAACTTTTTTTCTGTGCCCAGGCAAACTTTTGTTTCCGAGTGGGGAAAAATTAGATCTATAAAAAATAAATTTCCCAAAGGGATGAACAATAGACTAAAACATTCATTGGTAAAAAGAGGGGTATTAGGCATATCAAAAGAGAGGATGGGAATTTAAAAAAATCCTTATTCAATTAAAGAAAAAATATAAAAAAGAATAAAAAAAAACAAAAAAGGATTAGAGGCTAAGGTCGCAAGGGGTTCGAGGGGTAACCCCAAAAAAGGGGTTTTTCAGGTAACAGAAGTAAGTTAGGGGAAAAGATTGGCCAAAAGAGTAAATCTGGTCAGATCACTGAAGTAATAAGGATATGTGTGAAATTTTTTAATACTTTCTTCCTCTCAGTTTTTAAACCCCGGAAAATACTTTGCAAAAATTTCCCGTAATAATAGTTTTGTTGAACAGGACGATAATTAAAATGGTACATTGGGTAACTATTTGGGCATGGTCCTCAGGGCAAATAGGAAAATTTAAAAACCAACAAATCCCCAGGCCCTGTTTAAAATGTTTTCAAGGGTGTTAAAAAATGTAAAGAGGAAAAATGGGATAAAAACCCTTTGGGGAATCTTTTCAACATTTCACTACAAAAAGGCATAGGGGCCCGAAAGTTTGGGAAAATGGCAGATGTAATACCCATTTACAAGGCAGGTATTGGTCCTTGCTTCGAACTATAGACAATAAGCCTTTCCTCCATAGACGAAAAATTTTTTGGAATCAATTTAAATTTCCGAAGCAAATTTGTAGCCATCTTGATAGGCATAAATTGATTAATTTAATCCAACACGGTTTTTCAAAAAAGGGCGTTCCCGTTTTTAGGGGAAATTTTCTTTTTTCACTAAGGTGTTTTTAAGAGGTTGAACATGGTAATGAATATGATTTGTTAAAATGGACTTCGTAAGGCTTTAGATAGAGTTCCCCATCAGAGGCTTTGAGGAAAAATTAAGGCACCCCGGAATAGGGGGAAGAATTTTTTTTTCCAGGGGAGAGGCAGGCCTTTCAAATTTGGCATCCCGAGGTTTGCATAAAAAGAGAGAAAAACAGAATGGGGGGCACGTCACAAGCGGGGGTTCCCAGGGGTCAGTGTTTGGGGGCCCCTTGTTGTTCATATTTTACCCTAAACGGGCATAGGGGTTGGGCCCCTATGCTTTTCACAATTTAATAAACGAAAAAATGAGGGGGTAAATAGGGGCATAAGCAAATTTGTTTATGACACCAAAATAGCCCAAACCCAATTTTATTTTAATAAGGCACTAGAGCACTTTCCCGGATGATTTGAAAAAGATGATTTCAAAAGGTCGGGAAAAAAGGGGGCAGGGTTTCAGTTTATTATAGACAAATTCAAAACTCTAAATGTTGGGCAGAAAAAAAAAACCATGGGCCCCATATAAAACTAAATAATGTAGATTTTAATTTTACTTTATTGTGAAAAGGATTTAGGAGTTTGGTTAGCAATTTAAACTAAAAACAAAGACAACAGTGCATTAGTGTTCGCAATAAAACCTAACAGAATCCCGGGGTTTTATATCTAGAAATAAAAAAACTAAGAACATAAGAAAAAAGAAGGGAACCCCTGCGAAGGCCTACTGGCCCCGCGAGGCAGGTCCAAGTCTCCTTTCCGGGTTAAGCCAAAGCACCCAAACCCAGTCAGGGGCAGGCCACATTGAATTAAGGGAGGAACACCGGGGAAACCCACCTGGTAGCACAAACTACAGGTTAACTCACACCAAAACCCCCAAACTACTCTGAAATTTTTCAAAAACCCATTTTTAAAGCTACACAAAGTTTTTGGGGTCTGTAACGGGAAATTGGGAGTTTTTTTCCATCATCACAACTCTATTACCAAACCAGTTACTTTCCCAAATCCTTTCCCGAATCTGAATTTTTTTCCCAAATTAAAAAACCTTTGGGTGCGAGTTTTGTCTAGGCTAGAAAACTTTCAGCACACTATTTACATCCCCTTTTTTTTTCCTGTCTTTTCCCTTTTTACACCCCAAACCTTTTCCCCCCAATTCCGGGCTTTTTAGAGGGGTGCAGAATTTTAGGGCCCTTAGTCTATCCCCATAGGGAAGGTTTCTGATACATGGGGGTTTAAATTTGTCATCCTCCTTTGTACATTTTCCGAAAATTTGTATCCTTTTGTAATACGGTGACCCAAAATGGGGCGCATAATCAAATGAGGCCCCAACCAAGGATGTTTAGAGGGGAACAAAAACCCGGGACTCCTATTTTTGCTTTTTTGATATGAAGCCAAGGATTTTATTTGCTTTTTTTGCGAAACTTATGCACTGTTTTCTTGGTTTAGAAATTTCTGCTAACCAAAAAATCCCCAAATCTTTTTTTGCAAACCGTAAAAAATTAAGGGTCTACATTTTTTAGTTTATATGTGGGGGTTTTTGTCCTGTCCAACATTTAGAACTTTGCTTTTTTTATATTAAACTGAAACTGCACTTCTCCGACCCCCTGCACAGTCTATTATATCTTCCTTTGGGGTGCCGAATGTCCTCGTCAGAATGAATTCGACGGCCTATTTTTGGGGTCATCGGCAAACTTGCCGATGTCGCTCTTTAAAGCCCTAATTTATGTCGTTTATGTAGATGTGAAAAAGCGGGGGCCCAAAAACTGACCCTGTTTGGGAAAACCGCTCGTGGGCGCTTCCCCAAATCTGTTTCTCCCCCTTTATGCAAACTCTCTGCTGCTGTTTTTCAACCCAAAGCCTGGGAAACCCGGAAAAAAAATTTCCCCCCTCCTATTCCCTTTGCTTTTAAATTTTTCCCCAATAGTCTCTTTATGTGGGACCCGTCAAAAACCTTATTTAAGTCCATATACACAATATCATTTCTTTTTCCATGATTACCTTTTCAAATACCTTTTGTGAAAAAAGTTAAAAAATTCGTAAGGCCAGGGGGGGGGGGGGAAGCCCCCTTTTTAAAAAACCATGCTGAGATTCGTTGATTAAATTTTTGCTTTTCAAAGGGGGCTACCAAATCCCCGGCCCTTATTGATTCCCTTTAAATTTTTTCCCCTATGGAGGTTGGCTTTTGGTCTATAGTTGAAACTAAGGACCCGTCACCGGTTTTGAAAATAGGTTCCAAATTTTTCCAATTTTTTTCCCCTTATCTGGGGACCCCTGCCCGTTTGTAGTGAAAATGTTTTAAAAAAATTAGCCAAAGGTGTGCTTTGGGTCCTCTTTCATTTCCCTTTTGAACCCTTGCAAAACAGTTCATCAGGGCCTGGGGGTTTGTTTTGGTTTTTTTAAATTTATCTATTTGCCTAAAGGGCCATGTCAAAATTTTACCCCAACCCTGCAAAAGTTTTTTATCGTCCTTTTCTACATAATTTTTCATTTCTGGAATATCGCTGGTATCCTCCTGTGGGAAAAAATGAGGGGAAGTATGTGTTAAAAATTCTAACATTTCCCTTTTCACTGTCAGTTTAGCTGACCCGAGGAACTTTTGAGTGGGCCCATCTTGCCCGATTTTTACTTCTGTATACCTGAAAAATCCTTTTGGGTTTTTTCTTCGATTTTTCTTGCCCAATTTAACTCATAATCCCCTTTTTGCTTTTCTAACTCCCTTTTTTATTTTTCTCTTTAATTGAATATTTCGATTTTTTTAATTGGCCCCCCTCCTTTTTGATTTGCCTTTTATGCCTCTCTTTTGGGCCCAAACAGATATTTTTAAACTATTGTTCATCCATTTAGGGTATTTTTTTTTTGATTGATTTCCCTATTTTTGGGAAAATAATTTGGGCTGAGCAGCTAGAATATGCCCCCGGAAAAACATCTATCGGCAACCCTCACCCCCCTACCGGACCCCTTTGTCGGGCATTCCCGTTCAGCCCCCCTAAGTAATTTTTCCCGTCCCATGAAATCAGCAAACGAAAGTCAGGGGGCGGAGACTTGTTTCCATTATTAGGGGGAATTTTCCCTTTATATATTAAAACTGAGTGATTTGTGAACACTTTCCCCAAGCTAAACATTAACCTCGATTATTAATTTTGTTTTCCCCCAATGGCAAGAACCCAAATCAAGGAGGGGTTTTTTCCCCTAGTTGGCTCTGTCACAAATGGGTTTTTAAAAAACCCAAACCTGGATCGTATCAAGAAAGTCGTGACTCTAAATTTCCTGTCAAAATTTTCCAGTCAATCTGTCTTTTAGGTGAAATCTCCCATTAGCACAACATTTTGTATGTAGATGGGCCCTTTCGAATTTCGTCCCATAGAAGTTTATGCACTCCCTACAAGATTTGGGGCCCCCTAAATCACACCCAAAAAATTTGTTTTTCTCGGCCCCCCGGAAGCTGTTTAAACCCAAAAAAAATTCAGTTTGGTGAGCTTCTAATTTAATATCTTGTCTAACACAAATTTAAATTGTCTCTGACATTTCATCGCTACTCCACCCCCTTTCCCGTTGGGCCCTGTCCCGTGTGGAATAATTTTTTTTTTTTTTTTAGCTTGTATGTGCATTTAGAGGGGTTTTCTTATTTTCAATTGAGAAAGGTTTTCTGTTATAAACAATAAAATCTATGTTTCCCGCCTTGAATTAATCTTAGTTTATCTATCTTATTTCTTACCTCTGGAAAAGTATAGTAAAACCCTTTAAGGGGGTAGTCCCTTTTGCCCTCTGTGTCCCCCTTTGTTTTCTGACCTTTAAACTATTGTCTTTTTTTTATAACTTCCTGTTTAATGCCCATTTTACCCTTTACTGTTTCCAAACCAAGTGTTGCAAACCCGTTGTTTTTTCCAAACACACCCATACCTTATCTTCCTTTAGTTTTTAAAATTATTTGGCATTTTTCCCAATTTGGGCCCTTTAAAAGGGTCTGCAAGTGTACCACCCCTGCCCCAGAGAGATGTACCCCCCTCCCTTTAAAACATATCATTTTGCCATAAAAAATTGTTCCAGTTGTCAATGAAGGGGTTGCAAGTTTCCCCTTTTCAGTATTTTGTTAGCCAGCAATTTTCACCAATTGCCCTGACCCCCCCCCCCAAAAAATAAAACGCAGTCCTCAGGTTGTTCTTCCCAATCACATGTCCCTTTGGGTTAGGCCCATTTAGACTATGCTGCACGTTCTGGTCACCGTTTACAGAACGGATATAAATCACTGGAAAACATACAGGGAAAATGACAAATTAACCCCATGTATCAAAATTTCCCTATAAGAATAGCTGGGGCCCCTGACCCTGCACTCTCTCGAAGTCATACAATTGGGAGGTATGGCGAGGGTATAAATGGAAAAACACGAATATAAAAAGGGGGATGAAAAATGCTTTTAAATATAATTTTGGTGAGTGGAACAAATCCCGAGTACAGTTATAGGGCTAAAACGTTGTGTTGTTTTTAAAATGGGTTGTAAATACCGGGTTGGTGGGGTGGGTGTGATTTGGGACCTGATGCTTGTGTATAGGTCTGTGCCTTCTCCTTTCCCCTTAAGTGGAAGTGATTGATCGTGGGTCATTGGGCTAAACGGGGGGAGGGGGGGTGAACATGAACCTGCTTCGTTGGATGTAGGCCCGTTGCCCTGTCCTTCTTTTTTGTTTTATGATCTTTGGGGTCGTTTTTTGGTCATAAAAAATAGTTTTGAAGTCACACTATAACCGATTTTGGGAGGGGCATCCTTTGATAAAATTTAAAAATGTGCAAAGTCAAAGTGACAGGCTTTTTTACCCGGGCCCTGTTGTGATGTATACCGGGCGGTGGGGGCTGCTTCACGCCTTGTTGAAAACCAAAAACGAGCTGAGTTTTGGGTTTTAACTTGCAGCAGCCTCTTTTCTCACCCTTTTACTGCAGCCCCCGATCACCTTTTTACTGCAGCCTTTGGGACAGGCGCCGAAAGGGGGTTTCCCACTGTATGGGCTGATTCCTCCATCCTTTTTCCCGGGGGGACATAGTGGGGCCCCCAAAGAAATTGGGCTAATGGTCTCTGGGGGCATGCCAGCCAGGTACACACTGGGAAATTTGGCGAGTTCGACAGCAACCCCTCTGAAAATCGCAAGGTTGGATTGAGCATTTGTTTAAGTGTTGAGGCCTTAACCGGGGAAACCTCGCTAAGCCCCGTGGGAAAAAGGGCAGCGCTTTATACATCAGCGTCCTGTAGTTAGAGGTTGAAATGAAAGTATGTAAGTCCACTAAAGTTATGTAATTTTTACGTACTTGTCCCGTTCCCCGCGGCTGAAGCTTTGAGCTGGCGTTAATATCTTCCAGTATTTTTTCCCTTGCTTCTCAAACTGAGTGCCTGTCCACCGACCCAATACGGGATGTGGGGTGGGTGGGGATGGGTGTGGTTGGCATCTGTTTGCCTCTTCAGGATGGCTGGGGGCCTCCCCACTACAATTCTTGTACCATACTCTGAAATTACCCTGCTTCTCCTGTTGCCGCCTTTGCAGCATTGCACAGCTCCTGATGACGCACTGAGAAGTGTGAAAGTAATTGAGACAAAGATTTCCACCCCGCGGCTTGTCTTGCATTGTTAAGGTAGCCTGTCTGCAATAGATTTGCAATATATATATAATATATATATATATATATATATATATATATATATATTATATATATATTGCAAATCTATCGCAGACAGGCTACCTTAACAATGCAAGACAAGCCGCGGGGGTGGAAATCTTTGTCTCAATTACTTTCACACTTCTCAGTGCGTCATCAGGAGCTGTGCAATGCTGCAAAGGCGGCAACAGGAGAAGCAGGGTAAGTTTTCAGAGTATGGTAGCGAGAATAAATAAATAAATAAATTGTAGTGTGGAGGCACCAGCCAGTCTCTGAGAGAGGCAAACAGGATGCCAACCACACACCAGTCCCCACCCACACCACACCCCATATATGGTCGGGACGAGTAGGTCTCTCAGCTTACAGATAGCAAGAGGAAAAATACTGGAAGATAGTTAACAGCCAGCTCTAAGCTTCAGCCGCTGGGAACAGGACAAGTGACGTAAAAAGTTACATAAGAGTAGTGGATCATTACATACTTTCATTTACAACCTGCTAACTAATGAAACAGAGGGAAAAGTCCCTCATTTGTCAACCAGAGTAGCAGAATTAGTACGATATGAAAAGAAGATGCTTTTTATAGAAATGAGGAGAGCCAAGACGGTTTTCTTTTACAAGATTCCCCAAGACTGGGAATACTACTTGGTTGATTATATTAATAGTGATCTTAGAAGAATCAGAGGAACCCCGAAACGTATGCATATGAAAAAAGTTTAATAACCTCATAGCAACAGCAGACCCGAGTCTGTAATGAACTTGTCTAGCAAAGAATTAAGTAGTGATCAACAAGCAACACTAAGGTTGGGAATAAGCTTCGCTCCAACAGCTAAATATGTTAATAACGTGAACATCGAAAAATATTTTTGCGTGCTAGAATAACATGGTGACCTGACGCCGATACTTTTTAATATATGTAAAGGGAAGGTATTTGGGACTTTACTCCGTTTTTTGGTCCCCAGTTGCCCTTAGGATTTCCATAAAGCATACAAGGAGCTCGGTAACGATCAAACCTTGTATCTCTCGAGAGGTGAAAAAATCCAATATTGCTGTTTTTTAGATAAAGCTGAACACTTAGGTAAAATAAAACTATCTTTGAGTGAAAATAAAAACTTACGAACCGCTTGTTAAGAACCCCATTGACCAGGTCAATAGCCATTCCAATAAGCGTTTTAAAAAACGTTACTGAAGAGAAATGAATTTAATTATACACTGTCAGCGAGGTCTGCAACTCTACCTTATCTTTATGGGTTGATCAAGACTCATAAATCATGGAAACTTATTTTTTAAATTCAGTAAGCTGATCAGTATTTAACATATCTAAATGGTTGGTTAACCTTATAGCTCGATGGTTGGTACGATCTGGGGGGCCCATATTAAAAACAATGTTGACCTTACTGAGAGGCTCCAGAAAAAAAATGTTTCAATCGGTTACTGAGGGAGCCAATAATTAAAATAAAAAGGGGAGGCATGGTCAGAGAAATAGCAAATATCAAACCCCTGTTAAGGCTCTTACAGGAGACAAGATCTCAGGAAGAATGAAGCTTAAAAGGAAAATGAAAAAAAAAAACTTCTTCTTTAGCCAATCTAAGGGGAAAATCAATTTTCCGTAATGAACCTTTGCTTAGGCCAGATGGGACATAAACCCAAATTTAAATGTCCACTCAGAAAAATATAAAAGCCCAATGAAGAGAGATTTAACTATCAAATATGGGAAACTTGAGGAAATTAAGAATTTTAACAGAGCAAAAAAGAAATGTAAAAGGGGACCTGGGAATGGTAATGTCAGGGATCTCATCTTCAAAGACTTCAACAGTGTATCTACATTTTGCTAGAAAATGATAGGAGGGGAAAATGAGAACCTTCATAACTAGGATGCCAAACCATGACGTTCCTTCAGATCGTTTGTTCTCTCTAGGCTGGTATGCTGTACACTAATGACCCTTTCAAAACATGAAAAACGTTAAAGCACCAAAATTACTGGGAATGTTGAAGTCCCTTGATTTGTATTCCCTGGAATGCAGGCAAAATGATAATATACGTTGGAAAATCCTGAGGGATTGTCCCAAACTTGCGCACTAAAATCATCCCTAAAAAAGTAAAGATCGGAGGTTATGCAACTTTCCCCCCAATGAAAAACAGGGGCGCCAAAAATGCACTGAGGCAAGACAGTAAGTGTCAGGGCCAAGGGACTGTTCGCTGCCTCCCAGCATACATAAGGGGGATCCCAAAATAGCCCCCTGACTCTTTTTAAGAAGGTAGGACAGGCCCCTTAAGTGTCTGACCCAAACCGGGCTGTGGTTCGTCGTCGGTGCATGCGGCCAGCAGTAACAGCCTAGTTGATCAGGTCCTGTCCACCCCTAGGCTGTTCAGACTTGGCCGCGGGGGCGTTGCCCCAAAACCTCTCCAGGTTACTTCAGGTTTAGGTTTTTTAGAGTGATTTTTTTCAAAATTTTGCATGACATTTTGCTTGCCTTATTCGGCAAGACAAAAACGAAGTTTAACCTGTTTTGCAGAATTATATATATGGGGGGCACGAAATTTCCCTCCATAATTGACTTTTTTCGACCTTCCCCTTGGTTTGGACTTTAATACGATGGATCAGAAGTAGCCTTCGGTACAGGGTTCCCTTTTTGAAACTAAATTTTAGCCAAACGAATACCCTTTCCCACCCCAAGAGTATCTGAAGCCCCCTGGGATAAACTGATAATGGTCTTAACGGTTTTAAAAAATGCTTTCGGGCATTATGAATTACTAATTTTTTTTTATTAAAAAAGGATTGAGGCTGAAGATCATAGTAATGAATATGATTTTCTGTATATGGACTTCATTATAGCCTTTGATAGCGTTCCACACATTACATAGTTGTGGAAAGTAGAGGCACGGGGAATAGGAGAGGAAATTGTCTCCTAGAAAAGCGGCGTGGTTGAAAGATAGCCAACAGAGTTTGCATAAATGGGGAGAAAACAGAGCGGGAACGCGTTGCAAGCGGTGTTCCACAGGGGTCAGTGATGGGCCATTTATTATTAAAAAATGTAAATAAAAAAAAAAAAATTTAAATTTGAATATATAGCGACTTAGGTAAATTTGCCGTGTAAATTTGTAGTGTCCTGATGAGGACACTACATCACTGAAGATTTTGATAGTTCGACGCAGTGGTCGGAGGAGTGGCAGATGCAGTTTAACGTTGCTAAATATAATTCTCTAAGCCTGTCAAAAGTGAAAACTCATGACACTTTTAAACTGAATAATGTAGATTTCAATCTGAATGTGAAAAAGATTTAGGACTTCTGATTAGCGGTAAACTAAAACCTAAACAACAGTGCAAAAAGAGTTCGCAATAAAGCAGATAAAATTCCTGACTTCTTATGAAGAATAAATAGCAAGAGCCTTCTAGTTATACCTCAACTTTGTATATTGTTAGTAAGGCCTCATTCTGGTCACTGTATTGCAGAATGAACATAAAGCGCTGGAAAACGCAGTGTATCAACAGGACACTGAAGCTGCACTCCCTGGAAACTCGTAGAATTAGGGGTAATATGATCGAGTTGTATGAATGGAAGACAGGAATATATGATGGGGATATAAATAACATGTTTAAAGTATCTAACTCAAAATTTGTTTTTATTAAAGATATAGTACAGCACTGGGATGGTTATGTTGTGATTTATACCTCATCATTGGGGTATAAATCATGGATATATTTAAAAGTTAGACAAGTACATAAGTGTGCGTGGGTGGGTATGAGAGACCTGAATAGCATGGGCCAGTAGGCCTGCTGCAGTGCTATTTCTTTATGTCCACATGTCATTTTTAGAGCAACGTTTGGCAATAACCCAGGATTCCAAATGGCCTGTTAACCCGGGTGTAATGGGAGCAAAATAAACACAGCAAAAAAGTTTATTTAAATATTATCCTTCACCAATTTAGAACAGCAATATGTACACTATGTACAGTGAAAAGTATAGTCCCACTCCACGGTAAGCAAAGCAGAAATAGAAGCCACAAATAGCAGACCGTGCTTCAACCAGCTCTAGAATGGGAATGACAAGGGCAGACGGGAGAGCGGTACCCACATAACCTCTGCGATTGCCAAAACCATCTTATTGGCTAGAACCTGGTCACTAATTGAACGACGGGGGCCCATCAACTCTTAGCAACCGGGTTTTCGCGGGTTGGGGGAGATAGCCTGTAAATTAGGGTGTGTACATGCGCGAAAAAAGGTTACGTACTCTTTCCATGCCACACCCCCACCCCGAAAAGGCCCTCAGGATTGGGCCTGCCACCCCAGTGGTAACCGTGCCCCCATGGCACAAAATAAATGGGACCGCCTTTCCCTCTCCACCATCCAACTCTTAGATAGAGCTCAGCTTTTCTTGTGACCAAAAGCCAAACCCTAAACTTAGAGTGAGACAGCAGTCAGACAGGCTAGCATAGGTCCAAGATGCAGGCGGACGGTAGCCCGCATCCCTTCACTAAAAAAAAAACCCCCACCGGGGGATAAAAAAAAAGCGTGAAAAGGGTTACCACAAATAACATCCTAACCTAAATAAAATATTATACTCTAGATAAAGAGTCTGCCAACATATTTTCTTTGCCGGCAATATATTTAATGGAAATATAGGGCTGCAGCCTAGCGTCCAGCGCAAAAGTCTTGTGTTTTTGGTTCTTCATGGTTGGAGATATACTAGAGGATTGTGTCACTGTACTGACCACCTGCGATGTCTGGCCCACAAACACGAAATGCTCCAAAGCCAGTACCAGCGCGGGGCTTCTTTTTCAATGGTAAGAGTAAGCCCTCTGATGTGGCTGGAACTTGGCTGAAAAGTATGCTACAGGCTGCAACTCCTTGTTCCCAATTTGTAATAGTACGGGCCCCAACCCCAGACTCGCAGCATCAACCTGTAATGAAAAAGGTTTTGGAGAATTCTGGAGACAAGAGAATGGGTGCATTTACACAATCTTTTTGCTTTATTAAAAGCAGTGTTACAGTCTGAGGTCCAATTAAAGGGAACTTTGTGACTGGTAAGAGAGGTAAGAGGGGCTACAATATCTGAGAAATTTTTTACAGAATCTTCTGTAAAATCCTATCATGCCGAAGAAAACTTTGAAGAGATTCCTATCATGGGGAAAACTGGATAATCTTTAATAGAAAGAACTTTAGCAAGTTTAGGTGCAACTTTACCACTACCAAACTTCATGGCCTAGAAAAGTGACAGTGGCCTGGCCAAAGGAGATTTAGATAAATTAACTGTTAAATGGAACTCTTAAAGGTCTCAAAAAGAGCTTAAGTCTAAGTAGGTGTTGATCCCAAGTATCAGACACCACAACAATATCATCTAGGTACGTTTGCCGTGCCTTAAAGTCTTTAAAAGCCTGATGGATAAGTTTCTGGAATGAAGAGGGGGAATTTTTTTCATTCCGAAGGGGGTAACTGTATTGATAATGACCTCCTGGAATTACGAAGGCAGAGATTTCCTTCGCCTTATCTGTCAAAGGTACCTGATAGTAGCCTTTAAGGAGCTCTAACTTGGCCCACAAAAGTAGCCTTACCCACAAAGTCAATTATGTCATCCAGACGAGGAAGAGGGTAAGCATCTGTAATTGTGACCTCTTTCACTTTACGGTAGTCGGTACACATACGAAACCCTCCACCAGCATTCTTCACAAGGATGCACGGTGAAGCCCATGGACTAGATGACTCCTCCACTAAACCATGCTTTAACAAAAATTCTACTTCCTGCTGAAGTAGCCTTTGCTTTTCAGGATTAGCTCTGTAGGGGGAGAGTTTAATTGGTTTAGAGTTTCCCACATCTACATCATGATAACCTAACGTACATTTTTCGGCACATCCGAAAAAATATTAGGATATGACTGTAGAAGCTCCGTTAAATTTTTTGGGCTTGCATTTCAGATAATCCTCCATTAAAGGGCTAGGATCCTTGAGGACAGAATTTGAAAGTTTAATATTAATTTCAGAGATAGAGTGCAAAGAGTCAGAGTCGTCCTCAGAGGTAGAGGACAGAGTCATTACTGGGACTATCTGGTGTATGGAAGTACTTTAATTGATTAATGTGGTAAGTTTTAGTTTTTGAGGTCTTATCAATGGGAGCTACCACATAATTTACATCAGATAATCTACTTACAATCTGCATAGGTCCCGTAAATCTAGCTTTCAAGGTGTGGCCAGGTATAGGTTCCTGCACCAACACCTTGTCTCCTGGATGGAAGGAGCGGAATTGTGCACTTCTGTCATACCTCTGTTTCATCTTACTTTGAGCTGTCTTTAGGTTAGCCTTGGCTAACTGACGTGCCACCTGCAACCTTGAAGACGGGTTGTAGAGTGTTGAGCTAACGTCTTCTCCCATCCATCCTCCTTTGGGCACCCGAAGAGGACCTCATACATTCTGCCCAAAGATCAGCTCAAACTCTTGCACCGTCTCTCGTACTGAGAACAGCAACAAAGGTAGTGATTCATCCCAGTCTGTAGGAAAGTGCATGCAAAAAGTTCTCATCATTGTTTTTAATGTCTGAGGGAATCTTTCCAAAGGCGCCTTGGGACTGAGGATGATAAGCGGGTGGATAAGTTGTGGATTATCCCTAACCTAGTTAATACTTCCCTAAATGCTTAGGCAGTAAAGTTAGTACCTTGATCACTTGGAATAGTTTTAGGAATGCCAAAACAAGAAATGAATTTTGTTAAAGCTTTGAGAATAGCTTTAGTATTAACACTACGCATGGGAATTGCTTCAGGGCATCTGGTTACTTTATCCATAATCGTAAATACTGATTTCCAGACTTTGACCTAGGTAGTGGACCTACACAATCTATAATTAAATCTGCAAAAGGGTTCTCCATCAGCAGGTATAGGTTGGAGAGGTGCAGGTTTAATGGAATGTCCAGGTTTTCCAACTTGCTGACATTCTCGGCAACACCTAATATGATTCTTCACATCTTTAATTTTGGCCAATAAAATTCTTTTGTGATTCTATACAAGGTTTTTGTAATTCTTAAGTGACCTCCTAATGACGTGTTATGAGCTATATTTAATATTTGAGGTCTATACTTTGTTGGGAAAATACTAACCTGTTAAACAAATTTCCGGCCCTCTATCTCCTTACCCCGTCTCAGTGCAGATCAAATAATTGTTTTTAACTTCATACTTGACCGGATGACCCAAAGAGGATTTACCCATGGCTGCCTGAAAAGGGAATTTTAAAGAAGGGTCCTTTCGTTGTTCCTACCGGAAGGACAGTCCCTCGGGCATGGAAACAGACATTTTGGCAATCCTGCAACCTGGGAATAGGAAGGCTTGATCGGGGCTGTTCACTTGATTTACGAGGCTCCGGCCGGTGTGCCTCATAAAACAACGTGGCTATTCCGAGATCGGAGTCGTCCCAAAGGGTAGGTCAACATTCTCTCCAGACAAACCTTTGGGGTGTTGCCCGAGTTATGGCCAACACCCGGGGAAGAATTAATCATTATAGGTTCAGGACACGAACTAACAGTAGTAATGTTATTACCCAGTAATAACATGGCATCTTTCATGGGGAATCCTTTTGAGGCACCTACAGTCAAGTACCCAGTGTAATATTTGCACTGTACATAAATTTTATGCAAAGGAACAGAATATATAGCTCCTCCAAATGTTTCCAATAATACAGAGGAATTCAAAGAAGTATTCTCTGAAAGGGGTAATATTCCTTCTCTTACAAGTGAGCAATATGCTCCAGTATCTCTAAAGGTCTTTACTTTAGTTGTCTGAGTTTTCCTGAAGGGAAATTAGACTCTTGCAATAATAAGGGGCCATACCTTTTTCTACTTCTCTATGGGACATGTTACTAGGGATATTAGAGATTTTCCCAATGGGTTGGGGTTTATGGGGGCAGTTGGGACGGATGTGACCTACTTGATTACACATCAAGCAGACTACAGGCTTGCCCTTTACTCCCTGTTGACGTTGCAAATGGTGTCGTTCTGGCTGGCGTCTCTGGATACTGTTGTCGAGATGCACCATGAGTAGTTTGCCTCTCCGCAGGTGGACCATATGTTGAGAAGCGTGGCTCACCAGGTGACTTAGTTGGCTGACGTACAAGTTCTCCCTCCGGCTGGCACTTCATTCTCCAAGGTTGACGATCTCTGCTCATGCCTGGCTGTTGAAAAGAGACGGGACCGCTCGGACAAGGAGCGGTTAGTTTCGAAGGTATCAGCCAACCTGGCTGCCTCCAATACAGTGGTTAAGTCACGATCCTGCAGAAAGACTCGAACCTCTGGTCCCACAGACTCCAGCAGTTATCAATTTAGAATTTAAACTGCACCAGCTCCTCAAAGGTAGAGACCACCACTTGCTTTATACCAGCTGGGGAAAAAAGGTTTGGTTTGCTGTCTCACAAAGTCCACTAGGGATTGACCAAGCTGCCGCCTGCTTAGTTTAAAATTTTTCTTGTATTTGGCTGGGATACATGTATATGCTCCCAACACTGTGGTCTTCACTACTTGATAATCAGAAAATTCAGCGTCATTTAATACTGACGTAAATTCCTGTGCCTTACCCAATAATGCTGTATGAACCAACGATGCCCAATGCTGTTCCGGCCACCCCAAGGCTCGAGCCTGATTTTCGAAGCTTTCGAAAAATTGCTCTGGTTCGGCCTCATTGAAGCGGGGAACAAACTGTACTGCTTTCTGTAAACTAAAAACTGCCTCCTTTCTCTTTCCCTATCATATTCTTCCCTTGCGAATGCGCTCTGTTCCCTAGTTTGCTCAAGATTGATTTTTGCCAGCTCAAGTGCCAACAACGCTGATTCACCCTGGACAACCCAGCTGCACCATACTGACCATTTTGCTCCGTAGGTGTATCATCTTCCTCCTGCGAGAACATAGGAGTTTTTGCCCTAGCTCCCGTAGAGGGAGGAGTCTGATGTGCCATCTCTTCTATAAGTTTTGTCAGCAATCAGTGAACGCAGTTGCGCAGTTGAAAGAGTGCGTTTGTATTTAATGCCAATGGAAGGAGCAATTTGCCAACAACGCTGTAGGGACAATTTAGGTAGGTTATGCAAAGTATATGCCGACACCAGACGTCTGACTTCTACGCGGCATAAGTTATTCGCTATGCACAGTACGATTGCAGAATACCCCAACGTAACACAATTTGCAGAACACGCTTAGCTATGCACAGTAAGATTGCAGAATACGCATACAAGCAAAGCCGACTATAAAATTCTCCACACCGAACAGGCTAGTAACAACTGACACTCAAAATGTGTAAAGCAATTTGACAGCTACACTGTTCTAGAAGATTGACCGTAGCGAAGCGAGCACACCGAACCAGCTAGTAGCGAGCTGTTGAACGATCACACAATAGCAAGGCTGATCATAAAGCAACTGACACGCAAAATTTGTAAAGCAATGCCAAAACAGCAAGCTGCAACAATTCCTGCTACCAGCTTCACCCTAAGCTCAACCGTTTCTCTAAGTCCAGCTCTCGGACAGGCTACCCATAATACAACCCAGGATTCCAAATGGCCTGTTATCCCGGGTGTAATGGGAGCAAAATGGCATTCGTCTCTCGACCTGCGGGGAGAGAGGACGCTTCTACTGGTTCTCTTGCACGCCACCTGGTGAGGAAAACATAGTATTAGCACCAAGATGGCGGACCGACTGTACCGGCGCATAAATACTGTCCTGCATTCAGCTGGTTAGAGGATCTTTAAGCAACGACACGATGAAACGTTCTCCTGCCAAGCATTATCAGGGACTGTTATGGCATTTCCCCAATGAAGAGCTGTATGGTGTGGCATTGAATGGAATGTCAAGGGTCCTTTGTGAAGTTCATGAGGGCTGACTTCTACTCTAAACATGTAGATGAATTTCAGAACGAGGGTTGAGTTAAAATTCGGCAGGGGAAAGTATGTTTGCATGATGTGTCTAAGTTTTACTTGGGTGAAGGTAAGGAATTCCCTTTTGAGGCAACAGCATACAGCCTAAAGATGTTTTCGGGGTTTTGGGAACTGTACCTCGACGGCAGGGGAATGTGGGGGACGGCCCCCTTATGAGGGGATGCGGAAGGATCCTTCCACTGAAAATGACCCTGAGGAGCGATCCCACATATTTTACATTGCAAAACCATAGAACACGGTTTTTGAAAACCTAGGGGGCAGGGGAAAGACGTGCCGTTTATGTGACTCTTATGGCAAGGGGTGGCAAATGCCCCAGGAACGGGGGGCCGGGCGCAGGAGAAGCTTCTGGGGTACCCCATTAGAAGCCACGGATTTTATGACGGGTGAAGGGGAAACCCGGGGGTACGGGCCCTATGGAGTGAGGGGTGACAGGGCAGAGGTGGTTTTTGGAGACGTGGTTACACTACAGTGGAAACGGGGGGGGGGGGGAAAACGCGTCAACAGGCCGTTAGATAATGCAGAGTCAGCTCGGGGGGGGGGTTTTGGAGGCTGTGCGAAGGTTTTTTGGGAAGGTGGAGAAAGGTGGGGAAAAGTATGGGGTCGGGGTTTGGACAAGGTGATGGTGAACAGAAGCAGGGTAAGGAAGACTTGAGTGAGGTTCGCAAGGAGAGAATTTGGTGGGGGATCCATCAAGAAGAGGGGTAGCAGAGGGTAGCCCCCCGCAAAGATAGGGGGGCACAGACAGGGACGAGTCTCACACCAGCGCAGAGGCCTGGGAAGAAGATGGGGAGCGTTTTTGAAAGGAAAGTGGGGGGAGGAGGGGGGGGGGGCAATGGGAAGTAGGTGGGAAGGGACGGGGAGGGGTGGAGGGCAGGAACGAGGGTTGATAAAAAAGAACCGGACCTATGAAAGGGGGGCCCCAAGAAGCCCAGGGGCAAGGGGTGCCCCCATTCTTGTAAAATTCGGTGGTAATTTAAATGAAAAAACTCTTAAAAACGAGGTCAAGGGGGATGGTTAAGTGGGTTTTGAGGAGATTTAGTATTGATGTCTTTTTTTTTGAGAACATAACCAAGGTTGGATGTGGTTGTTGTTGAAAGGTTATGGTTGTTTACAGTGATGCTTTGGGGTTAAAAGGGGGGGTGGCTGTGGGGGTAAAGGAGCCCAGTCCTTTGGTACCGGGGTTGGGAGGGGGGGGGGGGGGGAGGGTTGCGGGGTAGGGGTTTTTGGGGGGCCAGGAGGGTTTTTTTGTAGGTGTGAATGCCAGCAACTAGTAACACTGGTAAAGGGGGGATTTTGTAGCGAGGTTTGGTATATCATTTGAGAGGTTTCCTGCTTTTGGGTGATTGGTGGGGATTGGAATTGTGTCATTGGGAAAGGGGTGATGTTTTCCCGAGGGGGGGGGGGTTGTTTTTTGGGGGTTTTCTGCGGGTGTTTTTGCGAGATTTTTGGGTGGTAGTTTGGGGTGGGAAGGGGGGGATGTGGGTGGAGCACCTTTTTTTCTAGGGGTATGAGGCCGGTTGATGGGAAATTTATGTTAGGCAGGGATGGTGTGGAGGGGTGGGGGATATCGATGTGGGTTTTTTGATCATCTGTGTTAAGCAGTTTTGAGGGTAGAGGGATGTGGGGTTTATGCAGGATTTTGGAAATTAAATGTGAGGACTTGGGGGAAGAGGGTGCCCTGGGGGTTTTAAGTTTGGGTGGAAATCCTTTTGGGAGACTAGGAATATGGAAATGGTTTTGCGGGGTTGGGGGAAATGGGGGGCAAAATTTGAAATGGGAATTTTTTTAAAGTCGGGGAAAGGGGAATGGCTAGGTGGAGTTTGGGCCCTACAAAAATTATTTTGAGGGTCATTTAAAATGACTGTTATCAGGGGAACGTGGGGGCGGAGTGGGACATGGTACGTTTGCGAAATAGGTTGGCGGAAATTCACAATGAAAAATTGAGCAATTCGAGTTAGGGCGGGGTTGGAGGATTTCTTAAGGGGGTGGGCCATGGGTTTTTGTATTAAGGAGTTTAAAAAGGAACGGCAGGCGAAGGGCCCCCTTTGGGGCGTATATTGAGGCAGGTACAGGGGGGGGGGGCTTTGAGGAGGGTAAAGGGCCCTATCCACCACGGAAATTTTTGTTTGTTTGCAGATTTTTTGGTTAGGGAGAATTGGGGGGAGGGTTTGGGGCAGGGGAGGGGGGAGGGAGGGTTTGGGGATGAAGGGTTTAATAGAGTATTAAAAAGTGAGCAGGACTGACAGAATCGAGGGTAAATTAATGGTGGGGGGTGGGGGAGGAAATTTTTTGGGATTCCCAGGGTAAAACCCCGGCATAGGGGAATACCAAACGATTTTTATAGGTATCATTGGGGGAGGTACGGCTTGTTTGTGGGGGGTTTTGAAATTTTATGTTTAATAGTGGGGGATGGGGAAATCACAAAAAAAGGGGTCACGGTTTTTGTGCCCAAAAAAAAGGAAAGCCGGGTTTTGAATGATTACCGGCGATTACGTTAATGTGCTGGATTACAAAAATTTTTGCTAAAGGTTTTGGGCAACGAATGAGGAAAGTGTTGGGTTTAGTGTTTCATAGGGGACAGTTTGGGGAATTCCCGGGAAAAAGGATGAGGGGTGGGCTGGTTTGATTTGGGTTTTCTAGAGAGATGTACGGGAGGGGGGGAAAAAAAAGGTTTGTTGGGTGAATGCTTATGTTGCGTGGACAGAGATTTCTTGGGGGTTTTCTTGAGAGGTTGGGTTTCGGGAGGGGGGGGGTAGCGAGGGGGGTGAAACCCTTATGATGGGGGAGGGTGAGGGTACAGGCAATGGGGGGTTGGGTGAAAGTGTACCAATGGAGAGGGTTTGAGACAGGGCTGTCCCATTCACAGCTGCCTTTGCTTGTGTGCAGAATCCTTTTTTGAGTTTTTGAAGGGGGAAAAGAACAGTCAGGAGATGGGAAGGGGGTGCAAAGGGGGCATCGTTTGGGATGTGGATGATACTACTGTTTGCTAAGGGGGAAGGGGGAGTTAAGGGGGGTGGGGAGGTGATTCAGATGTTTGGTATGAAAACCGGAATGAGATTAAAACGGTGAAATCAAGGTTACTAGAGGTCGGTAATTGGGTGGGGGGGCTGGGGGTGGGTTAGGAGGACAGTGGTTGACAGAATCAGGTATGTGGGGTTTTGGTATTTGGCGGAAGTGCAGGCATGAGAAGGGTAAATTTGGAGTCTGTCGGGTAAGGTTTTTAAGTAGACTAGGGGGTTTAAGTGCAGGGACTTAGTTTCTGGGGTGTGGTGGGAAATTCACTTGTCTATAGCAGGTATGGGGGGGGGGGGGCAGAGGTTTTTCCCTTTGAGGTCGAATATTGTGGAAAAGCAGAGGATTCTTTATTATTAAAGTTTTCCGGTCTTCCGGCCCGGGTCTCTCCAGATGGTGACCCCGGGGTGGCCCCCCAGGGGGGGGTGTGATCGTCTTTTTATTTTCTATCTTCCTCTTGGGCCCCCGGTTGGAGGGAAATTTTCTTTTTATCTTGCATGACTCCCCAATGGGGAGGTCTTCTTTCTTTTCCCTCGGGAGGCATGCAAGGTCAAGGGTCTTCAGGCCCTTTTGCCCCCTCAAATGTTTGGGGTGGGGCATTGGTTCTAGGGATTTGAAATTTTACCCAAAAGGACAGGCTCCATTGGATTTTTTTTTTTTTTTTTTTTTTTTTTTTAAAAACGGGGGGGGGGGGAGGTGGGGGTGAAAGGGGAAAAGAGGGGAGGGGAAGATGGAGCGTGTGGGACTCGTAGGTTGTGGGGCGTATCGAGGGGTGGGTGGGCAGCAGGGTGGGGATGAGAGTTCCCCGGTCTGGGTGGCGAGGTCACCCGCCGGGCTGCGGTGTCTTTCCCGGGTTTGGGTCCCCCGGGGCCATTGGGAAGGCCTTCGTCGGAGTGACACCGTGTGGACAGTCGAGGGGTAGTGCAATAGTGGACCTGGGACCATCTGGTTGCAATGGCAGCGCGCTCCTCTCGCACGCGGTCAATGGTCTTTGGCATAGGGTAGCCAAGTCGCAGCCGGGGGACCCCAAAACCGCAACTTCCTGTCTAGCCTCCGCATTCTGGGGGGGGCTCCCCACGGGTGCCCCGTATACCAGAAACGGCTCCCCCGATGGCCCGGCCCTGGTAGGGGCGCCTGGCTGCATCAGGCCCCCAGATCCACCCGCCTTTGGCTGATGCAAAGGTGGTCACTGGCTGGGCCCAAGGGTTGCCGACTTCGCCGCTCGATCTCCGCATCATTTCCCCGCTGGTCGATGTGGTCGGTATCCAAATTGATTTTTGCTTGCTGTCCCCCGCCCCTTAAGTGTCTGCAGGTCTTCCGTGGCAGAATTCCGGAGTTGTCCTGGGCCCCTGTCATGACGGCCCGGATGCCCTCTGGATCCACATGAATGACGGGGGTCGCCCATGATCCCGGAGTGCGTGTTGCAGGGCCTCTGGGTGGCATGGAGTTCTGCCTGGAGAATTGGCAGTGATCTTGGAGACGCCCCTCCACCGTCAGGGGCATGGTGCACCCCGGCACCTGTGCGGCCGCCTCTGGATCCCGGGAAACCATCGGTTGTAATTACGGCACCCGGGTGCTCTGTGCTGCAATACTCACTGCAGCCCATGCTGCAGCCGTGTTTGGACAGTGACGCTTTCCAAAATGGGGGTCTTGGATGTGGTCACAACTGCTTTCTGGTGCCCCGGGGGGGAGTACAGAGTACCCCCCCAAGCCGGTCCAGCCCTTGTCGACTTAAGCGCCATGGGGAGGAGTTTGCTTTCACAAGCCGCTGACCACACCCACGCCGGCCAGGAACTCCCTGGGTCCCCTGTTGCCCTTCAAGGAGGTGTTGCAGCAGTCCCTCTCCACCAGGGGTTGTAGTACTTGGGCCCCCCTCCTGGGTGCCACAAGGGGATTCTGTCGCTTGCGGGTGCAATTGAGCCCATGATTCGGGGAAGTGTTTTGTCCACCTCGGCCCCCCAAAATGATCCTGCTGCAGATTTTGGACGACGTTGAGTCTTTGAAGGGGGGGGGGGGCGGGGGTTTGGGGGGGGAAAAAAAAAAAAACCCCATAGTCGATGAGAGAGCGCACGCCTGACATAGAATAATCGGAGAATGTCACGGCTGGCCCCTACCCAGGGTGGCGAGGGGCCCCCTTTT
>NC_069411.1:65284932-65318089 GCF_026875155.1 Cherax quadricarinatus | reverse complement strand
GCAGCGGTAAAGAACTCCATATTGTTTCGACAATGAACAATTTCTCCAACGGGGGACTGACCACCTAAAACTTCAAGGGTGACGGACTGATTACATCGTCTTGAAGTCTCTTCTGCTTCTATCAACTTTTCTGGTTCTTTGAACCACTCATCTACTTTTCTGTACTCGACAGAAGTCTACTGTGTAGGCAAAACGTTTCGAAATAAAGATACCTAACTGTTGCATATGTGTCTTACCTAACAACCTGTCGGTATTTTGTACCATTTTATTATTCACTCTGTCAGACACTGAAACACAAGGGTGTCTTGGTACAGACCTGAAATCAACATCGACAACCTTTACTAGTGAGAATGGCTGGATTTGAGAGGGACCTGACCTCCCAACGTCTACGTTCTTACCTCTACTAGTGACCTACGTCTCACCTCCTGGCGCTATATAAGGCTCCATCCTATCACTTCAACAATCATGGTGCTGCATTCCTCGTTTGTGACTTAGCTCGAGTGGTGACGTGTGCTTACCTAACACATCACTCACACATCGACGATCTCGCCTCTCTCGAATTACCCCGTGTTGGGAGAGACTTCGCTTAGAGTAGTGCTTCCTCTCCACCATCAGGACTGGTGCGTCGGTGGTTGCCTACCCAAGGGCAGGAAGCCTGTTGCTGCCTGAATTCTCTTAGCCTGTTGACTGCACGCCATACAGCCAGTCTCGCCGCCACTCAGGATATACAGTGCTCCATCAAGCTACAGTTCACCTCCTCAGTGTCCTACGCCAGGCAAGTACGTGTGTCTACTTACACGTATTTGCCTAGCTGAGTACTCTCACTTTTTGGCCGATTGTCACCGCCAATTACATCTTTTCGTAATTAGACGATGCCTTCGTTGCCTTCCACCTCCCATCCCCCTTCCACTCTCCTCCAACCCCCCACATCTGCCTCTGCTTCTTCTAAATCCAATTCCTTCTCGCTAAACCTCAAATTCTCTAATCCTGATGCCACTATCTGTCCTGAAAATTTATTATATCAGATCACTGGTGCACCTCAACTTAAAGTCTTCAAAACCAATTTAGGCTTCAAACTCCTTCTTGACAAACATTCCTTCGAAGCGTACACCTCATAAGTGTCTTTTTCCACACCTCAAGCGATACCAGACAAAAACTTCTCAACGCAGGCTTCACCATTATTTGAACTCCTGAGCACCGTGCCAAAAGCACAGTCATTGCTAAACACTTAGATTACTCTCTCTTGACCGCCTATGACACAGACAAAGAAGACTTAATAAAAGATATCAGTACAAAGAACAAAGTCTCTGTTGACGATATTTACAGACCCGAAAACTCTACCATTCTCAAAATATGCTGTTCTATTCCTGCTGACGCCTCTACACTCTTCAGTCAAGGAATCTTTGCCAAGACCATCTGCATTCCTCCAAACAGTCTCTTCACTCCGAACTTCCACCCAATCACACAATGTCTTAAATGCTACAAATTCGGCCACGACAAAAACACATGCACATCTACACAAGTCTGCTCCAGATGTTCAGCAACTGGCCTCTTCTGGAATATTTGCAACCTCCCCCTTAAATGTTCTAACTGCGGCGGGTCACACACTGCAGTTGCTAATTCCTGCCCTTCTAGAAAGCCCATTCTCTCCCCCCTAAAAGCTACCCAACCCTCCCTCCCCAAAACCCCTTTTCCCTGTGCCTCCCCCCCTTTCCCCATACCTCCCCCCCCTCCCCCAGTCCCGGGGCCTCCCCCCCCCAACCGGGTAAACCTCTTTTACTTTACACACATCAAACCCCAAAACACACAAAATTTTAAAGCATTCTCCTTTACCCCACTCCCCTATTAAAAGGGGGGTTCCAATGGCCTTTTAAATCCCGGGGGTAATGGGGGGGCAAAATAAACACAGCAAAAAACTTTTAGACTTTTATTATCCTTCCCCCAATTTTTAAAACAGCAATATGTACACTTATATACAGTGAAAGTATAGGCACCCAGGGTTTAAGGGCAAGGCAGAAATAAAAGACAAGATAGCGGCCCGTGTTTCCCAACCGCTCTAGAATGGGAAGAAAAGGGGCAGACAGGAGAGGGGGGTACCCAAATAACCTCGGGGTTGGGCCAAAAACCCATTTTCCCTTATTGGCTAGAACCTGGTCTTCGTTGAACGACGGGGCCCCCCAA
Source organism: Cherax quadricarinatus (assembly GCF_026875155.1). NCBI lineage: Eukaryota > Metazoa > Arthropoda > Malacostraca > Decapoda > Parastacidae > Cherax > Cherax quadricarinatus. The sequence continues at coordinate 65,315,908 of NC_069411.1, read as the reverse complement.
TCACCCCCCCTTCTTGGGAAAACCGGGTTTCGTGGTTGGGGGGGGATGCCTGTAAATGAGGGTGTGTACATCCCGCCGAAGGAAGGTTACGTACTCTTTGTTCCCCACCCCCCCCCCCCGGGGAAAGGTCAGGATTAGGTCCCACCCCCCATTTGGAAAACTGTGCGCCATGGCCAAATAAGGGGACCCCCTTTTCCCTCTCCCCCTTCCAACCCCTTGATAGACCCAAGTTTTTTCTCGTGCCCCAAACCCAAAACCCAAAATTTTGGTGGGGCCGCAGTCGGGGACAGGCTAGCATAGGCCCAAGGGTTTAAGGGCGGCCGTACCCAAGTTTCCCTCACTAAAAAAAACCCCGCCCCCGGGGGGAAAAAAAAAGAGCGTGGAAAGGGGGTTACCAAAAAAATAAAATCCTAACCTAAATAAAAAAATTATACTCTGGGAAAAAGAGTCTGCCAACATATTTTCTTTCCCGGCAATATATTTAATGGAATATTATGGGGGCTGCCCCCTTTAGCGCCCAAGGCCCCCCCAAAAACCCTTTTTGTTGTGGTTCTTCTGGCTTGGAGATTTACTAGAGGATTGGTCACTGTAAAACTGGGGCCCACCTGCGTGTCTGGCCCACTTTAAACATAAAAAATGTTTCCAAAGCCCGTCCAGCGGGGGGCTTCTTTTTCAAGGGTAGAGAAAGCCCTCTGATGGGGGGGCTGGAATTGGCTGAAAATTTGTACGGCTGAAACCCCCTTGTTCCAGTTTGTAATAGTACTCCCCAACCCCAGACTCACAAGCTAAAACCTTTTAAGGGAAAAAGGGTTTTGGGAGAAGTCTGGAGCAGGAAAGGGGGGGTGGTACAAAATTCTTTTTGCTTTATTAAAAGCAGTGTTACAGCTGGGCCCTTTTTAAAAGGGAAAACTTTGTGCCCTGGTAAGAGGGGTTTAAAAAGAGGTACAATATCTGAGAAATTCTTACAAAATCTTTGTAAAATCCTATCATGTCTGGGAAACGTTGAAGAGTTTCCCATCATGAGGAACTGGATAAACTTTAATAGAAAGAAACTTTAGCAAGTTTTTGGTTTCAACTTTACCCCTACCTACTTTGGCCCAAAGGAAAAAAAGCCCGTGGCCCGGCCCCAAAAGGGGGGATTTAGGGTAAATTAACTGGAAATGGGAACTCTTAAAGGTCCAAAAAGGGCCTTAAGTCTTAAAATAGGTGTTGTTCCAAAATTTTCAGACGCCACAAAAAATAATCTAGGTACGTGCCGTGGGCCCTTTAAGTCCTTTAAAAGCCTGATGGATAAGTTTTGGAATGAAGGGGGGAATTTTGAGTAACTGTGTATTGATAAAGACCTCTGGAATTACGAAAGGGGGAGATTTCCTTGCCTTTTCTGGGCAAAAAGGGACCTGAAGTAGCTTTAAGGAGATTAAAATTGGGAAAAAAAAGAAACCCTTTCCCCCAAAAACAATTACGTCCTTTCCCGCGAGGGGGGGTAAGCATCTGTAAAAAGTGACTCGTTCACTTTAAGGTGTCTGTACACTACGAAACCCTCCATCCCGCCCTTTTTCCAAGGATCACGGTTTAACCCAGGTTTGAGACTCCTCCACAAACCCTGCTTTAACAAAAAATTTACTTCCTGTGAAGTTTGCCTTTTTCTTTTCAAAGGGTTAGCTCTGTAGGGGGAGAGTTTTTTAATTTTGGGTTTTGAGTTTCTCAAATCTACATCATTTATAAAACCCAAGTATTTTTTTCGGCACATCCGAAAAAATATTAGGATATGACTGTAGAAACTCCGTTTAAAATTTTTTGCTTGCCTTTCAGATAAACCCTCCAAATTTAAAAGGGGTAGGATCCCCTTTAGGAGGACAGAATTTGGGAAAATTTAAAAATTTAAATTTTAGAGATAGAGTGCAAAGAGTCCGAGTCGTCCTCAGAGGTAGAGGACGAGTCATTTTTTGGGGCTTTATTGGTGTATGGAAAATACTTTAATTGATTAATTTTGGTAAGTTTTTTTTTTTTAGGTTTATAATGGGAGCTACCACATAAATTTTAAACGATAATCTACTTCAATCTGCTTTGGCCCCCCAATTTTAGCCCTTTTAAGGTGTGGCCCGGTATAGGTTCCTGCACCCAAAAACCCTTGGGCTCCTGGATGGAAGGAGCGGAATTGTGCATTCTGTCATCCTTGTTTCAAAATTTTCTTTTTAGTGTCTTTGGTTAGGCCCTTTGGGTAACTGACGTGCCAACCCGCAACCTTTTAAGACGGGTTTTAGAGTGTTGAGCTAACGTCTTCTCCCCTCCCCTTTTCTTTGAGCACCCGAAAAAGGACCTCGTACAATTTTGCCCAAAAAAATCGCCCCAAAAGGACTATACCCTGTAGCTTTGCCCGTCTCTCGTTCTGAGAAAGAAAAAAGGTGTGTTTTATTCCCGTCTGTAGGAAAGGGCAGCAAAAAAATTTTCATCTTTTTTTTTAATGGGTTTTGGGGAAACTTTTCCAAAAGGGGGCCCTTTGGGGCTGAGGATGATAGGGAGTGGATAAGTTGTGGATTATTCCTAAAAAAGTTTAAAACTTCCCTAAAGCTTTTTGGGGTAAAGTTAGTACCTTGGGTCACTTTTTAATTTTGTTTTAGGAATGCCAAAAAAAGAAAAGGGAAATTTTTTTTAAAGTTTGAGAAAAGCTTTTGTTTTTAATATACGTGGGAATTGCTTTTAGGGTATTGGTTACTTTATCCATAATCGTAAATAAATTTCTGATTTCCAGTTTTTACCTAGGTAGTGGGACCTAAACCCCTCTATAAATTAAAACTTTCCCAAAAAGGGTTTTCCCATCAGCAGGTTTTAGGTTGGGGGAAAAGGGTTGGGGGTTTTAAAAAAATGCCCGGTTTCCCAACTTGCTGCATTCTCGGCAACACCCAATATGGGTTCTTCCATCCCTTTTTTTAAATTTTTTGGGCCCAAAAAAAATTCTTTTGGAAACTATTTCAAAGGGTTTTTTTAATTCCCAAGTGCCCTTTCCCAAGGGCCGTATTATGAGCTATATTTTAAAAATTTGAGGGGCTTTTACTTTGTTGGAACTCCCAACCCGTTTTAAAAACATTGCCGGGCCCCCTATTCCTTAACCCGGGCTCAGTGCAGAATTTAAATAAATTTTTTATTTAAATTCCTTTCTTGAAAGGTGCCCCCAAAAGGGGTTTTACCCATGGCCCGCCCGGAAAAAACGACATTTTAAAGAAGGGTCCTTTTCCCTGTTTTCCCCCCGGAAGGAAAAGTCCCCCGGGGTGGAAAAAAGAGGGGCATTGGCCAAACCCGCAACCCGGGTTTGGAAGGGGTTGATCGGGGTCTGTTCACTTGATTTACGAGGCTCCGGCCGGTGTGCCTCATAAAACAACGTGGCTATTCCGAGATCGGAGTCGTCCAAGGATAGGTCAACATTCTCTCCAGACAACCTTTGGGATGTTGCCCGAGTTATGGCCAACACCGGAGAAGAATTAATCATTATAGGTTCAGGACACGAACTAACAGTAGTAATGTTATTACCCAGTAATGCTGTATGAACCGACGATGCCCAATGCTGTTCCGGCCACCTCAAGGCTCGAGCCTGATTTTCGAAGCTTTCGAGAAATTGCTCTGGTTCGGCCTCATTGAAGCAGGGAACAAACTGTACTGCTTTCTGTAAACTAAAATTATTTATAGAATGCGAAAACTGCCTCCTTTCTCTTTCCCTATCATATTCTTCCCTTGCGAATGCTCTCTGTTCCCTAGTTTGCTCAAGATTGATTTTTGCCAGCTCAAGTGCCAACGACGTGATTCACCTGAGACAACCCAGCTGCACTATACTGACCATTTTGCTCCGTAGGTGTATCATCTTCCTCCTGCGAGAACATAGGAGTTTTTGCCCTAGCTCCCGTAGAGGGAGGGTCTGATGTGCCATCTCTTCTTCTATAAGTTTGTCAGCAATCAGTGAATGCAGTTGCGCGCTGTGAAGTGTGCGTTTGTATTTAATGCCAAGGAACGAGCAAATTTGCCAACAGCGCTGTAGGGGAATTTAGGTAGGTTTATGCAAAGTATCTGCCGACACCAGAGTCTGACTCTTCTAGGTGGCTAAGTTATTCGCTATGCACATTACGATTGCAAGGAATACCCCAACGCTAACACAGTTTAATTTGCAGAACACGCTTAGCTATGACACAGTACGATTGCAGAATACGCATACATAGCAAAGCAGACTGCAAAATTCTCCACACCGAACAGGATAGTAAATTGACACGGCAAATTTGTAAAGCAATGCCAGACAGCTACACATGTTTCAGAGATTGACCCGTAGCGAAGCGAGCACACCGAACAAGCTAAGTAGCGAGCTTCTTGAACGATCACCACATATAGCAAGGGCTCTGATCAAAAAAGAAACTGACACGGCAAATTTTTGTAACAGCAATGCCAGACACGCAAAGCTGCACAATGTTCCTGCTACTAGCTTCACCCTAAGCTCAACCGTTTTCTCTAATTCCAGCTCAGCTCTAGGACAGGCTACCATATTACAACCCAGGATTCCAAATGGCCTGTTATCCGGGTGTAATGGCGAGCAAAATAAAACAGCGGAAAAGTTTAGACTTATATTATCCTTCACCAATTTAGAACAGCTATATGTACACTATATACAGTAATAATTAGTGCATCCACTGTAAGCAACGGCAGAAGTAGAAGCACAAGATAGCGACGTGCTTCAACCAGCTCTAGAATGGGAATGACAAGGGCTGCCAGAGAGAGACGGTACCCACAATAACCTCTGCGATTGACCAAAAACATCTTCTTATTGGCTAGTAACCTGGTCAACTAACGTGAACGACGGCTCGGCCCCATCATCTACCTCTTAGCACCTGGTTCGCTGGTTTGGGGCGGATAGCCTGTAAATGAGGCGTGTTTACATGCGCCAGAATAATGGTTACATACTCTCCCTTGCATGCACACCACACTAGACTACAAACTAACTGTCAATCGCAACTGCTGCCCACTCTGCAATGGTAATCTCTCAAGCTAACCATTCAGACTATTCACATGGCCTTAACCTTATTTGTTCTGCTAAAACAATATTCCCTCCTTAATTATCCCTCCTTCCTGCTTCTCTTCTAAAAACCTCTCCTCCTTCCTCTCTCCCACCCCACCTTCTTACTCCCCACCAGCTCTACCCCTCCTTCACTACTTCTTGCACCCCCACCAACACCCTACTGTGCTGCTACGACCAACCCCTCCCCCCAACTTCCTACTCACTTCCTCTTCCCTTCCAAAGCTTCCACTTCTCATCCATACCATAGCTTACCTCTCCTCATCCCCTGCAAAAGCTTCCACTTCCTCTGCATCCACCTTTGCCCACTCCACACAACCTAAGCTTCTCATCCAGGTCCAACTCCACCTCCTCCAGACAAATCCCACTCAACCTAAACCTGCCCATACTTTTGCAGAAGACAAAGAAATAACACCCAGTATCATCTCTTCCTACCCCTCCTGGGGGGTGTGGGGGCCCCCCCCCCGAACCGGGGGGAAAGGGGTAAACATGTTCATAGCACCCTACCCCAAAACAAACATCCACTGATGCACCATCTATCATGGGCTTTAATCCAAACTCCCTCCCCCGTCATTAAACTTGTTATGCGAAACCATTAAATTCAGATTAAAGGTGTTCAGTTTCAACGTACATTTCTTACTTCACAATTAGAAACCTACTGGCCGACCGTCCCTTGAAGCAGAAGAGGCCAGATATTGTCTTTCGCTGAACAGTACTGCTCAATGCCCCTCATCATATCCGCCATTGTGGTTATACGGCACTACGTCCCCTTGATCCCACGATGGTGTTGCCATCATTTTCAAATTCCAACATAAAAACCACGAATTTCTCCAATCCCTTTTATTCACCAACACTGTCTTGCAGTCAGAATACACTCACCAACCTTTTGCCCTTTTTCACCACATATGCTGCCAAACATTACTTCTACATACACGACACCTTTTCCTTAGTCTTCAACTACACAACACACAACATATCTACTAGCTGATATGAAATGCCAAACACACCGCCTTTTCATCACACCCTAGTAACAACCAACTTGGTCATCAATTACTCACTTCACAAGCCACAAACACCTTAGTTCACCTCGGCTCAGACTTCTACACCTTCTACTATCAACACTGGACAAGGCAACAACCGACATTCATTCTGGCAAAACCGAGCCAGCTCTATCTTTCAACATTAAATATCACCTGGCACTGTTACAGGCTTGATCACATTACCGTCATCTTTTACACATTCCGCCAACCCTATCCTACCATCTCAGCCAAACCTTCCCTTCTTAACTAAGAACGCTTTACTGAGATGCACATTAAAACAACACATAGGATATACTAACCTCACCTATGACTACAACCAACAAACCCATTTCTGACATTGGCACTCACTTGCTCTCATAAATACAACATTAGACAAGCAGCCAACACAGCAATACCAAAGAAAAACCCACACCACTGTTATTAATTCAAACCCTATATCAGAACTATAATTATCTGTTAACACAGCTGCTTTCTCGTCAACACACATAAATTTTAATCAAGTCCGATTAGATCTCATTACTCAGAAACAACATTCTACAAAATCTACACCAAGACCACAACAATCACTGGTCACAGCTCATACTACAAGCGGACAAACGGGGTATCAAAAGCCCCAAAAGCCTTCTGGAACTTTATCAAAAAAATCAGAGGCACCACTCCCACCAACAAATTCCCAAACACAATCACCCACAACAACACACACATCTAAGACCCGCAGGCTGCTACTAACATCTTTCAAACACATCTGGGAGAACATCTTCCACCATCACCCACCCCACCCTAACGCTATTCGGGCACTTTCAGAACATAGAAAAATGGAACACTACACAACACACATGAAAAAACACCAGACAGCCACATACATCTGGACTCTCTTACCCTCCTCCCAAGAACTTGACACTCCCTTTCACCAACACAGACGTTAAAAACTCTCCTCAGACACCTTCCTCCCAAGGCCCCTGGTGCCTTGGCCTAAACCATATTATCTTGAAACTCCTTCCTGACCCATCATTACTGCCTACACAAACCTCCTCAATGCCTCCCTTGCCTCTGGATACTTCCCCTTTCCCCCTTCAAAACTGCTACTGCTATCCTCCTTCCTAAACCCAATAAAGACCACCCTGACCCTAGAAACTATCGCCCTATCAGCCTCCTCGAAACTTTAGGAAAACCCATTGAAAAACTCATCAATCATCCCCCTTCGCAGATACCTGGAACACAATTCTCTACTTTCTGATGGCCAGTTTGGCCTTCAGAACGCACAGATCCACACAGGATGTCATTAACATCATTCTCAACTACATCCACCTCAACACAAAACAAAGAAACAGGACAGCCCTGGTTGCAAAAGACGTTGAAAAAAGCCTTTGACACTGTCTGGGACGAAGGGGTCAAGTAAAAACTCTGCACTAACTTTAACCTGCCCTTCAAAAATCGTAAACTCCTCTGCAACTTCCTAGACGGCCGTATCATGAGAATCAAATTTCAAGGCTGTTACTCTTTACTAAATTCACACTAAATGCCCGGAGTACCCCAGGGATCTGTCCTCTCCCCTACCCTCTACATTTTATACACTAACGACATTCCAACACCTGTATACCACAACTCCATCAACTAGCTATGCAGACGAAAATTACACAACTTATCACTCATGCCAGTGATACACTCACACACAAAACACAAAATGAGGTTGACAGGATAGTCATCTGGGAACAAAAATGGAGGATCAAAACCAATGCAGCTAAATCCAGCATTACGTATTTTAACTACAGGAAACGTAATCCTCCATTACCTGTCGAGCTCAGAACAGCTGACACCCGCACTTACATCCCCATCACACAATCTGTCACTGTTCTTGGCGTTAATCTTGACTACCTTCTTCGTTTACATGGACACATTCATTCAAGGCATGCAATAGCTAGTAAGGGCCCTTGCGGGCCTCTACAAGCAAAACATGCCTCTCAACGCCCCGAACTACACCTCTACAAATCCCTAATACGTCCTCTGATAAACTTACTCTCCTCTAGCCCTCTCTCTTGCAGCAAAAACAAACTTTAAAATGCAGTGTGTCCTGAACAAGGCGCTGCACTGGGAGCTTGATGTCCCGATGGGAGGACTTCGCCACAAGCGAGTCTCTCCATGCCCAATTAGACATCCCTGCGCTGAATCTGTACTGGGGGACTCTCAGTGACAGACAGATAGACAAAATTGAGACACGACATGAATACTGGACCTCTCTCTTTGACGAAGACATTCGCAGACCCACAAACCAACACAACCTTTTCTTACTCCTTTCATGATCCTGCTCCTAACCCTATTTACAAATAACCTTGGATTCGCTGACAGGTTACCATTCTCTGACCCAAGTTCGCCTTAGCTTTTGGGTTAAGACATGGCTCAGTTCTACACTCCGGTCTAGCACTAAACGTCACATGTCCCCTTCCTCCTCGCTCACCCCACCGGAGTTCCCCAAAAGAAGAGGCTGAATTTCTCTTCTCAATATCGTCCCACGATCGCCTTCGCTGCTGGGGTTTAAGCCCTGGCTCTATTTTCTCGACTAAGAATACTCCTCTCCAGCAATATTCTTCGTCTGTCCCGTCTTCCCCCCTCATCCCCTTTGGGATCTTACCTGAACTTTCGTTCATTCGTTCGTTCGCTTTTTGCTTCAGAATCTCCACGACTGCTGTGCTCTTCGCACCTACTGCTAGGGTTTAGGGACTGATTACCTCATCTTCTGTACATAGTTTCCCCTGTCTTCAAGTTATGTCCTGGAATTTTTTATTGAAAAAAACCAGTGGATGGCGAAACGTCTACAATAAGATACCCAGATGTTGCACATGGTCTCAATTTCACCTCTGTGTCCATATACTGTTTGATTATCAAATGGTATACAATACCGACAAGTTGGTAGATAAACACATAGGCAACATTTAGGCAACTTTATTCCGAAACGTTTTGCCTACAAGTAGGCCTTCTTCAGTCGAGTACAGAAAGTAGGCGGGAGCAGTAGAGATGTGAAGACGATGTAATCAGTCCATCAAGTGGTAGATTTGACAACCTCAAATCTACCACTTCAAGGGTGAAGGACTGATTACATCGTCTTCACATCTCTACTGCTCCCGCCTACTTTCTGTACTCGACTGAAGAAGCCTACTGTGTAGGCGGTAATTTGACGGCAACGACTTGTCCCCTGTTTGAAAAATAGGAATTACATTAGCCATCTTCAACATATCAGACACTACACCTGTTTGAAGAGATAAATTAAAAATATTAGTTAATGGTTCACAGAGTTCCATTTTGCATTCCTTAAGAACCCTTGAAAAAACCTCATCAGAACCCGGCGACTTATTTTGCTTCAGGCTGTCTATCTGCTTCACAACCATTTCACTAGTGACTGTGATGTTACATAATTTATCTTCTTCTAGCCCACTATAAAAATTAATTACTGGAATATTGTTAGTGTCTTCCTGTGCTATAAAAGAGGTCCTAGTTGTCAATGAATGTTACGGCATTTTCCTTACAGTATTTGTCCAGCCAGCAATTGACACCAATTGCTCTGGACAACCATTCATTTCCAACTCCTCTCCTTGGCAAAATACCACATATGACAGGGTTCCCACCCTTCCTCCTAATTATCTCTATTGCTGACCTATGGGTCAGTATCATAATTTTTGGGTACCCTCTCTACATGGACCCATCCCATCTGACTCTCAGTGAGCATATCATCAAGCCTAAAAGACTTTGAAGGAAAATCCCAAATTATTGCCAGTTGGTGGGTCCTGTGCCCTCCCCCGGAATATCTGGGTGCATGGTTTACGTTTCCTAAACATCGAAGTGTACCTACCCCTTAAACGTAGGTGTTACAAATGCCAGCACTATGGCCATGTTGCAGTAGACTGTGGAATACTACATTCTTGGTGTGGTAAGTGTGCTGGGAAACATTCCACTAGAGAATGCACAGTAGGCCTTGACAGCCAAAAATTTAAGTGTATTAACTGTAAAGAAGTTGGGGTTACAGTTTCCCTCAAGGACTGCAGTCAGAACCCAAACAACCTTCGATGTAAACCTGATAACAGTCCTTTAATGGTAACTGAGGATGAGGCCATCCAGTCTACCACAGCCAGATCTGAGACTGAACCTCTGCAAAGTGTGCAAGAACCCCACCTCACTGTAAAGGATTCTGGTGATACCAGAATGCCATCACACACACCAGCTGTGGAGGAGCTAGCCATCCCTGCTAGCACATGTGGAACTACTGGTCTGCCACTACTGATACCTATGGCTACACCTGAATATGGGGATGAGTTTGTCATTTTTCCCAGTACACACAACTACAACAGTCAGACGGACACCACACAGGTAACCCCCCCTGGAAATTGGAGATGAGTCAGATGCACAGGACCTACCTGCAATGAATGATGAAACAGACTTGCCACAGGTACCATCAGAGAACACTAATGTAACCATGGTACCTGTTAAGGTGATAGGTGTTAAGAAAGCACTAAACTCAGAAGTGCCATCCTCCGGAGAGGCATTGGATTCACCTGACCTTCCTCATATTATAACAGAAAAAAAAATTGAAAAAATTGAGCATCTTGAACAGATCCTGACAAGTTTAATAAATATATGTAATCAGGATGATGCTCTTGAGCATGGTGATGATGTTAAAAGTGCAGCAATCTCCATTCAGTTTCCAGCAATTTGTAAGAAAGAAGCCCATGACTCTTGCCTTCAAGACTTGCCTTGGAACTGGCTGCCAATATGCCGAAAAATGCTTAAAAATAAAGGTCCTGAAGATAAAGACGTACAAACTATGCTATTTGCTCTTAAGTGCCTGCACACTGTAGTCCAAGCATAATAGTTTTACCACTCACTACAATAGATACATTACAAATCTTTTCATGGAACATTGCTTCCATCAGGAAGCGGTTGCCTGACTTACATCATATTAGTGTAACCAAGAATATTGATGTCATCTGTTTGCAGGAATGTAGATTGAAAGATGGAGCACCTCCACCAAACTTGCCTGGATATGCAGCTTATAACCTAAGGTCAACCAACTGTTTTGTGATGTATGTGAGAAAGAACTTGCCACATTCACTCCTTCCCTTGCAGAGTCGAGTTAACATGCAGTATCATGGTGTCAAAGTATATGCAGGCGATTTTTCCATAAACATTTTTAATCTCTATGCACCAGCGAACCAGCTTCGACCTGATGCTTTACCAGATCGCATCAATAGTGAACCTACCCTCATTCTTGGAGATTTTAATGCCAGACATAAGAATATTGGTGGGTCTATAACAAACACCAATGGAACTAAACTAGTGAAACTGCTAAATGAGCATGATAATGTTCGAATTGTGGGCACTACTGATCCTACTCACATATTTGGTGGCATACTAGATCTGTGTCTTGGATTTAATACATCATATACGATGCATGAGTCTGTCATAGTTGATGATCTTCTATCTGATCACTTCCCAAGTCTAACAACTGTCAATCTTGATCACATCTCCAGCAATCAAGGAGCTAAATACAGAAGGAGGAAACTTATTCTCAAACCGGAACACAGAGGCAACTTTATTAACCACTTGGATCAATGGTATAAGAATTACGAGCCCATTGACACACAAAAATTTAATGATGATTTAATTACCACTATTGAGAGTGTTCTCTCGGATCAAGTGGGCAGGAATAGAAAACAAAGACCCTCCACCATAAATAACAATAAAAACCAATGTAAATACTATAATGATCCACAGCTGCGCAATCTAACACATGCAGCTAGGAGGATTGATAAAGCATACCGTGAATGTAGAACCCCAGACCTGCTCAGAACGTTCCAAGCTGCACTAACAAATGCAAGGAATAGAAAGCAAGAACTTAGGCAACAGGAATGGGAACAGTTTATTAGTGGATTAAATAGGTCCACCCCTTTAAGTTTGGCTTGGAAAGGTATAAATAAAAATAACAGGAAAAAGACTGGCAATGTTGTTCATCCCTTTCCTCTTGAAAAAGCAAATGACCTCATAAATGACTGGTCCAAAACATCCAGGCATGAAAACCTTCCATCTCATATTAGAAAAAAATTAAGAGTACTTCTGAAGAAATGTTGAAACTGATTAATTTTATGAGCCAAAATATTGATGAGAGTGATTGCCTCTTTACCGAGTATGAATTAGATAATGCATTAACTAAATGTCGATCAACTGCTCCTGGAGAGGATGGTATAACCTATGATATTCTCAGAACTCTAAGGCACGTGCCTGATAACCCTGTGTTGGCACTGTATAATCTCAGTTACATTGAGGGCGTTCTTCCTACTTCCTGGATCAATAGTCTCATTGTGCCTATCCCTAAGCCCCAATAGCCTGATACATTTAGGCCGATCTCCTTAACTAGTTGTCTTTGTAAAACTTTTGAAAGAATGATACTTAACAGACTGTACTACAGAATCAGACACCAACTTTCCCCTACCTCTATGGGTTCATGAAAGGTAAAAGTGTGCAGAACTGTGTTTCCACCTTTCTCACTGCACACACCTCTACTAGTTTTACCACTTTTCTTGATCTAAAATCTACATTTGATATTGCGAACAGAACCGTTATTATACATGAATTAGCCAAATGAATATTGGTGGTAGCTTACATCTGCTGGATAATAGGATACCTGTCAAATTAGAGTATCCTCTGTCCTTTACCAAGGCTTCAGAAGTGAGTCTAAAGAAATGTCTTTAGGTACACAGCAGGGAGGAGTTCTTAGTCCCATGCTATTTAATATTCTGATTAATGCTCTCCTAAATGCTCTACCTGCCTCACCTAAACATATAGCTATAAGCTATGCTGATGATATTATGATCCATACAACAGGGCATAAGAAGATGAATACCATTCTTAATGAAGTTCAAGCAATTTGTAATCGACTAGGCCTCATAATATCTTCCTCTAAAACTAAGATATTAACAAGCAAACGACATCCCCCACCCATCTATTTGCAGGGTGATATCATTAGCTACGTTAAAACTTGCAGATATCTTGGTGTAGATGTACCCTTTAACAAATCCACTATACCACAACTAAATAAGAAATGCAAAGACAGGCTAAATGCTCTCAAAGCTGTTGATGGCTACAACCCCAACTATGGTGCTAATGTGAGAATCGTGAGAATGATGTACATAGCTTATGTTAGGTCCTTAATTGATTATGCTGCTCCCATGTTGATATTAGCTAGAGAAAGTTCTCTCCGACCCTTGGAGTTAATGCAAAATGAAGCTTTCAGAATTATTCTTGGCTGTCCCAGATCTACAAAAGTTCTTAACATGAGGAAGGAGCTTGGTATTTCTAGTATCAGTGATAGGATTGTTGAGATTAACACTGTACTCGGTATTAGAATGTTGAGAAACGAACCAGACACTGTCACAATGAATCTTGCCAAGTGTCTAGAGGTAAATATACACAGATCTAAATGGATTGTGAAAACGTCCAATTGCATTAAGTTTTATAACCTGCATGAACTGTATCACTGTAGGCAACAAGAGCATTTCACCCCTCCATGGAAGATGTGTTCATTTAATATCACATACCTGCAAGTCCCTCCCAAGAAGCTCATTGCTAGTAATCCCTTCCTTAAATCTCTTGTTAGAGCAACTGCTCAAGAAGAAATTTCTCACCTAGCTGGTAGTAATAAGTTATCACAAGTTATATACACTGATGGATCTAAACAGGAGTCTTCTGGCAGGGCTGCATCTGCTCTTGTTGCCACCTCCCTAGTTAAGAACGACAATAATTCGTTGAGTTAGGCATAAGAATTAACAACTGGGCGTCTACACTGCAAACTGAATTGTTTGCAATCCTATATGGCGCTAAAGCTAACCTATGACACTGAGCTTGACTCTATCATCATTACTGATTCTATGTATCATTGAAGGCTCTTGATTCATTAATGACTCCAACAACATGCTCATTGGAGAAGCCAGTTATAGATACTCAAAAATTAGGGACCAAGTAATTAATGTACAATTGCTATGAATCCCATCACACATTGGATTACTCCTTCATGATAAAGTTGATATGTTAGCCAAGAAGAGTACCCAGAAGGAGAATGTAGAATATAACTTTGGTATAAACTGTGTTTAGCATTAGGAATAATATAGGAGAGAAGTAAATAATGAAAATGATTGTTATAGGAATGCAGTTAGAAGCCTGAGTAGATCTATAACCCACTATGATAACTTGAACATAGGTAAGTATGTTTATGGAGCAACGTGCAATGTGAACAGACTGACTGATGTTGTAGTGGCCAGGCTTAGGCTTGGTTACAAGTACTTCTGGCAGTTTGGGAGACACACAGATGATGATCAATCTAAATGTAAATTATGTGATCAGGCATATGGTCACTCTCTTGAACACTATGTGCTTAATTGTCCACTTATTGAGGAATACAGAGACAGACAGTATAATAACCTATGTGACATGACAAGATATCTTATTAATTAAAATAAGATACCAGATATACTAAGCAAATTTCCTAAATTTGCTTGTAACAGATAAGTGAACTATAGATATGTAGATATAAATTCATATGTATTCCTGTTAACCCTTTGGGGCCTAGTTCCAAGGCCTTTTGTGTATCCATATGCTCTCTCGCTACCGTCCACAGGATGGATATGGGGTGCACAAGAAACTAGCCACTTCGGTGGCAAAATCTAAAAATCTAATCTGTTTGATAATCATTTCGCTGGTGACTGCGATATTGCACAACTTATCATCTTCAAGCCCACTATAAAAACCAATTACTGGGATATTGTTACTGTCTTCCTGAGTGAAAACCGAGAGAAAATAATTATTAAGAATAGAGCACATTTCATTCTTTGTCAGTGAGATTCCCAGAGCTATCAGTCTACAGATGATAAGTGTTCTCTAAGCCCATGGTAATAACCTGCTTGACTTAGTTCTGGCAAACAATGAATCCCTTGTTAAAACTTTAGAAATTTCAGAGGAACTCGGTGCTAGCGACCACAAATCAATTACATTTAGCGTTGAATGGAAGTACGATAGTAGGGATAACTCAGTAACAGTCCCAGATTTTCGCTTAGCAGATTACGATGGGCTTAGAGAACACTTATCATCTGTTGACTGGGGTAACGAAGAGAGGTATCAATATGACAGTTTTCTGAACACTATACATGCTGCTCAAAGAACGTTTATCCCGTATAAAGAAATTAGATCAAATAGAAATTACCCAAAATGGATAAATAATAGGCTGAAATATCTACTAGGGCATAAGAAAGGAATTTATTGGCGTATCAAAAGAGGTGAGGGTCATCTTATGAATCAGTGTATTGACATTAAGAGGGACATTAAAAAGGGGATAAGAAAAGCTAAAAGGGACTATGAAATTAAAGTTGCTAGGGATTCTAAAACTAACCCAAAAAGTTTTTTCCAGGTCTATAGAACAAAAGTTAGAGATAAGATAGGTCCGCTCAAAAATAACTATGGGCATCTTACTGACAAAGAGAATGAAATGTGCTCGATTTTAAATAATTATTTTCTCTCGGTTTTTACACAGGAAGAGACTAGCAATATTCCAGTAATTAATTTTTATAGTGGGCTAGAAGAAGATAAATTATGTAACATCACAGTCACTAGTGAAATGGTTGTGAAGCAGAGAGACAGACTGAAGCAAAATAAGTCGCCGGATCCTGATGAGGTTTTTTCAAGGGTTCTTAAGGAATGCAAAATGGAACTCTGTGAACCATTAACTAATATTTTTAATTTATCTCTTCAAACAGGTGTAGTGTCTGATATGTGGAAGATGGCTAATGTAATTCCTATTTTTAAAACAGGGGACAAGTCGTTACCGTCAAATTACCGCCCAATAAGCCTGACCTGAATTGTAGGCAAATTACTAGAGTCAATTATAACTGAGATTATAAGAAGCCATCTCGATAAGCATAGTTTGATTAATGATACTCAGCATGGATTCACAAGAGGCCGGTCTTGTCTAACTAATTTATTAACTTTCTTCAGTAAAGCCTTTAAAAGCTGTTGACACGATAAAGAATTTGATATTATTTACTTAGATTTTAGTAAGGCTTTTGATAGAGTTCCGCACCAAAGACTTTTAAAGAAAGTGGCAGCTCATGGCATTGGGGGAAAAGTGCTCTCGTGGATCGAGTCACGGCTCACGGACAGGAAGCAGAGAGTGCCCATAAATGGGAGTGGGGATCTGTAACATGTGGCATTCCACAGGGATCAGTCTTGGGCCCGTTGTCATTTGTAATATATATCAATGACCTCGATGAGGGAATTACTAGTGATATGAGCAAATTCGCCGATGACACAAAGATAGGTAGGATAATTGATTCAAATGTGAATGCTAGGGAACTTCAGGAGGATTTAAACAAACTCTTTTCTTGGTCGGAAAAGTGGCAGATGCAGTTCAATGTAGATAAATGCAAGGTTCTGAAGCTCGGGAGTGTCCATAAGCCTAGCACTTATAAGTTAAATGATGTAGAACTTAGCCATACAGATTGCGAAAAGGACTTGGGGGTTATGGTAAGCAGCAACCTTAAACCAAGACAGCAATGCCTAAGCGTTCGTAATAAGGAAAATGATTACTGGGATTTATATCAAGAAGTGTAAGCAACAGAAGTCCAGAGGTCATACTGCAGCTTTATACATCATTAGTAAGGCCTCACCTAGATTATGCAGCTTAATTCTGGTCTCCATATTACAGAATGGACATAAATTCGTTAGAATACATTCGGCGTAGGATGACTAAATTAATACATAGCATTAGAAATCTTCCTTATGAAGAAAGATTGAAGACCCTTAAATTACATTCACTTGTTAGACGAAGAATGAGGGGAGACCTGATCGAAGTGTATAAGTGGAAGATGGGTATAAATAATGGGGATATAAATAAGGTCTTGAGGATATCTCTCCAAGAGAGAACCCGCAGTAATGGATTTAAATTAGACAAGTTTAGATTTAGAAAGGACATAACCCCCAAATCCTTTTCGCATTATATACTGCTAAGTTCAACATTATTAAGCTGGTTGATGCTAGGGTTATGAACATTTCCGAGATTTAGAACTTTACATTTATCTACATTGAACTGCATCTGCCACTTTTCTGACCATGAACTGAGTTTGTCTAAATCCTCGTGAAGTTGTGAGACATCAACGTCTGAATCGATTATCCTACCTATCTTCGTGTCATCAGCAAATTTGCTTATGTCATTAGTAATTCCCTCGTCAAGGTCGTTTATATATATTATAAACAACAATGGGCCTGCGGAACGCCACTTGTTACAGATCCCCACTCAGATTTAACCCCATTTATGCACACTCTCTGCTTCCTATTAGTGAGCCATGACTCGATCCATGACAGCATTTTTTCCCCCAGTGCCATGGGCAGCCATTTTCTTCAACAGTCTCTGATGTGGTACTCTATCAAAAGCCTTACTAAAATCTAAATAAACAATATCGAATTCTTTATCCTGATCAATGGCCTCAAAAACTTTGCTGAAGAAGGTTAATAAATTAGTTAGGCAGGAACGGCCCCTGGTGAAACCATGTTGAGTATCATTAATCAAATTATGCCTATCGAGATGGCTTCTTATATTATCGGCTATAATTGACTCTAGTAATTTACCTACAATTGAGATTAGGCTTATTGGGAGGTAATTTGATGGTAACGACTTGTCCCCTGCTTTAAAAATAGGAATTACATTAGCCATCTTCCACATATCAGACACTACACCTGTTTGAAGAAATAAATTAAAGATATTAGTTAAAGGTTCATTTCCCGGGGATTTATTTTGCTTTAATCGGTCAATCTGTTTGATAACCATTTTCCTGGTGACTGTGATATTGCATAATTTATCATCTTCAACCCCACTATAAAAATTCATTACTGGGATATTGTCAGTGTCTTCCTGAGTGAAAACCGAGAGAAAATAATTATTAAGAATAGAGCACATTTCATTCTCCTTGTCAGTGAGATGCCCAGAGTTATTTTTAAGGGGACCTATCTTATCTCTAACTTTTGTTCTATAAACCTGGAAAAAAACTTTTTGAGTTAGTTTTTGAATCCCTAGAAGCTTTAATTTCATAGTCCCGTTTAGCTTTTCTTATCCCCTTTTTAACGTCCCTTTTAATGTCAATATACTGGTTCATAAGATGACGCTCACCTCTTTTGACACGCCTGTAAATTCCTTTCTTCTGACCTAAAAGATATTTGAGCCTATTATTAATCCATTTGGGGTCATTTCTATTCGATCTAATTTCCTTATATGGGCAGCATGTATTGTGTTAAGAAAGCTGTCATACTGATAGCTCTCTTCGTTACTCCAGTCTACAGATGATAAGTGTTCTCTAAGCCCATTGTAATCTGCTAAGCGAAAATCTGGGACCAGTACTGAATTATCCCTACTATCATACTTCCATTCAATGCTAAAGGTAATTGATTTGTGATCGCTTGTGCCGAGTTCCTCTGTAATTTCTAAATTATTTACTAGGGTTTCCTTGTTTGCCAAAACCAAGTCAAGCAGGTTATTTCCCCTTGTAGGCTCTGTGACAAACTGCTTCAAAAAACAATCCTGAACTATTTCTAAGAAGTCGTTTGATTCTAAATTCCAGTCAAGAAATTCCAATCAATATGACTAAAGTTAAAGTCTCCTAGAATTACTACATTATCGTGCCTAGTGGCTCTAACAATTTCCTCCCATAGTAGTCTCCCTTATACCTAAAAATCAATTTTATGTCCCTCTGAAAATTCTATCCAAACAGACTCTGTGTGTGTTATTTCAGACTTAATACCCATTTTTATGCATCGCTTGATCTCGGACATACAGGGCCACCCTACCCCCCTTCCCGATTTTTCTGTCTACTTGGATTTTTCGTATTGAACCACGTCTCAGTTAAGGCAAATACATCAATGTTACCTGCACTACCAACTAGTCTCAACTCGTCCATCTTATTCCTAGCACTACGACTATTTATGTAATATATATTTAAGGACCCTCCTTTCTTTTTACCCTTCCTGCTCCTTTCTGTTATTACACTAAACCTATTACTGTCCTTGTCACCTAGTGCCACTGGCTTTCCAATATCCACCTCATTTTGCCTATTACTAGTTCTCCTAGTACTCATATTACTACATTGGGACTTCACTGTTTTCCTACAAAAACCCATACCACTAACTATTCCTAGTTTAAAGACCTAACAGCTCCCTCCACTGCGTTGGCCAGTGCTCCCACCCAAACCTAGATAGTGAACCCCATCCCTGGCATACATGTCATTTCTGCCATAGAACAGGTCCCAGTTGTCAATGAATGTTACCGCATTTTCCTTACAGTATTTGTCCAGCCAGCAATTGTCACCAATTGCCCTGGACAACCATTCATTTCCAACTCTCTCCTTGGCAAAATACCACATATGACAGGGTTCCCACCCTTCCTCCTAATTTCTTTATTGCTAACCTATACCTGCTAATCAGGTCCTCACTCCTCGTCTGCGACATCGTTGCCTCCAGCACTGAGAAGCCAAACACAAATATAGTAGAACAGTAGTCATGTGGTCCACAACCCAACTCCTGCAGCCATCGGAAGGAGAGGTAAACCTGTATCCTGAAGAAGAGATCTTGAAATTCATGATAGAAATAGTTCTGGCAATGGCGTGCACCTTCAAGGAGGAAATAGAACCTGTGAACTGCCCATTAGTAGTTTAAAGAACAGTAATAAAGAAAACAACTTCAAATGAACTTCACTGAATTAAGAGAGGAGATTAACATTAGCCAGTCCGTCTGCCATCATTCCCTCATGCAGGAGAAGCAACAT
The DNA here is from genome assembly GCF_026875155.1 of Cherax quadricarinatus. Lineage (NCBI taxonomy): Eukaryota > Metazoa > Arthropoda > Malacostraca > Decapoda > Parastacidae > Cherax > Cherax quadricarinatus. The sequence continues at coordinate 65,295,972 of NC_069411.1, read as the reverse complement.
GTCGATGGTGCATGCAACAAGACAAGCGGACTCTTGGATGGCACTATCCTGCCCAGTGTCGGCTGGTCTACTGGTTGGCATTATCGTGCCCAGTGTCGGTTGGTCTGCTGGTTGGCACTATCCTGCCCAGTGTCGGTTGGTCTACTGGTTGGCACTATCCTGTCCAGTGTCGGCTGGTCTACTGCTTGGCACTTTCCTGCCCAGTGTCGCCTGGTCTACTGGTTGGCACTTTCTTGCCCAGTGTCGGCCGGTCTACTGGTTGGTACTATCCTGCCCAGTGTCGGTTGGTCTACTGATTGGCACTATCCTGCCCAGTGTCGGTTGGTCTACTGGTTGGGACTTTCCTGACCAGTGTCGGCTGGTCTACTGGTTGGCACAATCCTGCTCAGTGTCGGCTGCCATACTGGTTGGCACTATCCTGCCCAGTGTCGGTTGGTCTACTGGTTGGCACTATCCTGTCCAGTGTCGGCTGGTCTACTAGTTGGCACTTTCCTACCCAGTGTCGGCTGGTCAACTGGTTGGCACTATCCTGCCCAGTGTCGATTGGTCTACTTGTTGGCACTATCCTGCCCAGTGTCGGCTGGTCTACTGGTTGGCACTTTCCTACACAGTGTCGGCTGGTCAGCTGGTTGACACTATCCTGCCCAGTGTCGGCTGGTCTACTGGTTGGCGCTATCCTGCCCAGTGTCGGCTGGTCTACTGGTTGGCATTTTCCTGCCCAGTGTCGGATGGTCTACTGGTTGGCACTATCCTGCCCAGTGTCGGCTGGTCTACTGGTTGGCACTATCCTGCCCAGTGTCGGTTGATCTACTGGTTGGCACTATCCTGCCCGGTGTCGGCTGGTCTACTGGTTGGCACTTTCCTGCCCAGTGTCGGCTGGTCTACTGGTTGGCACTATCCTGCCCACTGCCGGCTGTTCTACTTGTTGGCAACATCCTGCCCAGTATCGGCTGGTCTACTGGTTGACACTTTCCTGCTCAGTGTCGGCTGGTCTACTGGTTTGCACTATCCTTCCCAGTGTCGGCTGGTTTACTGGTTGACACTATCCTGTCCAGTGTCGGCTGGTCTACTGGTTGGCACTATCCTTCCCAGTGTCGGTTGGTCTACCGGTTGGTACTTTCCTGCCCAGTGTCGGCTGGTCTACTGGTTGGCACTATTCTGCCACGTGTAGGCTGATCAACTGGTTGGCACTATCCTGCCCAGTGTCGGCTGGTCTACTGGTTGGCACTTTCCTGCCCAGTGTCGGCTGGTCTACTGATTTGCACTATCCTGCCCAGTGTCGGTTGATCTACTGGTTGGCACTATCCTGCCCAGTGTCGGCTGGTCTACTGGTTGGCACTTTCCTGCCAGTGTCGGCTGGTCTACTGGTTGGCACTTTCCTGCCCAGTGTCGGCTGGTCTACTGGTTGGCCTAATCCTGCCCACTGCGGCTGTTCTACTTGTTGGCAACATCCTGCCCAGTATCGGCTGGTCTACTGGTTGACACTTTCCTGCTCAGTGTCGGCTGGTCTACTGGTTTGCACTATCCTTCCCAGTGTCGGCTGGTTTACTGGTTGACACTATCCTGTCCAGTGTCGGCTGGTCTACTGGTTGGCACTATCCTTCCCAGTGTCGGTTGGTCTACCGGTTGGTACTTTCCTGCCCAGTGTCGGCTGGTCTACTGGTTGGCACTATTCTGCCACGTGTAGGCTGATCAACTGGTTGGCACTATCCTGCCCAGTGTCGGCTGGTCTACTGGTTGGCACTTTCCTGCCCAGTGTCGGCTGGTCTACTGATTTGCACTATCCTGCCCAGTGTCGGTTGATCTACTGGTTGGCACTATCCTGCCCAGTGTCGGCTGGTCTACTGGTTGGCACTTTCCTGCCCAGTGTCGGCTGGTCTACTGGTTGGCACTATCCTGCCCACTGCCGGCTGTTCTACTTGTTGGCAATATCCTGCCCAGTATCGGCTGGTCTACTGGTTGACACTTTCCTGCTCAGTGTCGGCTGGTCTACTGGTTTGCACTATCCTGCCCAGTGTCGGTTGGTCTACTGGTTGACACTATCCTGTCCAGTGTCGGTTGGTCTACTGGTTTGCACTGTCCTTCCCAGTGTCGGTTGGTCTACTGGTTGGTACTTTCCTGCCCAGTGTCGGTTGGTCTACTGGTTGGCACTAACCTGCCCAGTGTCAGTTGGTCTACCGGTTGTCATTATCCTGCCCAGTGTCAGCTGGTCTACTGGTTGGCACTATCCTGCCCAGTGTCGGTAAGTCTACTGGTTGGCAATATCCTGCCCAGTGTCGGCTGGTCTACTGGTTGGCACTTTCCTACCCAGTGTCATCTGGTCTACTGGTTGGCACTATCCTGCCCAGTGTCGGCTGTTCTACTTGTTGGCACTATCCTGCCCAGTATCGGCTGGTCTACTGGTTGTCACTTTCCTGCCCAGTGTCGGCTGGTCTACTGGTTTGCACTATCCTTCCCAGTGTAGGCTGGTTTACAGGTTGGCTCTATCCTGTCCAGTGTCGGTTGGTCTACTGGTTGGCACTATCCTGCCTAGTGTCGGCTGGTCTACTAGTTGGGACTTTCCTGCTCAGTGTCGGCTGGTCTACTGGTTGGCACTATTCTGCCCAGTGTCGGCTGATCAACTGGTTGGCACTATCCTGCCCAGTGTCGGCTGGTCTACTGGTTGGCACTTTCCTGCCCAGTGTCGGCTGGTCTACTGATTTGCACTATCTGCCCAGTGTCGGTTGATCTACTGGTTGGCACTATCCTGCCCAGTGTCGGCTGGTTTACTGGTTGGCACTTTCCTGCTCAGTGTCGGCTGGTCTACTGGTTGGCACTATCCTGCCAGTGTCGGCTGTTCTACTTGTTGGCACTATCCTGCCCAGTATCGGCTGGTCTACTGGTTGACACTTTCCTGCCCAGTGTCGGCTGGTCTACTGGTTTGCACTATCCTTCCCAGTGTCGGCTGGTTACTGGTTAGCACTATCCTGTCCAGTGTCGGTTGGTCTACTGGTTGGCACTATCTGCCCAGTGTCGGTTGGTCTACTGGTTGGCACTTTCCTGCCCAGTGTCGGTTGGCCTAGTGGTTGGCACTATCCTGCCCAGTGTCGGCTGGTCAACTGGTTGGCACTATCCTGCCAGTGTCGGCTGGTCTACTGGTTGGCACTTTCCTGCCAGTGTCGGCTGGTCTACTGATTTGCACTATCTGCCCAGTGTCGGTTGGTCTACTGGTTGGCACTATCCTGCCAGTGTCGGCTGGTCAACTGGTTGGCACTATCCTGCCAGTGTCGGTTGGTCTACTGGTTGGCACTATCCTGCCCAGTGTCGGCTGGTCAACTGGTTGGCACTGTCCTGCCCAGTGTCGGCTGGTCAACTGGTTGGCACTATCCTGCCCAGTGTCGGCTGGTCAACTGGTTGGCACTATCCTGCCCAGTGTAGGCTGGTCGACTGGTTGGCACTATCCTGCCAGTGTCGGCTGGTCAACTGGTTGGCACTATCCTGCTAGTGTCGGCTGGTCAACTGGTTGGCACTATCCTGCCCAGTGTCGGCTGGTCAACTGGTTGGCACTATCCTGCCCAGTGTCGGCTGGTCAAACTGGTTGGCACTATCCTGCCCAGTGTCGGCTGGTCAACTGGTTGGCACTATCCTGCCAGTGTGGGCCCTGGTCAACTGGTTGGCACTATCCTGCCCAGTGTCGGTTGGTCAACTGGTTGGCACTATCTGCCAGTGTCGGCTGGTCAACTGGTTGGCACTATCCTGCCAGTGTCGGCTGGTCAACTGGTTGGCACTATCCTGCCCAGTGTCGGCTGGTCAACTGGTTGGCACTATCCTGCTAGTGTCGGCTGGTCAAACTGGTTGGCACTATCTGCCCAGTGTCGGCTGGTCAACTGGTTGGCACTATCCTGCCCAGTGTCGGCTGGTCATATGGTTGGCACTATCCTGCCAGTGTCGGCTGGTCAACTGGTTGGCACTATCCTGCCCAGTGTCGGCTGCTCAACTGGTTGGCACTATCCTGCCCAGTGTCGGCTGGTCAACTGGTTGGCACTATCCTGCCCAGTGTCGGCTGGTCAACTGGTTGGCACTATCCTGCCCAGTGTCGGCTGGTCAAACTGGTTGGCACTATCCTGCCAGTGTCGGCTGGTCAACTGGTTGGCACTATCCTGCCAGTGTCGGCTGGTCTACTGGCTGGCACTATCCTGCCCAGTGTCGGCTACTCAGAGTCTGCCCCTCAGTCAAATGTAAACTTTGCCCGAGTAACTCCTGTCACATCCTACATAATTATGTGTTGTGATGCATAAAAAACAGTGAATTCAGAGAACTCGTTTACAAGTGGTCGGTATATTTAAAGTACTTTATACACCTGTTGCATATTAGCAGCCTTTCTGGAAAAAAAAATTCTGACTGTATTTTATAATTCATTACTGCTTAAACTTGTCTAAATTCAACCATACCTTGCTAAAAATTGAGATTCATAAATAATTATATAAGTACATAATAAACTATACTGTAATTTGTTGTGTTTGAATTAATGTTTATAAAATAACTCATTACTGTTGTTAGAGGCTGAAAAATTTGCAGCTCATGACACTAAGTTTCTTTCACAATGTATATTACCAGATGGAGTTAATTTATCAGTGTATGTATACTAAAAGTTCAATTTAATTCCTGAATTACGATTTTTTTTTTATATTTTATTTAAAACAATGCATACAAAAAATAAATATATATAGTGACTCACATTATATGAAAATGATATTAATGTATATAAAAATGGACATCATCAGTGACTGTTCCAGTCAACAAAGTAACACTAGTCATAATGGTGCTGATATAATGGTGCTGATATAATGGTGCTGATATAATGGTGCTGATATAATGGTGCTGATATAATGGTGCTGATATAATGGTGCTGATATATGGTGCTGATATAATGGTGCTAATATAAATGGTGCTGGTATAATGATGCTGATATAATGGTGCTGATATAATGGTGCTGATATAATGGTGCTGATTAATGGTGCTGATATAATGGTGCTGATATAATGGTGCTAATATAATGGTGCTGGTATAATGATGCTGATATAATGGTGCTGATATAATGGTGCTGATATAATGGTGCTAATATAATGGTGCTGGTATAATGATGCTGATATAATGGTGCTGATATAATGGTGCTGATATAATGGTGCTGATATAATGGTGCTGATATAATGGTGCTGATATAATGGTGCTGATATAATGGTGCTGATATACACCTGACCACTGTACGAAGCAGGTGACTCACCCCCCCCCTCCCCACATTTTACTTTATTGTTATTAATATAGTCAAAAAGTTGCGCTAACCACAAGGGCGAACATTTACTTTAACAGCTTCATGTACTCAATACTTTATTGTTTTATTTTAAAACATCGTAAACCTTTATAAAATATAAAAAGCCTCGTCCAGTTCTCCACAGAAAAGAGAATTTTATTTATACTTGTAATACACAAACACATTTATCTTTGATCTTACATAATATTTCTCATCTGGGATTTTTATCCTTTAACGAAATACAAGATAACACAACAATATACTTTGTAATCATTCAAATATATCACAATATGCTTGTATATTTTAAATATACTTGACATAAAATTTACCTAAGAATTAATACAAAATAATGACTTCTATATACATTGTACACACATGTATTATATACATTGTACACACATGTATTATATACATTGTACACAATGTATTATATACATTGTACACACGTATTATATACATTGTACACACATGTATTATATACATTGTACACACATGTATTATTACATTGTACACACGTATTATATACATTGTACACACATGTATTATATACATTGTACACACATGTATTATATACATTGTACAACATGTATTATATACATTGTACACACGTATTATATACATTGTACACACATGTATTATATACATTGTACACACATGTATTATATACATTGTACACACGTATTATATACATTGTACACACATGTATTATATACATTGTACACACATGTATTTATATACATTGTACACACGTATTATATACATTGTACACACATGTATTATATACATTGTACACACATGTATTACATGTGATTATGATGCCATCTCAAAATGACTTACATACTTCCCCTCCTTTACCACAGTGTAAAAAAATAAGATATTTGCACTAGAATTCACAACATCGTATAAACTATTCAATAACAACAACTAAAAAAACTAACAATATTTACACTTTAGGACAATTTATAGATGAATACACAACTTTTTAAACAGTGGAGAAAGTCAACTAATATAATAACAGTACACTAGATATTGAAAACTACTAGTATTACATCAGTGAATAACAATGATTATAAATGACCATAATTTTTAAAGGGGTGGACCGGTAAGCCAGCGGAAGGCCTCGGTCAGATGACCAAAAGCTCCAAAGGCGGGTCATCATCCGACTAAGACCCGCGTCAGGAAACATTTGTCCTGTTTCCTGACGAACCTTACCTAACCTAACCTAATATTACATATACTCAGATTTATATTAGTTAACACGTATTAACATGTACAACAAGATATAGATGTGTATTGACAAGTTTCATAGCAATTTCAGACTAAAACTTACGAATTAGTTGTTGTCCCATGATGAAAACGTTACCGTGCAGCCCTTGTGTAATTGATAGGCTTAAACCCCATAAACCAGCTAATCTAACCTGTTTTGTCATCAAAACCTTTTACCTCAGTTCCTGGAGCCAGTATATACCACCCACTGGGTGAAAATGGGTACATAATGTAACTCTTACATTAATTTTGCAGCCAGAACAATGCCAATATTCAGTTTCTTAAACATTTTATTGTTTTTATGTTATCTTCATGCTATATAAAGGACAAATAATTATAATTTCAAATATACAGACATAGTAGCGCTATGTCACATTGCGTATCAGATTCCATAATTTTTTTAATCTAAGCATACCATTACAGCAACTGATAAGTCACTGATTAACTTGCTCCAGTAATCTAATCTCTGTCGTGAGTGTGAACACTGATAGTGGCTGCCACAGTATGGTAGTCACTGGGTTACTTGAGCAGCAGTAAGACGGGATCGTCTACATTTGCTTATCCGTCATAACGCAGTTTTAAAGGTTGGTAATTGTTTTGTTGTGAGCAGGGAGGTTGTGGCGCCGGAAAGTAGGGGGCGCCAGGCTTAAATTTTTGCTAGCCTAGTAAAAATAAGAGTTATACTTTAAAAGGGATCTCTTAATCATTTAAATGTAGTGAGATGTTCTGTGTCCAGTGAAGACATTCTTTATGAATTCTCTTCACTTCTGCTGCTGAAGTGTTAGTGGTGTGTGTAAAAGACTTACACACTGGTCACGACATTTGTTAGGGAAATATTTCACCGCAAGTAGTATCTTCGGTTCTAATACAGAGAAGCTAAGATGAGAAGTGTATATAGTGCAAGAAAAGAGGTGAGCATAGGTTAAACTGAAATACACATTAGAGTTAATATTTAGACAAATGCATATGTAAGAAGGTGGTTAGACCTCTTGCTGTAGTCCATAACACAGTGGTGTCATCCAGTGTCAGTGTGGTGTTATCCGGTGCCAGTGTTGTGTAGCAGTTGTATGGCTATGCTTTTGGATATTCTACAGATGCCTGATATCTGATATTGCCTAGCACCTGGCGGTTATTAATTTGGCTTCACTGAACTTCATGATGTGTCGCCCCGCTGTTTTATGTTGAACGAAGACGTCACTTTGATCGTCCCATCTGAATGCATTTTGGTGTTCCTGAAATTTGAGTTCAAGGATTCTTGATGCTTCGCCTATGTACTTTTGTCAACAGCTTCCCGCCTCGATCATTAGGCATGAAATACCCGCCAACCTTGTTAGTGTTATTGGCCGTGTGTTAATTCTTATTTTTCACTGAGTCTTTGATGAAGGTTGATGCATTTGAAGCTATTTTCATAAGTTCGTCCGTCATTATATATAAAGACGGACGGACTTTATTCACTGGCAAAAAAGATGCATTTGGCAAAGACATTGATTTATTGCCGAACATAACTTTCTGCTAGCGAGTGAAGTGACATCTAGTGTAGCAGTGCTAACGACAACGGACGTAGGAAAATGGTCTCCACCGCCTCGACCTTTATCAAAGACTTAGTGAAAAATATGAACAAACATAGACAGTACCATAAAGAAAATGGCTGACATAAAAAAAAAATATGCCTTTCGGAAATTACGAGAAAGAGAATGGAAGCGAAACATCAAGATCTCTGGAATTTAGACTTCAAGATATCCTTAAGAGGCACGTAATTACGTGCAACACTTCTCGTCCGATCAGCGAATTTAAGGGGCACGTAAGTTCCCCGTCTTCTAATAACATGCTCATTTTTTCACTATAATCTACCTTGTCCATAATTACTATCGCATTTGCTTTGTCTGTTTCGTAAGGTGAAGTCCAGGATTTTTGCTTAATTCATGGTATAACTTAACAAATCTTTGAAGACAATTGTGTTGGAGGAAGGTCTGAGATTTGCTCAACCTCCCCAATGACAGCATCGAAAGCCAAATCTGACCCAAAGCTGTTGTACAGCCACGTCAGGAGGAATACAACAGTCAAGGACTATGTAATCAGGCTGAGGAAGGAAGGAGGGTACGTCACAAGAAACGACAAAGAAGTATGTGAAGAGCTAAACACGAGATTTAAGGTAGTATTTTCAGTGGAGACAGAACTGAACACGGTACGTGGAATGGTAAGGGTACACCAAGTGCTGGACACACTACACCCAACCGAGGAGGACATAAAGAGGCTAAATAAACTAGATACCTCAAAGGCAGTGCGACCGCACAACATCTCCCCTTGAGTCCTGAGAGAGGAAGCAGAAGCACTGTGTATGTCACTAACAGCAATCTTTAACATTTTTCAGAACAGGGCAACTACCTGAGGCGTGAAAGACAGCACATATAGTTCCAAATTTTAAGAAAGGAGAGAAGCACCTAGTACTAAACTTCAGATTAATGTCACTGACGTGTATTTATGCAGAGTCATGGAGAAACTTATCAGGAAAAGACTGGTGGAGCACCTAGAAAGGAGTGAGATTATACATGATAACCAGCACTGCATCAGGGAAGGGAATTCCTGTGTCACTAACCTACTGGAGTTGTACGACAAGGTGACAGAAGTTATGCAGGAAGAGAAGGGTGGGTAAACTGCATTTTCTGGACTGTAAGAAGGCCATAAACCAGCTAACCAGTCCCAGAGCAGGCAGGAATAACAGGAAAGGCACTGCAATGGATCAAAGAATACCTGACAGGAAGGAAACAATGAGTAATGGTACGTGATGAGGTGCCAAAGTGGGCGCGTACCACCAGCAGGTTTCTACAAGGTAGTCCCAAGGGCGGTGCTGTTTCTGGTATATTTTTTATTATTATTTATTTATTTATTTATTTATTTATTTGAACATGATACAGAGAAGTACAAAAGAATACAGTTAAATGCAGCATGCCAAGCCACTTGAATACATAGCATTACTGGGAGCTTAAAATTAAACTTAAGATTAACTAAGCAATGAAGTATTCAGTGGTAAAACATTATTGTAAACAGATAACAATTAAGCACAAATGAGTATTACAAAAACAGGTCGTATGGTTGCTTGCATTGCTGTACAATCAGTATTTATTTATTTATTTATTTATTTATTTATTTATTTAATTTGAACATGTACAGAGAAGTACAAGGATACAATTTTTAAAGTGCAAACATGCCAAAGCCCCTTGTATGCTGAGCATTATGGGCAGGCTTAAAATTAACTTAAGATTAACAACAATGTATTGGACTGATGAAGCCACACAGTGGACTGAACACATCTACTCCAGGCTGAGGGACTGATTACCTCAAACTCCTCCTCTCCTTACACCTTTCTACTTTATATTGGACTGATGAAGCCACTATGTGGCGAAACGTTTCCTGAATAAAGATTCCAATATGTTGCATAAGTGTCTCAATCTTCAACTTGTCGGTTTTTCAAACCATTCATCACAAAAATTATTGTAAAACAGATAACAATTTAGTACAAATGAGTATTACAAAGACAGGTCACATGGTCATTACTGTGTTTGCTGTGTAATCACTAGAATGTTAGGTAATGAAGTTAAATAGTAACAAGTTTGATTGGGTCACAGGTTGACATTTATGATATACAATAATGAGAACATATATGAGATACAATTTATGAGATACAGTTATTCAGTATTTATTTAGTTGTGGGTGAGTAAGTGATTTTTGAGAAGAGACTTGAATTTATAAACAGACATTGTTTCTTTTATAGTCACAGGTAATGAATTCCAGATTTTAGAGCCTTTTATGTGCATTGAGTTTTTGCATAGCGTGAGATGGACACGAGGAACATCAAAGAGTGATCTGTGTCTTGTGTTATGGTCATGTGTTCTGTTGAGGTTGGTAAGGAGATGTTTGAGGGAGGGTTTTATGTCAGAGTTAAGTGTATGTCAGAGTTAAATGTATGTCAGAGTTAAATGTATGTAGTAGGTACAGTAATAAGTATGGATGTTTTGTATTGTGAGTAGGTTTAGAGTTTTGAATATTGGTGGAGTGTGCTGTCTGTAGTGGGAATTTGTTATCATTCTGACTGCAGCCTTTTGTTGGGTGATTAGTGGTCTGAGATGGTTTATTGTTGTTGAGCCCCATGCCAAATTCCATAGGTGAGATAGGGTAAATAAGTGAGTGATATAGGGCCAGGAGGATGACTGAGGAACATAGTACCGTATCTTCGATAGTATGCCTACAGTCTTGGAAATTTTTTTGGAATTTGTTGTATATGTGTTTGAAATTTGAGTCTATTATCAAGGTGGATTCTAGGAATTTTCCTCTGTGAGTTTTGTGATAGGTGTTCCCTTTATTTAAAATTTAAATTTGTTCAATTTTCCCCCAAAATTTTTTCTCTATAAGTATTACATGCTGAGTTTACAGAATTTGGTTATTGTGTGGTTTACATGTAGTAAAAAAATAAATTTCAGAGTGTT
>NC_069411.1:65155233-65284432 GCF_026875155.1 Cherax quadricarinatus | reverse complement strand
CGTTTAGCGTATTGTACAACACATCTTTGCTTGCCCCTGCACGGTGCCTCGTCATGGCTCTCATGGCGTTGAGTCTGAGTAGAGCACGTGACCTGACATACTCGGCCTGTTTCTGAAAGGTCAGCTTTTTATCAATGTAGATTCCCAAGTACAGGTAGGAGCCTGTCCACTCAAGTTCTATATCCTGAATACGTAATCTATTCACAGGATCTGGTCCCTTGAACATCATTGCAAGAGATTTCTCGGCCGAGATCTTGAGGCCTAGTTCCTTGCAAGACTGCGTAATTAGGTCCAAAGCTCTCTGAGCCTGTCGTTCTAAATTGCCTTTCCCATTCACTACGAGTGCAAGATCATCAGCATAGCTGAGGAGCTGTGTACCACTATGAAAGGGAAGGCTCACAAGTTCCTGCATAAGGATGTTAAACAGGGTAGGACTGAGCACACCTCCTTGTGGTGTACCGTTTTCCAGGGATTTAAAGGAAGAGTAGTGTCCCTGAAAGCTGACACAGGCCTGCCTGCCCCTAAGGTAGGACTCTATCCAGGCCAGGAGGCGTCCTTTGATTCCCTTCCGAGCTAGTATTGCCAGAATTGCTGTGGGGCTGGCTAGCTCAAATGCCTTTTCAAGGTCGAGGTAGACGACAATACTAGGTTTTTTGTTACTGTCAGCAATCTGGCTTAGTAGAGTGGTTATGCACTCTGCTGTACCCACTCCTTTGGTGAAGCCAAATATGTGATGATGAGAGGGTCCAAGTTTCCATAGGAGGCGGTTTAACACCATCCTCTCAGCAGTCTTGGCTAAGCAGCTGGTCAGCGATATGGGTCTCATACTGCCTGGGTCCTTGGGCTTTGGAATTGGTACGATTGTAGCTTTCTTCCAAGCTGCTGGGAGTGTCCTGGCCCTCCACGACTTGTTAATGACGTCTAGTATGGCCTCCCATCCACTCTGCCCAGCCCGTGCAATCATGGAGTATGTCACACCATCGATGCCCGGGGCAGTGTCACCTGTGTTCTTAATGGCACGTCGGAGTTCCAAGTCCGTGAGGTCTACATCAGTCACATCTTCCGACTCACATGCAGCTTGTATCGTTAGCTGGCGCTGTGGCAGAAGATCCGTCTGTATATTCCGGATGTCCTGTGGGAGCTGAGTGGAGGCTCCCCTGGAAGTGAAAAGCTCCACTAGTTTCTCTGCTTCCTGGGATGGGTTCGGGTGTGCTGGTGGCCTCGGCTTGCTCTTGCCAGTTGCTATGTTGAGCTTGCCCCATATCTCAGATAAGGTGGTGTGATGCCCGAATGTTGAGCACCACTCCAGCCATTTCTCAGTTTTTACTCTGAGAGAGATTCTGCGGGCATGCTGCACAATGGCTCTCAGAGTATTCCTGTTCTCTGCCGTAGGGTTACGCCTGTATAGCTTCCTAAAAGAGTTGATGCGGTGGTTCTGCTCCCGCACCTCGTCGTTGTAGAACCACCAGTCTCTTTTGTGAGTGCGTCCTGCGACTTCTTTGGAATTGCGCACTCTGCTGCTGGATGAGAACAGTGATTAGCTCCTGTTCAGCGTATCACAGTCTTCAGATAGAGAGTATGTGGACCACCAGTCATGAAGATAATCCTGGAACACCTTCCAGTTGGCCCTCTTTACGTCCCATCTAGGAGGCAGCACAACTGTGGGAGGCCTGTTGATGTTGAAGGTGGTGATCACTGCAAAGTGGTCACTGACAAGGTGAGGATGGGTTTCCCATGTGGCTCCTGCTGCGAGTTTGTCTGACCCAAAGGAAGGTCCGAGGCAGCCACCCAACAGTGTGTGGGGCCTCCATGTTTAGCACTTTACCACTGGAATATCGTGTGGGAGCATTGCATGTGTCTGCAGCAGCATTGGTTGCTGAGTGAGAGTGCAGCATTGGGTGATGTGCATTGAAATCTTCCACCCACAATAATACACTCAGTGCGTGCTAGTGCGAGAGCTCTGCAATGTTGAGGGTGTGTCTTGGGTTCTTGTTAGATGTTACGATGGTAATGGGCGCCCAAGTAGTGCACAAGGATGGCCTGGAGTACCTCGACATCCTCCCCACAGTCCACAGGGTTGGCTATAACCTCGTGAGTATTGTATTGGATTACAAATACAGCTGCCTCTGCAAGTGAACGCCTGGTCCATGTGCGAAAATACCCCAGCAAAAACCGGGTAGGTCTTGGGCACATAGTCCGGACAGTCAGAGTTTCTTGTAGAAAGACGATGCAAACCCGATCCCGAATTACTGCCTCCAGCAAAGGTGCTGTTTGCCCCCTCGCCCTGAATGTTTCCATTGTAGGCCACTTGAGGGTTTGTTTGGTACCTAAGTTATTCGATCGCTGTTGTTAACTGAGCATGGAGGCTGAAGTCCCTCCTGCCCGCTCTGAGGAACCTGCAATTTCTTACGAGGTAGAAGTCCATTATTATATAGCGGAGAGTGGAGATGTGACCACGTGACTGAGAATGACATAAGAACATAAGAATGGAGAAACACTGTGGAAGGCCTACTGGCCCATGCGAGGCAGGTCCTTATCAAAACAACCTCTACCTATGATGAGGACGGGTAGACGATGAAATCATGTGACTCCTGTGTTGTTGGGTTGGTACTGCTTAAGTATCATGTATGCCAATGTTTTCGAAATTTTGTAGTTTCCAGTGTTGCGTTCTATAGTGTCGGTGACGGCGATTAGTGAGGCTTCTAGGCACCGTCGGCGTCAGAGGTCTGGTTCGGTGAGAACGAGTTGTGCCTCATTCCAGTTCATCAAATGCCCCGTGGAGTCTTTGAGAGGAGTCCTCATTGGCTTCTTCTTGAGAGCTCTTCGCATCTCCAGCCCTTGTTTTCTAGAAGAAGAATGCACTTACATAACACAAGCCTTTACACGTCTTCAGTTAACATCTTTCTTCATCCGAGATTGCAGAACTCAAGGCACAAGCGTCCTCCAACAAACCGCTCGCAGAAGAGCGAGCGCCATGGAACGCCACCCAAAACAGTTCATAGTACTCCCATGTGGCGATGTGCCACGAATACTACTCGCCCGGGCACTCGCTATGAGTGAACACAACGTTTTTCCACCATAAACACATCATCTATCAAAGAACCTCACTACGAAACGCAGCCCCACACCTCTAACTCTTACAGCCAGGCGTCTACAACTATCTCCTGTGGGTTCTGTCCCCAAGAAATATGAAGGCGAAGACAGGCAGAGATCTTGCAGTCCGCCTGAATGAGCATCGAAATGCCTCTAACAGAGACGACGTAAGACGCCTGTGTACCTCCACAGAGATCTCCACGGCATTTGATGAACTGGAATGAAGCACAACATCGTTACTCACCAACCAGACATCAGACGCCACGACGGTGCCAAATCCCACTAATCGCCGTCACCGACACATAGAAGGCAACACTGGAAACTACCAAATTTTCAAAACATTGGCATACATGATACTTAAGCAGCAGCACACCCAACAACACAGAGTCACATGATTTTCCATCGTCTACCCGTTCCTACATAGTAGAGGATGTTTTTTGATAAGGACCCTGCCTAGCATGAGCCAATAGGCCTTCTACAGTGTTCCTCCATTCTTATGTTCTTATGACATTCCTCAGGTCACGTGCGTCACATCTCACTCTCCTCCTATTTATATAATGTCTTTCTACCTCTGTATGTTAGAAGTGATCAAGGTCCCAGGACCGAAACGTTTTCTAATAAATATGGTTTAGTGTTTGCTTACGTGTCTTTCTAAACCAACTTGTCGGTATTTATTACCAAGGTTTATACCATCCCCTTTATTAATACTTATCTTCCACTTATACACTTCGATCAGGTCTCCCCTCAGTCTTCGTCTAACAAGTGAATGTAACTTAAGAGTCTTCAATCTTTCTTCATAAGGAAGATTTCTAATGCTATGTATTAATTTCGTCATCCTACGCTGAATGTTTTCTAACGAATTTATGTCCATTCTATAATATGGAGACCAGAATTGAGCTGCATAATCTAGGTGAGGCCTTACTAATGATGTATAAAGCTGCAGTATGACCTCTGGACCTTCTGTTTGCTTACCTTTCTTGATATAAATCCCAGTAATCTATTTGCCCCTTAAAAAATCATTACGTACGCTTCGGCATTGCTGTCTTGGTTTAAGGTTGCTGCTCACCATAACCCTAAGTCCTTCTCTGCAATCCTGTATGGCTAAGTTTCTACAAACATTTAACTTATAAGTGCTAGGGTAACGACACTCCCGAGCTTCAGAACTCTTGCATTTAATCTACAGTGAACTGCATCTGGCCACTTTTCGACCAAGAGTAGAGTTTGTCTAAATCCTCCTGAAGTTCCCTAACATCTACATTTGAATCAATTATCCTACCCTATCTTTGTGTCATCGAGGCGAATTTGCTCATAATCAATAGTAATTCTTCATCAGAACATTGGATATATTATAGACAACAACGGGCCCAATACTGATCCTGTGGAACGCCACTTTGCTACTGATCCCCACTCGAATTTACCCCCATTTATGGATACTCTCTGCTTCCTGTCTGTGAGCCATTATTCGATCCACGAGAGCACTTTCAGCCAATGCCATGAGCTGCTACTTTCTTTAACAGCCTTTGGTGCGGAACTCTATCAAATTGCCTTACTAAAATCTAAGTAAATAATATCAAATATTCTTTATCGTGGTCAACAGCCTCAAATGCTTTACTGAAGAAAGTTAATAAATTAGTTAGACAAGACCGGCCTCTGTGATCCATGCTGAGTATAATTAATCAAGCTATGCTTATCGAGATGGCTTCTTATAATCTCAGCTATAATTTGACTAGTAATTTGGCCTACAATTGAAGGTCCAGTGCTTATTGGCGTAATTTGACGTAACGACTTGTCCCCTGTTTTAAAAATAGGAAATTAATTAGCCTCTTCCACATATCAGACACTAACAACCTGTTTAAGAGATAAATTAAAAATATAAGCTTAATGGTTCCCAGAGTTCCATTTTGACATTCCTTAAGAACACTCTTGAAAAAACCCATCATGACCCGGAGACTCATTTTGGCTTCAGTCTTGTCTATCTGCTTCACAACCAATTTCACTAGTGACTGTGATGTTACATAATTTCTCTTCTAGCCCACTATAAAAATTAATTACTGGAATATTTTTAGTGAGTCTTCCCTGTGTAAAAACCGAGAGAAAATAATTATTTAAAAATCGAGCATCATTCCTTTCTCTTTGTTCAGTAAGATGCCCATATTATTTTTTAAGGGGACCTATCTTATCTCTGACTTTTGTTCGATAACCGAAAAAAACTTTTTGGGTTAGTTTTAGAATCCCTAGCAATTTTTAATTTTCCATAGTCCTTTTATGTTTTTCTTATCCCCTTTTTAAATGTCCCTCTAAAGTCAATATACTGATCATAAGATGACCCTCACCTCTTTAATACCCTATAAATTCCTTCTTATGCCTAGTAGATATTTCAGCCTATTACTCATCCATTTTGGGTCATTTCTATTTGATCTAAATTTTCTTTATACGGGATAAACGTTTTTTGAGGCACATGTATGGTGTTTCAGAAAACTGTCATATAATACTCCTTCTTTCGTTACCCCCAGTCAAGCAGGATAATGTTCTCTAAAGACCCAATATAATCTCTAAGCGAAAAAAATCTGGGACTGTTACTGAGTATACCCTACTACCATACTTCCATTCACAATGCTAAATGTAATTGATTTTGGTCGCGGCACCCAGTCCTCTGAAACTTCTAAATTAATAACAAGGGATTCATTTTTTGTGCCAGAAACTAAGTCAAGCAGGTATTACCCCATGTAGGTTCTTCTGTCACAAACTGCTTCAAAAAACATCCTGAAACTACTCAAAAGTTGTATGATTCTAAATTCCCAGTCAGAAATTCCAATCAATATTACCTAAAGTTCAAAGTTCTCCGAGAATTACTTACACCATATCGTGCCTTGTGGCCCTAACAAATTCCCCCAAAGTAGTCTCCACTGGTCCCTATCTAAGGTATTTTTTTTTTTTTTGTTTTTTTTGGGAGGTATATCACACCTAAAATTAATTTTTCATTCCCCTCTGAAAATTCTATCCAAACAGACTCTGTATTGTTACTTCAGACTTAATACCCGTTTTATTGCAACAATTCAAGCGATCTCGGACATACCAAATGCCACCCACCTCCCTTCCCGACACTTCTATCACTTGAAACCAATTTAAAACCCTGAAGTGACATTCCGCAGGCAATGTCCCGACTTTTTGAATTAAACCACGTCTCAAGTTAAGAAAATAACATCAATGGTTACCTGCACTAGCAACTAGTCTCATCAACTCGTGCCCATCTTATTCACTAGCATTGCGACTATTTGTGTAATATATATTTAAAGACCCTCCTCCTCTGTTTCTTTTACTCCCTTCATGCTCCTTTCGTTTATTCCCCTAAAACCTATTACTGTCCTTGTCAATTAGTGCCACTGGCTTTCCAATATCCCACCTCTTTTGCACTATTACTATTCATTTAGTACTCATTTACTACAAACTGCGACTTCACTGTTTTTCCTCCAAAACCCATACCACTAACTAATTCCTAGTTTAAAGACCTAACAGCCCCTCCACTGCATTGGCCAGTGCTCCCACCGCCACACCTAGACAAGTGAACCCTCATCCTGGCATACATGTCATTTCTGCCATAGAAGAGGTCCAGTTGTCAATGAATGTTATCCGCATTTTCCCTTACAGTAATTTGTCCAGCCGCAATTGACACCAATTGCTCTGGACAACCATTCATTTTCCAACTCCTCTCCTTGGCAAAAGCCCATATGACAGGTTTCCCACCCTTCTCCTAATTAATCTCTATTGCTGGACGTTATTACCTGACTAATCGGTCTTCACTCCCTACGTCCTGGCCAACATCGTTGCCTCCACACTGAGACAGACAATAAGGATTTCTCTCCCATTACCCTCTCATGATGTCATCCAGATGCTAACAATATCCTCATCCCAAGCCCCCAGAAAACACACTCTCTGCCTCCTACACCTATCCTTCAAGCAGAATGCCTATCTATGTATCGCTAATCTGGCAATCCCCAACAACAAACAATGTTTTTTAACCTTCCTTGGCGTCGTCCGTCGTGAATGCTCCCCAGGTAGTTCGACTCACATTCGCCAGTAGCATGACAACCACTTGTAGAATTCGTCAAGACGTTCTCGATGGTCTTCGTTGGGGTTCTAGGATGTCCTCACTCACGTCGCGGAATGCTTTCTTTGGTGCTCGTTGTGGCATTCCCAGTAGAACCACACATTCGTCAGGTAGCACGAGAATGGGTTGGAAGTTCCACGGTAGTCTTCTGGTTTCTTCGTTTGTTTCTGCTCTCCAACCGTTTTCCCCTTGATCCTCACTTGGTTCCATGTTGCCCGGCCATTGAAAGGCTCCCTCTTACCCTGGGACTCACAACAGGGTGATACTACGAATCCTATTTGTTCCTCGACTCCGTTAATTGCCGTATCTCCAGCTTAGCAACTCTGAGCTCTTCTCTCAGCTGCTGGTAAAGTTGCTCAAGAGAGGGCATCCTGGTTCAGATTTCAGAGAGAGCACACAAACATGTACTTCACAGAGTACTACTCACCCACGACTAAGTACATGTCACCACTGACTAAGTACACGTTTCCCACTGTTTTATATTTTCTTGGGTAGCACTGAAAATTGGGTTGGGCAAATGTTTTTTGTTAGTGGGATGAATTGTAAAGGACCTGCCTAGTATGGGCCAACAGGCCTTCTGCAGTGTTCCTCCTTTCTTATGTTCTTATGAGTGGGAGGGATTGGATTTGAGTGGGACTTGCAGATAAGAGCTTATTTCTTGGGTAGCATTGAAAATCGGGTTGGGCAAATGTTTTGTTAGTGGGATGAATTGTAAAGGACCTGCCTAGGATGGGCCAACAGGCCTGCTGCAGTGATCCTCCTTTCTTATGTTCTTATGTTATCACCATACCATTTCCTCATTCTCCTCCTGTTCTTCAAGTTTCTCCTTTTTGTTGTTAGGTAAGACACATATGCAACAGTTAGGTATCGAAATAAAGATTCCTAACTGTTGCATATGTGTCTTACCTAACAACCTGTCGGTATTTTATACCATTTTAATTTTCTCCTTTTTATGGACTGATGAAGCCACTGTGTGGCGAATCGTTTCCTCAATGGCTCTCTGAACCATTCATCTACAATCTTCAAACTTACCTGAGCAGCGTGAGTCAACTCTTCCTTGTGAGATCGAAGAAGTCGCGCAAACAGGTTCCTATTGGTGAAGGACTTGAAGCAGTAAAAGCACAAAAATGGTATACAATACCGACAGGTTGTTAGGTAAGACACATATGCAACAGTTAGACAACTTTATTCCGAAACGTTTCGCCTACACAGTAGGCTTCTTCAGTCGAATACAGAAAGTAGGCAGGAGCAGTAGAGATGTGAAGACGATGTAATCAGTCCATCACCCTTGAAGTCGTAGAATTTGTATACACATTTTTTTTTTGTTGTTGTGAGATAGAGAGTTGTACTATATCTGGTCAAGTCGGGGGGTCCCTCAGCCTGGAGAAGTTCAGTTCCATAGTCAAGAACTATCTGAAGTCAAACTGTTTGTAAAGATCGCCGGTATTCTTCCCACCCGGGCCTTCACAAGTGGTGCCCGGCACTGGCTCCCTGTCTAGGGAGTGTCTGAGACCTAAGTCGTCCCATGGGAGGTGTGAAAATTTGAGAGTGGCCTGCCTCCAAGTGAGTCGCCTACCCTGGCAAACACTGTTGTCAAAACCACCGAGCTCTGAGATGGGTAACCTCACCTCACAGTGGTTTATAGGACAGATTACACAAATGATTGATGTTGAAAGAAACCGCCTGCATGCACGTATAAAGGACTAACTTACTTGGTGTTGCAGCATATATCCTGATCTTCAAAACCCTAGGTGGGGAGCTTGTAGCCTTAGCCCCCTTTGGACTTCCCTTCCGAAACCACGTGCCGACCCGGAGCCTAACTATCTTCCAGCGCATGATTCCAATACGAAATTAGTGACCTGCCTGCAACCTCCGCAAATCGCTATAACCAAGAGTGTATGTATCCCCAAGTATTGGTCAACTTCTTGCCGACCGTGGACACTATGCACGCTTCCAGGCTGCCTTAGACACTGGTACATACCTGGCAAGGGGGGGGCACTGCCTGTTGCAAATGCACACCGGCCCCCCACAGTCAAACTCAACTCACAAATTCTCCGCGCCAGAACTGGGGCCAACCCTCAAGCGACTAAATGTGAAGGTCTTGTCCAAACTGTAATGGGGCCTGATGGAGGGAGGTCATCTATGGTACATCGAGGTGCCTCTACCGGAGATTTCACCTATGGTCTCAAATGTGAAGACACGTGTGGTGCGCCGCCATGCTGATCACGTTAAGCACGTCTTGTCCAGTTGGCGACAGGACTTAAGAAGAGACGAGCTGGGTCTCGGGCAGGGGTCTTTTCCCTACCACCGCTCACTCATCACCGAACGAACACACTCTGGTCAGCCCATCCTCGGGGCCTCTCTCCCATTCCACGAGTAAGCCTCCAATCAGCGGCCTAACTTACACTACGGTTCTGTTAAGGTCTTAGTCTACACTTAATTTTTATCCGTACAGTTGCCTCAAAGATCCTAATATTAGTGTAACTAACAGTAAAACAACCTACTTACCCTGCCCTTGGAATGGGTAAACTATAAATTAATACGCTTAACCCATCAAACCAAGACCAACTAGAGAGAATGTTGTTGTGTGGGTTGGGAGGTTTAAAAGGGCCACCGCAGCTCATCCGTTCTTATTCACGGCCATGCCGGATCGGTCCTGGTGTGAACTTTAGTGAATTAAAAAATTTCCACACGAGAGGCACAAGTACCACCAACCGCCACCCCCCCCCGCCACCCCTACGATCATTGTGGTAGCTACAAAGCTCAGGCTCTGGGCACCCACCCTGCGAAGAAGGTCAATGGCCTGTGTCCATCGTGCTAGGCGCTGTGTCGTGTGTTGGTGTTCATTTTCATTCATGTTGATTCGCTGGTGCAGTCCCGGCCCAGTGTCTTCTCCCAGATGGTGACACCGGCGAGTTTTGCCGGCCCGGGATGGGGGGTCATGATCATCATGCATCTTTCCTTCTTTCTTTGGCCCGGCCGGTTGGAGGTGTCATCATTCTTCTATCTTGCGTCTGACTTCCCCAAAGAGAAGGGCAATTGGGCAGAGGCGCAGTTACGAGGGTCGATTGGGCTACAACCCCAGCTTTAGCAGACAGCAAAGTTCTGGGTAAACTTATCTTTCAAGAGTGAAAGGTCATGGGATAGTCGTGCTAGATGAGGGTACCGTGCTTCAAGGTCCCCAATTCTGAAGCAATCCTTGAATTTCCTCTTTGAGGTGTACTCGACTTCCACAAGGTGTTGGGTTTGGCAGTGAGTAGTCTGGTCATGTCTGCAATGGGTGATGTAACAGATTTGGGTCGTAGGTGTATACTGTAACTGTTTTCGTCCTGGAGGGATGCTGATGGGATCCTGAAGACAGCATATGGGTGATCATTATACTGCTTGGTTTGTGTAGAAGTATACACCCTCAGATATGGACCTTGTTGTGGTGCAAGCAGTGTCAGTGGCAGTGTCAAAAGACCGGAGGTGCAATCCGCAGTTTCTTGTGGTTTTTGCTTTCCCCTGGGCTGGTGGCGAACTGTGTGGAAGGTCGAGATTTACCGGACTGGTCAGTTGCTCTAGCAGAATGGATGCAAGCTGAGTGGATCTCCTAGTGGTGGGGTTTGGGGGCCAGGACGTCTCATTGGCTCTGATTGGTCCAACTCTGTAATCTCTAGTGGAGGTTTGTGACACGGTGTGGAGCAGGCGTGATGCTGGTAATATTGCAGTAGGTTTTAGATCTCGTGGAACAAAAGGTGGTGAATGCAGGGATTGTGGAGGCCAGGCAGTATTATTTTAGTTAGAAAAGTATCCGTGATGGAGGTGAATTGAGAGTAACCAGGCACCGCCAGCATTCCTGTAAACATGAGCATACATAATGGCAACAAAGAATCTTGGTGGAGTCGGCAGTAGTTGCTTGGCAGGAAGTGGGGGGAGCAGCTTGCGTGGCAGTAGTATCTTGGTAGTGTCTGGCTTGAAGCTTGGCGATAGCAGAATATGAGGTTTGCTTGTGGGTTGGGTATTCTTTTTGTAGTTGTTGTTTGTATTCTTGAGTATGTCTCTTCGTGGTAGGGCAACTGGCAGCACCAAAGTATGGTGGTCATTCTTGGCAGTTCAAGCATTGGAAGGTGGGTGAAAGCAAGGTAAGTGCAATTCTTGAAAGTCATGACCCTCACGGCCACAGGAGTGGAGCAGAACTTTTCTTGTCCTTGGAACTGTCCCCACCTAATATTTATATACCGACGCCTAACCCAATACATCTCCCAGAGCTCACCATAAAGTCCAAACACATCAACTATGACGTCCTGTGAAGAAGAGGCAGTCTAGAATCGCCACGTCCTTTAGACAAGCTGAGAGCTCGTGGCTGCCATGATGACGTCACAGAAGGAGACCTTCAGCATGGATTGAAGCATTGGGTATTTTAGTAACGAAGTTCCATGCATTGCCCAAGGTTCTTTGCTTCGATAGTATGCCTTGATTTTTCAGAGGCCTGTACGTGATAACGGTTGTCCAGGACGCTAGAGGAACCTCCCGAACACCTTGCCCATCAGAGTGCTGGGGAAGTCACGGGAGCACGAAATCCCATGTGCGACCTACTCTATTTACTACCCTATTATTACCTGACGAAACACCTCCGACTTTGTGTCGGTCAGAACAGATGACAACAAAGGCCTCCTTTGATCGATAAAAACGCATTAACATTTTGACTTGCAGCCTGCCACTGAACGACAGCAGCAAGTGGCTTAGTTTTGGACGACTCATTGGTTGTGCTACTTCGCGCGTTTAATCTTTACATCGTTCTCGAACAGAATCGTGAGTCATCGACACGTGAGGCGACTTAAATATCCACGGAAGGAGAGGAGCAGCGTACGTACTACGACTAACTCGAAGACGCCACTGCGGCGGAACAGACCCCGAACTAGGGGACTCACCCCCCCAGGGGGAACCACAAGAAAAGCATGTCCATAGGAGATATCTGTACCAAGATGCCATGTGGTTGCGTGGTCTGACATGTTGAACATCAAAATGGTATACAATACCTGACAGTTTGTTAGGTAAGACCACATATGCAACAGTTAGTACGGTCTTTATTTCCGAAACGTTTCGCCGCTACTCAGTAGGCTTCCTTCAGGGTCGAATACAGAAAGGAAGGGCATGACATAGGGATGTGAATACGGATGTAGATCAGTCCATCAGACCCTTGAAGAAGTCGTAGAATTTGATGTTGTCAGTTCCCCGTAGCGGCCTGGCGAAGTTCAGGATCCATTCCAATAGACAGGGAACACTGTGACCGCACACTCGGCCCGAGGCGTCTACAACCCACCATTCGGCCGGCTGGCAGGTAGCCTCTACTACTACTACGATCTCGCGATACTCCCGCATCTCTTTGACCTACCCTCACCTCACCCCCCCCAACACCCATGCACAGCTATACCCCGGGAGATAAACAAGTGCCCCTCAAAGTCCCAGTGTTTTTGCAGTGTCTGACCTTAAGGTTTGAACACAAAACAAAATGGTGAATACCATACCGGACAGGATGCAGTAAGACGCAAATGCAACAATAGTAGACCACTTTTTAAATCCAAAAACCGTTTCGCCTACGCAACAGTAGGCTTTCTTCCATCGAATACGGAACGTAGGCAGGAGCAGTTAGGTATGTGAAGGACGATGTAAACAGGTCCATCAACCCTTAGCCTTACGACGCAAAAGCTGAAGACCGAGCTCACGCGCAGCTCCTTACCTTTTATACCACGTCCAGTCCCACGACCAGCCTCCCCGCGCCCGGAGCGGCTACCAACCCTCCAGGTCTGTCATGGCCTCTGATGCCTCGACGACCGACTACTAGATCCATAAAGCCACTGATATGGTTCCATGTCCCCATCCGGTATCCAACACTTTCCCACTTGAAACAGCTTGTCCAAGGTGTTTTCTGTACCAAGATGCCATGTGTTGCAGTGTCTGACAAGTAATCTGTTGGCCTTGTTGCGCACACTAAGGCACTGCTGTTTTGGCTTTAGATTTCTGCTCACCATGACTCCCAAGTCCTTTTCACATTCTGTATGATCAAGCTCTACTTCAACTAGATTATAGCTTCGATGGTTATTTTCATTACCAAGGGCAAGTACCTTACACTTATCCACATTGAACTTTATCTGCCATTTTTCAGACCAGGACTTTAATCTGTCCAAATCCTCCTGGAGTACATTGCTATCCTCCTCAGAGTGAATTATACGGCCTATCTTTGTATCATCAGCAAACTTACTCATGTCACTAGTAATCCCTTTATCAAGGTCATTAATGTAAATTATGAACAAGAGAAAGCCTGAAATTAAGACACATGTGCAACATCTGGGTATCTTCATTGTAGACGTTTCGCCATCCAGTGGCTTTATCAATACAAATTCTAGGACATAACTTGAAGACAGTAGAACTATATACAGAAGATGAGGTAATCAGTCCCTCAACCTAGGAGCAGGTGCGAAGAGCACCATAGTCGTGGAGATTCTGAAGCACAAGAAAGGAGTTTGGCGCTTATATAGTAACATCAGGTGTAGCAGACGAGGGCATAGTCACTGGCAGGCGGGATTTCCCAGTGGAAGTAGGTCCTTCCCGAAGAGATGGGTTAGTTGTAGTAGTAGTTGTCGTAGCCGTGAAGGCTACACCTGACGTTACTATATAAGCACCAGGCTCCTTTCTTCTGCATCAGAATCTCCACGACTATGGTGCTCTTCGCACCTACTCCTAGATTGAGAGACTGATTACCTCATCTTCTGTATATAGTTCTACTGTCTTCAAGTTATGTCCTAGAATTTGTATTGATAAAGCCACTGGATGGCGAAACGTCTACAATAAAGATTCCCAGATGTTGCGCATGTGTCTTAATTTCATCTTGCCGGTATTATATACCATTCTTACACAAGAGAGGGCCTAAAACTGATCGTTGTGGAATGCCACTAGTGACTAATCCCCATTCAGATTTCACTCAAATCCCCACTCTTTATCGTGGTCAACAGCCTCAAAAGCTTTACTGAACAAAGTTAATAAATTATTTAGGTGAAAGGCTTTACTAACCCCTTTGGTAACAATTCAGCAGTATTACTAGGCTGGTCCTCCCTGGGAAAATTAATAAAATGGGAAAAAAAAAATTAAAATTTTAAAAAGATAAACACTATTTTTTTAAAATCAAACATAAAAACCCAAAAAAACTTGAAAGGTTTTTCCTATTTAAAAGGAAAAATAAAAAAATTGAAATGATAAAAAAAAACATTTAAACCTCAACACTAATATTAAAATTTGGTGTCTGGTGTTGGTGCACTGTTTTTAAAACCCTTTAGCCATTGCTCATGTTTAAGTGGGGGGGGGGGGGTTCGCAGGTGTTGGTGACCATCCAAATGGCTTTTTTCACAGTTTTCCAGGGGAGAAATTCTTTCCCAAAGGGGACGGGAAAGCAGGTTTTTTACTGAAGAAATTGTTGGAGTTACGTCCTACAATTTCATACGGTGCACAGGTAGTTAAAATAAAAAATGGGGGAAAGTCTCTGGACTTTAAAGCCCTTCCCCTGTTCTACTCGTTGATTCCCAGGGGGCCCCTCTTGAACCCAAGCTGGAAAGAAAAGACAGGTTACCCACGGGCTTAAAAAATTCACTTTTCATGGTAGGGGTACAATATTAAAAAAGGATTGGGGATTTTTAAAACCCGTCAACCTTTGAGAAAGACTGGAAAGGACTAAGTTTTTTTATTGGGCAAAAATAAAGCTTTCAAAAAATAAATCCATTTAGAAAACAAGGCAGGCATGTATTTCATGATTTGGGGGTGTGAGTCTAGTGATTTACGGTTTAACCAGAGCCCCACGTAAACCTTTTTCGGGGGGGGGGGGGGAAGAAGGGAGGGGAAAGGGGAAAAAAGGTAGGGGAGCTGGGTTGCCCCTTACCTTAACAAGTACCCGGCGGGAAAAACTATCAATTTTTCAGGGAGGGGGAGAGAAAAGGCGGGGGAAAAAGGGGAAGGGGGTGACTTCCCCTCCCCTTTTAACTAGTACCCGGCGACAAACTACCCAATTTCAGGGGGGGGGAAAAAAAAAAAAAGGGGGGGAAAAAAAGGGGAGGATTGACTTCCCCTCCCTTTAACTAAAAAGCCGGCAGTGAAATATGATACTATATATATTCCCTTTTACCCCTATTATAGAATTTTTCCCTCACACTCCCCCCCCCAAAGACTTAAGCCCAAGGATTTTATAAGAAGAATAGGCGGGAAAAAAAGTTTTAACGGGTTGAAGTCGGTAAAGGAAAACAAATCTTTTTACTGACTGTCAGATTTTAACCAGTCAGGGGAAAAAATTTTTGGGAAAAAACCCCATTGTTTTACAAAGGGGGAAAATTTAAAACCCTTTGGGGGTGAATGTCCCCTCAAGAGGGGGGACTTTTGGGGTTTTCCCTTTAAAAATTTTCTAGGTATATCAAATTTTTTTGTGGCCCGTTTCTAAAATAAAAATTCTTTTCCCAACAAAAAAAATTTTTAAATTTTGGGAAAGGATACCCCAAAAACTTGGTCCGGGGAACTTTCTTTTCTATTGTGGGTCCCTTGTTTCTGGGGGGAAGGGGTTTCCGCTTGGGAAGGCATACGGGAAAGGGGAGTGAAAAGAGTACCATCATGGTATTGTGTAAAAACCGCACCTAAGCCAGTATTGGGGCAATCAGTTCTCAAAAAAAAAATTGTTTTATAATATCTGGAATTTTTAAAGTTTTTAGGGTTTTCGAAAGATATTTTTTAATCTGGGTTAAATTTTTTCCGAGTTCGTGGAAAGTTAAGGGGTTCCTTCACAGATTTTTTAAAGGAAAAAGTCGTTTAAAAGATGCCTGTTAAGATCAGCAAGATTGGGGAAAAAAACCGTCCCATAAAAATTTACAAAACAAGAAAGTATGCAGGGGTTTTTTTGGGTTTTTTTGGGGTTTTTAAAAATTCTAAAAAAGCTTTAAATTTTAAACCTGGGGAGAGGTTTCAGAATTTTTTTAGAAAGTATCAGTAAGTTTATCAAATTTCCGGGTTATCCCCAAGGAAGCATTTCTTCGGTTTTGGAAAGTGGGCCATGTGAGCGGAAACCTACCCCAAAAAATGATGTTAATGTTTGGATATGTTCGCCCCCGTAGAGGGCATTAGGTAAAAAGTTATAAAATAAACGAAAAAATTTGGGCATTTTTAAACCAAAACCTTTTTTTTCCCCTCAGTCTCACGTAGGGGCACAGGCAGTTACCAAACCGAAGGGCCCTGTTCTTTTACTGCAAACCGTCCTTTGGGGTGTAGGAAAAAAGGGGGTTTTGCTTAGAAAAAGGATCTAACCCTTTTTTGATGATATGGCTGGCAATATCAATCTCTGAAAGAAGGAACGTCATAAAATTTGTGTAGATTTGCTTTTCATTAAGGGGATAGGCTCGCTCCCACCGAGTTATAGCATTAAGGCCTTTGAAATCAATAGCAAGTCTATAGGGAAATTTTTCCTCCTTTTTTAAAACCTTTATTCCCGGGGGAACAATATGAAGATATGAAAGGTTTAAAGTCTTTGGGTTTTTTTAAAATTTTTCTTTTCCCCTCGGGGTTAAAGCTTCCCCAAAGGTTTAACTGGGGAAATGGGTTTTAATTTCCCTTTTTATGGATTGTTTGTCACTTTGTCAATTTTGGAAATAAAGTGGGGTTAAAACCCGGAAATTCAGTAAAGACGTCTGGAAAAAAGTTACCCACACATTGAAAGTTTTTTTCATGTTCTTTTGGTTTATCCAAGATTTTTAATTTTTTAAAGGGTTTGGGTTTCATCCGGGTGGTCAAGGGTCACCCAAATATGTGTTGGGTTTTTATAGTCTAAGTTAGAGGGGGTCAATTTCGCACACTTTTTTTTTTTTTTCAAATTTTCTTATTTAAGTTTTTTGTGGAAAAAAAATAAGTCAAAACTTTTTAAGGCAGGTTTTAAACCGAATTCTTCGGTAAAATTTCTTAAGGAGTTGAATGATTTAAAATTGGGGTTTTCCCCCCTTTACTTTTTTGGGTAAATAAACTTTCCCACAAATTTTAAAAACTTTTATGGATCCCTTTTTATGCTATTTAAAAATTTATTTGACTTGATAGGCAAAAATACAAGAAATTTTATCTCCCACTTTAAAACTTCTTTTTGACCCTTTTTGGGGTCAAAAAAGGTTTTGTTCTGGTCCCTTGACAAATTAGGTTTTTCGAAAACCTTTTTGGGCAGAGGGGCTCCTCAAGGGTTTTGGGTCTAAAGGGCAAGGGGGAAAAATGGTAAGAAGACTGGAAAACCCCAGCATTTACCCCCATTAGTCCAAAAAGTCATGAAGGATGGAAAAGTGAACCCCTTTGGCCCGGGGGACCTTAAAGGGAAATTCCCAAAAAGGTTTTAAAACCCCAAAGAGTCCGGGAAATTTCCCCCCATGGCAAACAAAGCAAGGGTAGGGAAAAGATGCATCCCTTTGGTTTAAGGGGGAAAGTTTTTCCTTTTAAATTTGGAAATTAAGAAACGAATGCTGGCGGGGGCAATCCCCCTTTTCAGCTGGGGTGATAGGGTGTGGTGAAGAGAAGGCTTCACTCCCCCCCCAAATTGGTATAATGTTTCTTTTAAATCGTTTTGGGGTTGTGTTCCCCCGGGGCAGCAAAATTTTTTTAGGGATTTCCCCTCGGGGGAAGATGGACAAAAAAGGGGGTTTTAGCCACCCCTGTAGTGTTATGGTCTTTAAGGGGAAATTCTTCAGGGGAAAAATGAAGCTTTTTCCCAAAATAATGTTTAATTTTATTTCTTTGTCCCCCAGTTTAAAAGGGGGGATAAAGGACCAACGATTTTTCCTTTGCTAATCTTTTAATACGGTTCCGTAAAGATAGGCATTTTGGGCCCTAGGTACTGCCTGGGTTTTCCCTTGGGGTGGGGGTTTAAGTTGGCAAAACTTTACACGATCTACAAAGGTTTGTGGAAACCCTCTTAGGACATTTTTGGCCAAAAATAGGTTTCCCTTAAATTTTTTTAAAGTTTTTACGATGCGGGGAAATTTTCCGGCCACCGGCAGGGCATGAGCCCCTTTTAAGAACCCCGTCTTCTCATGACTTGGAACAAACTAAAATTTAAAAGTCTATCTCACTGAATTTTAATTTGGGAAAATGACTTGTACAAAATACCCTTTTTTTATATTCAAATTTTTATGAAAAAGTTTTTCCTTTGGATAACTTGATTTTTTTTTAGCGGCATTTTGGCAATTTTTGGGAAAGGGAAGGGGGAAAAAGTTGTAATTGACCAAGGGTCCTTTGTTTTGGCTTTGGCTTAAGGTCAGGGGGAAAAAAAAAAAGGGTGGACAGTAGGGGAAACCCGGGCTTTGGTCTGAGCCCCAGTCAAGAATTTTTTTTCAGAGGCGTTTTCTTCACTTTATCTTTAAAAAGTGAAACCCGGGGTTTCCCACTACCTCGCTTTCGAGAGTAGAAAACAAGGTTTTTTTAAACCCCATGAAAACTCACGAGACCTTGGGTTTATCTGAAATTTTTGAGGGCTTTCTGACCCCTACGGAAAAGGTCTGAAAAACCTTTTGTCTTTTCTTTGGTGCCTTTAAAGGTCCCGCTTTAGAAAGGAAAAATTTGGGACCCCTTTTTTCATTTTCCAATTTGTACGGAGCAAGAAATGATGGGAGCTAGGGACGGGGTTCAGGGCCAACCCCGTGAACCTTTTTGAAATAATGTAAAACGGATGGTAGGGGAAAAATTTTTGAAAGGCCCCCAAAAATAGTTTTTGAAAGTTTTAGCGAGGAAAGAGTTTCTTTAAGATTAGGGAACAGTTTTTTCAGGGAAAAGCTTTCTTTTGCATCCCGTGTCTCGGGAAAATGGGAGATTAATTTAAATCCATTTAAAGGTTTTCCCGGGAAAAGAAGGGGGCTGGTCATTTTCAGTCTTTAAAACCCTCTTCAACTTTTTGGACTCTTTTTAGAAGGACCCAAACTGGGGCGTTTTTTTTGTCCCTTAACAACCTCACAATTTACAAAAAAGGAATAAAAAAAAAAATCATTTTACTTTCCCCTATGGGGGCTTTGAAATTTTTAAGGTCTGGGGGAACCCCTTTTCCCTTAGGGTTCCCATCCCCTTTTGGTTTTTTTAGGGAATTTTGGCCCCAGTTCAGGGGCAGCAGCCCCAGCAACTTCCTTTAGCTTTAATCAGGGGGTTCGTTTCTCTTTTGGAAGAAAAGTTGTATTGATGGGGAAGAGCTTTTCAGGGGAAAAAGGGCAGCTACCCTGAAGTTCCCAAGATTTTATTCATAACTGTTTTCAATTCCTGAACTCTCTATCCAAAAGTCGAAAAAAACGGAAAAAAGTAGCTGCTTTAAATTTTTTGGGCCGGCTGTAAGGGGGGGGCATACCTTTAAAAACTTTCCTGAAAGGGTTTTGTGTTTTTTTTTATATGCTTTAAGGAATTTCCTTTTCAGGGAGGTTATAAATTCCCTTGATATCCGCGACAAAAATTGCATAGGGGAAAATTTAAGGCTTTTACCAGGGAAAAAAACATTCCTAACCTGGTTTGCCCAGGGTGGGCAAACAGGCCATTCACAGAGGGGAGCCAGTATTTTAAACCTGATAATGTTTGGGAAATAAATGTCTTCACCCTCTGTGAAGGGAGGTAAAATTAGGGTTTTTTGGAATTTTGTGCTTGCTGCACGTTGTTCCCTTTTTCTCCCGCTTTTAATTGTGTTTTTGAGAAATGTTACTTCTTTTTCTCTAATTCAAGGGGGAGTTTGTTCGAGCCCCGCGATCCTTTTCTTCTCTCTTAACTTTTATTCTCTGTTTTTGCTTTTTCCTTTAATTTCCCCCTTTAATTTTAAACCTTTTTTCACGTTAAACTTAGCTTGTCCTCCGATCAAGTCTTTTACGCTCCTTTTTGTTTTTCTCTTTCGATTTTTCTCTTTTTCCTTTTTCTCTTCTTTTCCTTTCTAACGGTTTTTTCTTCTCTCTAACTCTCCTTTTTTCAAAGTCTTTCCCGAATCTTAGGGATAAAGAAAAAAACTAAATTTTTCCCTGTTATTCCAACTTACTTCCCCGCATTCTTTCCCCAAAAATGGTATTCATCCATGCTTGCGAATAAAATTAACTATTTAGGGGGAAAATTTAAAAGGGTATTTTAAAAAAAACGGGGGGGTTTTAATTCCTGTCCGCCTAAAAATGTTAAAAAAAACCAAAAGGGCTCGTTTTCCCGCTTTCCAAATTTTAAAAAATAGTAAATTTAAAGAAAACGAAGGGTTTTTTTCCGGCTTGAGCAAACAGTAAGTTTTTAAAGAGGTCCCCTTTACCATCCAAACTTCTCACCCCAAAAAATCAAGGGGGTTCCTAAAGGGCAGTTCCCTTGATCCAATAAAGAGCCCCAATGAAAAAAAGTTTTTTCACTGGAAAAAACCGGGGGGGCCCCAGAGTTTAAACCTCCAAAAAAGTTTAAAAATCCAAAAAGGTGGGGAGAACTTTAAAAAATTAAAATTCCCGCCTTTACTTGATTACAAAAAAATTTAGGACTATAAAATCACCAAATCTTTTAAAAACCTTTTACTGTTTGTCCTACCATTGAGAATGATTTTTCAGGGGTGGGGTTTGGGAAACCCTCTGTGGTATGCGGGTTTGGGAAATTTTAAAAGGTAGTTTTGAATGGGTTGAATCTTTATTTTAGTTAAAAGTTTAAAAATCCCGGGAAGGTGCCACTTTTTGAAAGGGTTTCTCACCCCGTAACAACTTCAGACAGTATTTCTAGGCTGGTCCTCCTCGGAAAAAATTTAAAGAATAGAAAAAAAAAAATAATTTAATTTCACAAAGATAAACCCCTATTTATTAAAACAAAATAAAAACAAAAATGAAAGGTATATCCCATTTTAAAGAAAAAAATTAAAAAAAGAAAAGAATAAAATAACATTTGAAATCAACACTAATATCTACAATGGTGTCTGGTGTTGGTGACACTGTTGTTGAAACCGTAGCCGTCGTCATGATAACGGGGGGGGGGGGGGCGAGGTGTTGGTGAAAATCCACTGGTAGTTCTTCACAGTATACCAGTGAGATTCTATCCCAAAGACAGGAAAGAGGTTCTTTACCGCTGCAATGCTGTGGAGTTACGTCCTGCAATTTCATACAGGTGCACAGGTAGTTCAATACAAAATGGAGGAAGTCTCTGGACATTAGTCCTTCTCCTGTTCTACTCGTTGATTGCCAGGTGCCCCTCTCTGACATCCAAGATGGAAAGATAGACAGGTTACCCATGCTTAAATAATCACTCTTCTGGTAGTGTACAATATTCAAAAGACGTGGTGTTTATTAGAACAGTCAACCTAGAGCAAGACTAAAAGGACTAAGTTTATTGTTGGTCAAAAGTGAAAGCTTTCAACCAATAATCCACTAGAATAAAAGGCAGGCATGTACTTACAGTAGATTTTGGGAGCTGGGGAGTCTAGTGTCTCTGTTTAACCAGAGCCCCACACGTCACCTTTGGGGGGGGGGGGAAAAGAAGAGGGAGGGGCGGGATAGCGGGAGCTAGACTGACCCTACCTTATCAAGTAGCCGGAAGACAAACTATCAATTTCAGGGAGGGGGAGAAAAAGGCGAGAAAAACGGGAGCGTGACTTACCCTACCTTAACTAGTAGCCGGCAGACAAACTATCAATTTCAGGGAGGGGGAGAAAAGGCGGGAAAAACGAGAGAATGACTTACCCTACCTTAACTAGAAGCCGGCAGTGAAACTACTGATACTATATATATTCCCTCTACACCTATCTATTGAACTTTTCCCTCACACTCCCCATACCAAGACTTTAGTCAAGGAGTATAAAAAGAATAGGCGAGGAAAAAGTTCTAACATGTTGAAGTCGCGTAAGGCAAAAAATCTTCTACTGACTGTCACGATTTAAACCCAGTCAGAGAAAAAATTGGATGAACCTTGATATACAAAATATGGAACTTAAAAGCCTGGAGTGCCAATGTCCACCTCAAGAGGCGACTTTTGGTTCCCTTAAAAGTTTCTAGGTATATCAAAGGTTTGTGGTCCGTTTTAAAATGAATCTTTTCCCCAACAAATAAAATTTAAGTTTGGAGATACCCCACACAAGGGCTAAACATTCCTTTTATTGTGGAGTATTTTGTTTGGCGGGAAGGGTTTCCGGCTTAGGAAGCTTTACAGGGAAGGGAGTACCATCATGGTACTGTGGGTAACACCGCACCTAAGCCGTATTGGAGGCATCAGTTCTCAAAAAAAATGTTTTATTAAAATCTGGGAATCTTAAGTATAGGGTCTTTCGAAAAGATACTTTTAATCTCGTTAAACTTTTCCCGAGCTATGTCGGAAATTTCAAGAGGTTCCCTTCACAGACTTTTTAAGGAAGTCCGATAAGATGCCTGTAAGATCAGCAAGATTGGGGAAATAAACCGTGATAAAAATTTACAAAACCCAAGAAAGTAACGCATGAGTTTCTTGTTTTGGGGAATTTAAATTCTAATAAAGCTTTGATCTTACGGGGGAGAGGCTGCAGAGAGTTATTAGAAAGTATCAGTCCAAGATATCTAATCCTGTTATACCCAAGGAAGCATTTCTTCGGCTTGGCATTTGAGGCATGTGAGCGTAACCTACGCAAAAATGATGTTAATGTTTGGATATGTTCGCCCCACGTAGATGTCATTACGTAAATGTTATCAAAATAAACTAAAACATTTGGCTTATTACCCAAGACCTATCTCATCAGTCTCACGTAGGTAGCACAGGCAGTTCCCAAAACCCAAAGGGGCATAGTTCAATACTGCATCAGTCCTTGGTGTGCGGGAAAAGCGGTGTACTGCTTAGAAGAAGGATCTAACATTACTTGATGTATGCCTGCGCAATATCAATCTCTGAAAAGAAGGAAGCGTCATAAAATTTGTTTTAGATCGCTATCTATTAAGGGCATAGGCTCGCATCCACCGAGTTATGCATTAAGGCCTCTGAAGTCAATAGCAAGTGTATATGAATTATCCTCCTTCTTAACCATGACTACTGGGACATATGAAGATACTGAAGGTTCAATGATCTTAGTTTTAAAAAATTTGTCTACCTCTCGCAAATGCATCCCAAAGGTGAACTGGAACTGGGTAAAATTTTCCGTTGATGGGATTGTCCGTCACTAAGTAAATTCTTATGGACTACCGTGGAGGTAACCCCTGGAATATCAGTAAAAAACGTCTGAAAAGTTACTCCCCACTTTTGAAGTAGTTCATGTCTCTTATGATCATCCAAAGATTCATTAATATAATGTTGGTTGCATCCGAGGGGTTTCAAGAGTCACCAAGTCATGTAGTCTTCATCATAGTCTAAGTTAGGGGTGTCAATTACGCACACTTTACATTCCTTCAATTGTCTATGAGTTTGTGTGGAAAAACTAAGTCAAACTTATTAAGGCAGTTAACCGAATTTCTTCGTAATATTTCTTAAGGATGTTGATATGAAAAGCTTAGGTTTCCCCTTTACTTCTATGAGGTAAGTAAAACTTTCCAAAAAAATTTTTAATACTTTATATGAACCTTTCCATGCTACAAATTTAATTATTTGACTTGATAGGCAAAACGTAAAAGAACTTCATCTCCTACTTTAAAATTCTTCTCTACTTTTGGAGTCAAAATAGGTTTTGTACTGGTCCATTGAAAAGCT
Source organism: Cherax quadricarinatus (assembly GCF_026875155.1). Taxonomy (NCBI): domain Eukaryota; kingdom Metazoa; phylum Arthropoda; class Malacostraca; order Decapoda; family Parastacidae; genus Cherax; species Cherax quadricarinatus. Next base: position 65,260,572 of record NC_069411.1, on the reverse strand, counting down.
TAGGTTCTTCGAAACTATGTCAGAGGTCTCCTCAAGTTTGGATCTAAGGTTAAGGAGAAACTGGTAAGAAGACTGAACCTCAGCATTTACCTCCTCATTAGTCCATTAAGTCATGAAGGATGGACAGTGGCCCTCTGGCCTGTCTCCCTAGAGAAGTTCAAAAGGTTGAAAACCCCAAAAATCACTGGGAACTTCCCTCATGGCAAAAAAAGACAGGGTAGGTAACGATGCCACTCCTTAGGTTTAAGGGAGCAAAGTTTCCTTAAAATGGACTTGAAAATCGAATGCTGGCGCTAAATCCTCCATTACAGCTGGGATGTTTAGGGTGTGGTGAAGAGAGGCTTCACTCCGAAGTTGGTATAGATGTTTCATTAAGTCAGATGTGAATTGTGTCCCACGGTCGACAAAATTTCTCTAGGGATGCCCATCTGGAGAAGATGGACAAAAGGGCTTCACCCACCTCTGTAGTAGTTATGGTCTTTAAAGGGAACTGCTTCAGGAAAACTCGAAGCATAATCAACTAATGTTAATATATATCTTGTCCCCCAGATGAAAGTGGAGATAAAGGACCAACGATGTCAATAGTACTCTTTAAAAACGGTTACCGTAAAGATAGGCTTTTTGGGACCATAGGTACTCGCCTGGTACCTCGGGAGGATGACGTTGGAAAAACTTTACACGTCTACAATAGGTAGTGACATCTGAGGACATTTTAGGCCAAAAATGGGTTTTCCCCAAATTTTTATTTAAAGTTTTATGATGCGAGAAATGTCCGGCCACTGGCAGGTCATGAGCCATTTTAAGAACAGTCTCTCTGCATTGACTTGGAACAACTAAGATGGAATAGTCTATCTCATCTGAATTTAATTTGAATACTGACTTGTACAAGATACCTTTTATATATTCAAATTTATATGAAAAGTTTTTCCTTTGGATAACTTGATTTTGTTTAGCGGCATTATGGCAATTCTGAAGAGAAGGGCAATTACGTTGTAACTTGACAAAGGAGTCCTTCGATATGTCTAAAGGCTTTAAAGGGCAGGGAAAATCAAAGGATGGACAGTAGGAGAAGCCTGGGCTTTGGTCTGAGCCCTAGTCAAGACATTTATGGTATCAGAGGCGATATCTTCACTTTCATCTAACAAGTGAACCGGTGATCCTACTACCTCGCTTTCGAGAGTAGCATCACTGGTTTTTAATCCCACATGAATCTCACGAGACATTTTCTCATCTGAACTTTCGAGCGGCTTCTCTGACACTACAGGAAGAGGATCTGAAACACTTATGTCCATCTTTGGTGCTGACAGGTCAAGCTCAGAAGGAAGAATGGCACCTTTTACATTACCTATTAGTACGGAGCAAGAAGTGATGGGAGCTAGTACGGCTTCAGACCAACCTGTGAACCATTTAGACCTAATGTAACAACGGATGGTTTGGAAAAGTGTCTGTACGGCCCAAGTAGTCTGAAAGTATTTAGCAGAGGAATGAGTTTCTTTTAAAATTAGGGAACAGCTTATCAGAAATGGGCTATACATGTGCATCCAGTGTCTCGTAAAATGGTAGATACATTAAGTCCATTAACTGTTCCTGAACAGAAGGGTGTTGGTCATTTCAGTCTTTAAAACATCTTCAACTTTTTGGACTTTCTTAGAAAGGGCAATCTGGACGTTTATGTCCCTTAACACCACACAAATGACAAACAGGAATAAAAGAAGTCATTTTACTTTCCACTAGAGGCTTTGATTTCTTAAGGTCTGATGAACCCTTGCCCTTAGGGTTCGATCCCTTTAGGTCTTTATAGGAATTGTGAGCCTCAGCATACAGGTCAGCAGCCTCAGCAACTTCCTCAGCTTTAATCAGGTTACGTTCTCTGATGAATGTTCGTATCTGAGGGGGAAGTGCTGTCAGGAACTGGTCAGCAACCATGAAGTCTCTAAGAGATTCATAACTGTGATCAATTCCTGAACTCTCTATCCAAAAGTCGAACCAACGAAAGAGTAGCTGCTGAAAGTTCTGGCCAGGCTGTAAGGTGGCATACCTGAAATCTTTCCTGTAAGAATTAGTGGTTTTTTGATATGCTTTAAGGATTGCCTTCTTCAGTAGGTTATAATTACATATGATATCCTGCGACAAAGTTGCATAGATATTCAAGGCTGTACCAGAAAATAACATTCCTAACCTGGTAGCCCAGGTGTCAGCAGGCCATTCACAGAGGGTAGCAGTATTCTCAAACCTGATAATGTATGAAGTAATGTCTTCACCCTCTGTGAAGGGAGGTAAATTAGGTGTTGGAATATGTGCACTAGCTGCACGTTGTTCCATTACTCCTTCATCTAATTGCTGTTGTGAGAAAGTTAACTTCTTATTCTTAATTCAAGGGGGAGTTTGTTCGAGCTTGCGATCCTTTTCTCTCTCTCTTAACTCATATTCTCTGTCTTTTGCTCTTTCCTTTAAGTTCCCTAATTTAACCGGTTCCCCACGTATCTTAGCTCTGTCCTCCGATCAAGTCTATCACGCTCCTTTTTGTCTTCTCTTTCGATTCTCTCTCTCTCCTTTTTTCTCTTCTCTTTCCCTTTCTAACTGTCTTTTTTCCCCTTCAACTCTCTCTCTTTCAAGTCTTTTCCCGAATCTTAGCACTAATGAAAAATTCTAAATTTTTCCCGTTTTCCTAACTTACTTCCAGCATTCATCCAAAACTGGTATTCATCCATGCTTGCAAGAATTTAAATTAAACTATCAGGGGAAAATGAAACGGGGATTAAAGAAAAAGGAAGGTTCAATTCCTGCTCCGCTCAAACTTTTAAATAACCAGAGGGCTCGATCCCTGCTTCAATTAAACAATATGTATTAACGAAAAAGAAGGGTTCTATGCCGGGTCGAGCAAACAGTAAGTAGAATGGGTCCCCTTTACCATCCAATTTTCTCACCAACAAATCAAGAGTGTCCTATGACAGTTCCCTTGATACAATAAAGAGCTCAATGAAAAAAAGTTGTCACTGGAAAATCTCGGGTCCTAGAGTCTAATCCTCCAAAGGTTTCAAGCTCCAAAAAGGTGGCAGAATTAAATATTATATCCTGCCCGACTTGACTTACAATAAATTGAGGGCTATAACAATCATCAAATCTTTTAAATTTCCTGTACTGTAGTCCTACCATAGAGAATGATTACTCCTGGCTGGTGGTAACCGTCTGTGGTTTTGCGGCGTGAGTTCCAATGGTAGTTCGAGATGGAGTTGAATCTTGATTCAGTAGAGTTTATTCCTGGCAAGGTCGCCATTGTGAAGGCTTACTCGCCCCGTAACAACTTCAGACGTATTACTCAGGCTGGCTCCTCCTCAGGAAAATTAATGAATAGAAAAAGAAATAATAATTCACAAAGAAAACACTATTTATTAAATCAAACATAAAACAACAAAACATGAAAGGTATATCCTATTTGAAAGAAAATGAAAAATGAAATGAAAAAAAATAACTTTGAACTCAACACTAATATCTACAATGGGTGTCTGGTGTTGGTGGCACTGTTGTTGAAACCCTAGCCGTTGCCCCATGATAAGTGGGGGGGGGGGGTCGCAGGTGTTGGTGGGCCATCCCCTGGCTAGTTCTTCACAGTATTTTCCCGTGAGTATTTTATCCCGAAGACAGGAAAGCAGGTTCTTTACCGCTGCAATGCTGTGGAGTTACATCCTGCAATTTCTACAGGTGCACGGTAGTTCAATACAAAATGGAGAAGTCTCTGGACATTAGTCCTTCTCCTGTTCTACTCGTTGATTGCCAGGTGACCCTCTCTGACATCCAAGCTGGAAAGATAGACAGGTTACCCACTGCTTAAATGATCACTCTAGGTAGTGTACAATATTTTAAAAGACGTGGTGATTATTACAACAGTCAACCCAGAGCAAGACTGAAAGGACCCAAGTTTATTTTTGTCAAAAGTGAAGCTTTCAACCAATAAATCCACTAGAATACAAGGCAGCCATGTACTTACAGTAGAGTTGGGAGCTGTGAGTCTAGTGATTTACTGTTTAACCAGAGCCCCACACGTCACCTTTCGGGGGGGGGGAGAAGAGGGAGGGGACGGGATAGCAGGAGCTAGACTGACCCTACCTTAACAAGTAGCCGGCAGACAAACTATCAATTTCAGGGAGGGGGAGAAAAGGCGGGAAAAACGGGAGCGTGACTTACCCTACTTTAACTAGTAGCCGGCAGACAAACTATCAATTTCAGGGAGGGGGAGAAAAGGCGGGAAAAACGGGAGATTGACTTACCCTACCTTAACTAGAAGCCGGCAGTGAAACTACTGATACTATATATATTCCCTCTACACCTATCTATTGAACTTTTCCCTCACAGTTAGACAAGACCGGCCTCTTGTGAATCCACGCTGAGTATCATTAATCAAGCTATGCTTATTGTGAGGGAAAAATTCAATAGATAGGAGTAGAGATATAGTAACGATAGTTTCATTACCGGCTACTAGTTAAGGTAGGGTAAGTCAAGCTCCCGCCTTTCTTCCCCCTCTCCGAAAGTGATAGTTTCATTGCCGGCTACTAGTTAAGGTAGGATGAGTCACGCTCCCGTTTTTCCCGCCTTTTCTCCCCCACCCCTAAAGTGATAGTTTGATTGCCGGCTGCTTGTTAACGTAGGGTCAGTCTAGCTCCCGCTATCCCTTCCCCTCCCTCTTCCCCCAACCCCCTCGAAAGGTGACGTGTGGGGCTCTGGTCAAACAGTAAACTCACAGCTCCCAACACTACTCTTGGATGTCAGAGAGGGTCACCTGGCAATCAACGAGCAGAAAAGGAGAAGGACTAACGTCCAGAGACTTCCCCATTTTGCATTTAAGTACCTGTGCACCTGTATGAAATTGCAGGACGTAACCCCACATCATTGCAGCGGTAAAGAACTCCATATTGTTTCAGACTATGGAACAATACTCTTCTCCAGACTGAGGGACTGACCACCTAAAAACTTCAAGGGTGACGGACTGATTACATCGTCTTGAAGTCTCTTCTGCTTCTATCAACTTTTCTGGTTCTTTGAACCACTCATCTACTTTTCTGTACTCGACAGAAGTCTACTGTGTAGGCAAAACGTTTCGAAATAAAGATACCTAACTGTTGCATATGTGTCTTACCTAACAACCTGTCGGTATTTTGTACCATTTTATTATTCACTCTGTCAGACACTGAAACACAAGGGTGTCTTGGTACAGACCTGAAATCAACATCGACAACCTTTACTAGTGAGAATGGTGGATTTGAGAGGGACCTGACCTCCCAACGTCTACGTTCTTACCTCTATAGTGACCTACGTCTCACCTCCTGGCGCTATATTAAGGCTCCATCCTATCACTTCAACATCATGGGGCTTGCATTCCTCGTTTTTTGAAATTAGCTCGAGTGGTGACGTGTGCTTACCAACCATCACTCACACATCGACGATCTCGCCCCTCTCGAATTACCCCGTGTTGGGAAAAAGACTTCGCTTTTGAGTAGTGCTTCCTCTCCACCATCAGGAACTGGTGCGTCGGTGGTTTTCCTACCCAAGGGCAGGAAGCCTGTTGCTGCCTGAATTCTCTTAGCCTGTTGACTGCACGCCATACAGCCAGTCTCGCCGCCACTCAGGATTTACAGTGCTCCATTTAAGCTACAGTTCACCCCCTCAGTGTCCTACGCCAGGCAAGTACGTGTGTCTACTTACACGTATTTGCCTAGCTGAGTACTCTCACTTTTTGGCCGATTGTCCCGCCAATTACATCTTTTCGTAATTAGCGATGCCTTCGTTGCCTTCCACCTCCCATCCCCCTTCCACTCTCCTCCAACCCCCCACATTTGCCTTGCTTCTTCAAAACCCAATTCCTTCTCGCTAAACCTCAAATTTCTCAAATTCCTGATGCCACTATCTGTCCTGAAATTTTTTATATCAGACCCAATGGTGCACCTCAACTTAAAAGTCTTCAAAACCAATTTTAGGCTTCAAACTCCTTCTTGACAAACATTCCTTCGAAGCGTACACTCATAAGTGTTTTTTTCCACACCTCAAGCGATACCAGACAAAAAATTTCTAAAACGCAGGCTTCACCATTATTTGAACTCCTGAGCACCGTGCCAAAAGCACAGTCATTGCTAAACACTTAGTTACTCTCTCTTGACCGCCTATGACACAGACAAAGAAGATTTAAATAAAAGATTCAGACAAAGAACAAAGTCTCTGTTGACGATTTTTAACAGACCCGAAAACTCTACCATTCTCAAAATATCTGTTCTATTCCTGCTGACGCCTCTACACTCTTCAGTCAAGGAATCTTTGCCAAGACCATCTGCATTCCTCAAACAGTCTCTTCACTCCGAATTTCCCACCCAATCACACAATGTCTTAAATGCTACAATTCGGCCACGACAAAAACACATGCACATCTACACAAGTCTGCTCAGATGTTCAGCAACTGGCCTCTTCTGGAATATTTGCAACCTCCCCCTTAAATGTTCTAACTGCGGCGGGTCACACACTGCAGTTGCTAATTCCTGCCCTTCTAGAAAGCACATTCTCTCCTCCCTCAGAGCTAGCCAACCCCCCTCCTCCCCAACCCCCTTTCCCCCTGCCTCCCTCCCCTCCATACCTCCCCCCCTACCCCAGTGCCTGGGCCTCCCCCCGCACCTGGTCTACCTTTTTCTACTCACACATCAAACACCAACACACAGAATTCAAGACTTCTCCTTTACACCTACTCCCACTATTACAACCCCGGGATTTCCCAAAAGGCCTGTTATCCCCGGGTGTAATGGAGCAAAATAAACACAGCAGAAAAAGTTTAGACTTATATTATCCTTCACCAATTTAACAGCAATATGTAAAACTAAAATACAGTGATAAGTATAGTGCACTTTCCCCGGTAAGCAAGGCAGAAATAGAAGCCAAGATAGCAGGACCGTGCTTCAAACCCGCTCTAGAATGGGATGACAAGGGCAGACCGGAGAGCGGTACCCACATAACCTCTGCGATTGCCAAAAACCCAAAATCTTCTTATTGGCTAGAACCGGGTCTCTAGTTGAACGAGGGGGCCCAATCTAAAAACTTTTTCCCAACCGGGTTCGCGGGTTGGGGGGATAGCCTTTAAATGAGGGGGGTTAATGCGCCAAATAAAGGGGTTACGTACTTTTTTGCATGCCACCCCCCACCCCGGAAGGCTAAGGTTAGGCTGCCCCCTCCCATGGTAACGGTGCCGCCAGGGCCCACAAAATAATGGGCCCGCCTTTCCTTCCCCCCATCCAAACTTTTAATAAAAGCTCCTTTTCTCGTGACCAAAAGAAAAACCCCAAAACTTAGAGTGAGCCCACCCAGCAACAGGCTACATGGGTCCAAGATACGGGCGGAAAAAGTGCCAGCACCCCCTCACAAAAAAAAAACCCCCGACCCCCGGGGAAAAAAAAAAAAAGGGGCGGGGAAAGGGGTTACCACAAAAAACCCTCCAAACCAAAAATAAAATTTTAAAACTTTTGATAAAGAGCCCTGCCAACTTTTTTCTTTCCCGGCAATATATTTAAGGGAAAATTATTTTTAGGGGCACCTTTAGCGCCCCGCGCTTTAAGCCTTGTGTTGTGGTTTTCAGGGGGGGCTTGGGATATACTAAAAGGATTGTGATCACTGAAACCCGGGTGACCACCGGGCGATGTTTCCCACATAAACATCGAAACTCCAACCCCAGTACCAGCGCGAGGGTCTTTTCAATGGAGATTTAAACCCCTTGAGTGGTTTGGAAAAGGGGGCTGAAAAGAATGCTACAGGCTCCCAACTCCTTTTTCCCAATTTGTAATAGTATGCCCCAACCCCAACTCAAAAGCAAAAAACCCTTTTTAAAAAAAAGGGTTTGGGAAAGAAGTCTGGAGAAAAGGAAGGGGGTCCCATTCACAAAAAATTTTTTGCTTTATTAAAACGGGTTGTTAAAAGTTGAGGTCCAAAAAAGGGAAACTTTGTGCCCTGGAAGAGAGGTAAGGAGGCTAAAATCTGGAAAATTTTTACAGAATCTTCTGTAAAATCCTATCATGTCTGGGAAAACTTGAAGAGATTTTTCCTACATGAGGAACGGGAAATAATCTTTAATAAAAAGGGAACTTTAGCCAGTTTATGCAATTTTAAAACCAAATACTACTTCATGGCCTAAAAAAGTAACAGGGGCCCCGGGAAAAGGGAAAATTTTAGAAAAAAAAAACCCTTTTTAAATGGGAATTTTAAAGGTCTAAAAAAAAGACCCAAAAATTTTTAATAGGGTTGTTTCCCAAGAAACAGACGCCACAACAATATATTAGGTCCCGGCCGGGCCTTAAACCCTTTAATAGCCTGATGGTTTAAGTTTCTGGAATGAAGAGGGGGAATTTTGATAACTGTGTATTGATAATGACCCCGGAATTTACAAAGGCAAGATTTCCTTCCCCTTTATCTTCAAAGGTACCTGATATTAGCCTTTAAGGAAAAATCTAATTTGGACACAAAGTACCCTTTTTCCCCAACCAAAGTAAATTTAAAACGCCCTTCCGGGACGGGGGAAGAGGGTAAGCATCTTTTAATTGGGGCCCCCTCGTTCACTTTAGGGAGTCTGTAAAAACCAACGAAACCCCCCATCAGCCTTCTTCCCCCAAGGATGCACGGTAAAACCCATGGACTAGATGACCCTCCACTAAACCATGCTTTAACAAAAATTCTACTTCCTGCTGAAGTTTGCCTTTTCTTTTAGGATTTGCTCGTAGGGGGGGAGTTTTTTGGTTTTTGAGTTTCTCACATCTACATCATATAAACCCAACGTAAAATTTTTTCGGGACATCCAAAAAATTTTTAAAGGAAAATACTGTAGAAGCTCCGTTAAAAATTTTTGCTTGCAATTTTAATTAAACCCTCCCCTTTTTTTTTTAAAAAAAACTAGGACCTTTAGGGGGACAGAAAATTTTTAAATTTTTTAAAATTTAAATTTTTGAATAGAGTGCAAAGATTTAATTTGGGCCCCAAAGGGAAGGACAGAGTCTTTTCTGGGGGGGTTAAACTGGTTTTTTTTGGAAAATACTTTAATTGATTAATTTTGTAAGTTTTAGTTTTTTAGGTCTTTTCAATGGGAGCTACCCCAAAAAATTTACATCAGATAATCTAATTACAAAATTTTAGGCCCGCAAATTTTAGCTTTTAAGGTGTGGGCCCGGTATAGGGTTCCCCGCCCAAAAACCTTTTCCCTTATGGAAGGGCGGAAATTTTTTGCACTTCTTCATACCTCTGTTTCACTTACTTTTATTGTCTTTTTGGGTTTGCTTGGCTAACTGACGTCCACCTGCAACCTTGAAGGGCGGGTTTAGAGTGTTGGCTAAAAGTCTTTCCCATCCAAACCTTCTTTGGCACCCCAAGGACCCCGTACATTGTGCCCAAAGTCAGCTCAAAGGACTATACCCCGTAGACTCTTGCCAAACCCTCTCTCACTGAGAAAAAGCAAAAAAAGGTATTTATTTTATTTCCCCGGGCTGTAGGAAAGTGCAGCAAAAAGTTTTTCATCATTGTTTTTTTTAAAAATTGAGGGGAATTTTTTCCCAAAAGGGGCCCTTGGGGTGGGATGATAGGCATGGGGTAATTGTGGATTATTCCTAACCAAGTTTTAAAACTCCCTAAATGCTTTTTGGGAGTAAAAATTAGTTCCTTTATCACTTTGAAAGTTTTTGGGGAAAGCCAAAAAAAAAAATTAATTTTGTTAAAGCTTTTGGAAAACTTTTTGTTTTAAATTCTCGCATGGGAATTGCTTCAGGGGTTTTTGGTTTTCTTTACCATAAAACGAAAAAAAATACATTTCCGACTTTTACCTAAAGGGAGTGGCCTACACACCTTTTAAATTTAAAACTGCAAAGGTTTTTCCATCACAAAGGGATATTTTTGGGGGGGTGCAGGTTTAATGGGTGTCCCCCGGGGTTTTCCCCCCTTGTGACATTTCGGGAACACCCCAATAGATTTTCACTCTTTCTTTAATTTTGGCCAAAAAAAATTTTTTTGTGATTCTATACAAAGGTTTTTTTTAATTCCCCAAGTGGGCCCCCTAAAAGACGTTTTTGACTTATTTAATATTTGGGTCCTTTACTTTGTTTTTAAATACTAAACCCGTTAAAAAATTCCCGGGCCCCCATCTCCTTACCATTCCCTGCAGATCAAATAATTTTTTTTTAAATTTTATACTTTTACCGGAAAGAACCCAAAAAAGGAAATTTTCCCATGGCTGCTAAAAACGAATTTTTTAAAAAAGGGTCCTTTCGTTGTTTCCCCCCGGAAAGGGCATTTCCCCCGGGGATTGGGAAAAAGAGCCCCTCTGGGAAACCCCAAAAACCCGGGAAAATTTGGGGAAAGGGTTTTATCGGGGGGTTTTTCACTTGATTTTCGAGGGTCCGGCCCCGGGGTGCCCCATTTAAAAAAACGTTTTTCTATTTCCCAATCGGAGGTCAAAGGAAAAGGGGCAAAAATTCTCTCCAGACAAAACCCTTTGGGGTGGTTTTCCCCAAATTATGGGCCAAAAACCGGGGAAGAATTAAAACATTATAGGTTTTAGGACACGGAAATAACATTAATAATGTTATTTCCCATAAAGCTGTATGAACCGCGTGCCCAATCTGTTCCGGGCCCCCCTCAAGGTCGGCCGATTTTTAAGCTTTCGAGAAAAAAGCTCGGGGCGGCCCCATTGAAGCAGGGGAAAAAACGTACTGCTTTCTGTAAACTAAAATTATTTTTAGAAGCGAAAAAAGCCTCCCTTTTTTTTTCCCCATTTTATTCTTTTCCCCTTGGGGAAAGCTTTTCTGTTCCCCAGTTTGCCAAGATTGATTTTTGCCAGCTCAAGGCCAACACGCTGATTCACCCCGAGGGCAACCCCCTGCACTATACTGACCATTTTGCTCCGTAGGTGTATCATCTTCCTCCTGCGAGAACATAGGAGTTTTTGCCCTAGCTCCCGTAGAGGGAGGGTCTGATGTGCCATCTCTTCTTCTATAAGTTTGTCAGCAATCAGTGAATGCAGTTGCGCAGCTGTGAGAGTGCGTTTGTATTTAATGCCAATGGAACGAGCAATTTGCCAACAACGCTGTAGGGGCAATTTAGGTAGGTTATGCAAAGTATATGCCGACACCAGACGTCTGACTCTTCTAGGTGGCATAAGTTATTCGCTATGCACAGTACGATTGCAGAATACCCCAACGTAACACGTTAATTTGCAGAACACGCTTAGCTATGCACAGTACGATTGCAGAATACGCATACAAGCAAAGCCGACTGCAAAATTCTCCACACCGAACAGGCTAGTAAATTGACACGCAAAATTTGTAAAGCAATGCCAGACAGCTACACTGTTCTAGAAGATTGACCGTAGCGAAGCGAGCACACCGAACAAGCTAGTAGCGAGCTGTTGAACGATCACACAATAGCAAGGCTGATCAAAAAGCAACTGACACGCAAAATTTGTAAAGCAATGCCAGACAGCAAGCTGCACAATGTTCCTGCTACTAGCTTCACCCTAAGCTCAACCGTTTCTCTAAGTCCAGCTCCAGCTCTCGGACAGGCTACCCATATTACAACCCAGGATTCCAAATGGCCTGTTATCCCGGGTGTAATGGGAGCAAAATAAACACAGCAGAAAAAGTTTAGACTTATATTATCCTTCACCAATTTAGAACAGCAATATGTACACTATATACAGTAATAAGTATAGTGCACTCCACTGTAAGCAAGGCAGAAATAGAAGCCACAAGATAGCAGACCGTGCTTCAACCAGCTCTAGAATGGGAATGACAAGGGCAGACAGGAGAGCGGTACCCACATAACCTCTGCGATTGCCAAAAACATCTTCTTATTGGCTAGAACCTGGTCACTAGTTGAACGACGGGGCCCCATCATCAACTCTTAGCAACCTGGTTCGCTGGTTGGGGGAGATAGCCTGTAAATGAGGGTGTGTACATGCGCCGAATAAAGGTTACATACTCTTTGCATGCCACACCCACACTAGACTACAAAACTAACTGTCAACTCGCAACTGCTGCCCACTCTGCAATGGTAATCTCTCAAGCTTACCAATCAGACTATTCACATGTCCTTAACCTAATCTTGTCTGCTAACAATATTCCCTCTTTAATTATCCCTCCTTCCTGCTTCTCTTCTAAAACCTCTCCCTCCTTCCTCTCTCCCACCCCCCACTTCCTACTCCCACCAGCTCTACCCCTCTTCACTACTTCTGCACCTCCCACCAACACCCCTACTGCTGCTGCTACGACCACCCCTCCCCCCACTTCCTTACTCACTTCCTCTTCCCCTTCCAAAGCTTCCACTTCCTCATCCATACCATAGCTTCCTCTTCCTCATCCCCTGCCAAAGCTTCCACTTCCTCTGCATCCACCTTTGCCCACTCCACCACAACCAAAGCTTCATCCAGGTCCAACTCCACCTCCTCCAGACAAAATCCACTCAAACCTAAACCTGCCCCAACTTTTGACAGACAGACCAAAGAACATAAAAACAGATCCATCTCTTCCTCCCCCTCCAGGAAACATGTCCATAGCACCTACAAACACACATCCACTGATGGCACCACTATCATGGGCTTTAATCCAAACTCCTCCCCCGACATTAACTTTGATATGACGAAACCATTAAATCATGTTTAAGGTGATTCAGTTCAACGTACATTCTTACTTCACAATTAGACACCTACTGGCCGAGCTCCTTGAAGCAGAGAGGCCAGATATTGTTTTGCTGAACAGTACCTGCCTCAAAGCCCCTCAACATATCCGCCATTGTGGTTATACTGCACTACAGTCCCCCTATGATCCCCACGATGGTGTTGCCATCATTTTCAATTCCAACATAAAACACGAATTTCTCCCAATCCCTTTTATTCACCAACACTGTCTTGCAGTCAGAATACACACCCACCTTTGCCCCTTTTTCACCACCTATGCTCGCCCAAACACTACTCTCAACATACACGACCTTTCCTTAGTCTTCAACTACACCAACACACCAACATATCTACTAGCTGATATGAATGCCAAACACACCGCCTTTCATCACACCAGTAACAACCAACTTGGTCATCAATTACTCAACTTCACAAACCACAAACACCTAGTTCACCTCGGCTCAGACTTCAACACCTTCTACAATCACACTGGCCAAGGCAAACCTGACATCATTCTGGCAAACCGAGCCAGCTCTCTCTTTCAACAATACATATCACCTGGCCCTGTTACAGGCTCTGATCACATTCCCGTCATCTTACACATCTCCTCCAACCCTATCCTCATCCCAGCCAAACCTTCCTTCTACAAGAACGCTGACTGAGATGCCTTCAAACAACACATAGATAATACTAACCTCACCTATGACTACAACAACAAACCCATTTCTGACATTGGCACTCAACTTGCTCTCATCCAATACACCATTAGACAAGCAGCCAACACCGCAATACCAAAGAAAACCCACACCACTCGTTATTAATTCAAACCCTCTATCAGAACTAATTATCTGTTACCACAGCTGCTTTCTCTACAACACACATAAATTTAATCAAGTCCGATTAGATCTCACTTACCTCAGAAACAACATTCTACACAGTCTACACCAAGACCACAACAATCACTGGTCACAGCTCATACTACAAGCGGACAAACAGGGTATCAAAAGCACCAAAGCCTTCTGGAACTTTATCAAAAAAATCAGAGGCACCACTCCCACCAACAAATTCAAACACATCACCCACAACAACACACACATCTAAGACCCGCAGGCTGCTACTAACATCTTCAAACACATCTGGGAGAACATCTTCCACCATCACCCACCCCACCCTAACGCTATTCAGCACATTCAGAACATAGAACACTGGAACACTACACACACACATGAAAAAACACCAGACAGCCACATACATCTGGACTCTCTTACCTCCTCCCAAGAACTTGACACTCCTTTCACCAACACAGACGTTAAAACTCTCCTCAGACACCTTCCTCCCAAGGCCCCTGGTGCCTCTGGCCTAAACCATATTATCTTGAAACTCCTTCCTGACTCCATCATTACTGCCTACACAAACCTCCTCAATGCCTCCCTTGCCTCTGGATACTTCCCTTCCCTCTTCAAAGCTGCTACTGCTATCCTCCTTCCTAAACCCAATAAAGACCACTCTGACCCTAGAAACTATCGCCCTATCAGCCTCCTCGAAACTTTAGGAAAACCCATTGAAAAACTCATCAATCATCGCCTTCGCAGATACCTGGAACACAATTCTCTACTTTCTGATGGCCAGTTTGGCTTCAGAACGCACAGATCCACACAGGATGTCATTAACATCATTCTCAACTACATCCACATCAACACAAAACAAAGAAACAGGACAGCCCTGGTTGCAAAAGACGTTGAAAAAGCCTTTGACACTGTCTGGCACGAAGGGCTCAAGTAAAAACTCTGCACTAACTTTAACCTGCCTCTCAATACTCGTAAACTCCTCTGCAACTTCCTAGACGGCCGTATCATGAGAATCAAATTTCAAGGCTGTTACTCTGACTACTTCACACTAAATGGCGGAGTACCCCAGGGATCTGTCCTCTCCCCTACCCTCTACATTTTATACACTAACGACATTCCAACACCTGTATACCACAACTCCATCACACTAGCCTATGCAGACGACATTACACAACTTATCACTCATGCCAGTGATACACTCACACACAAAACACAAAATGAGGTTGACAGGATAGTCATCTGGGAACAAAAATGGAGGATCAAAACCAATGCAGCTAAATCCAGCATTACGTATTTTAACTACAGGAAACGTAATCCTCCATTACCTGTCGAGCTCAGAACAGCTGACACCCGCACTTACATCCCCATCACACAATCTGTCACTGTCCTTGGCGTTAATCTTGACTACCTTCTTCGTTTACACGGACACATTCATTCAAGGCATGCAATAGCTAGTAAGGCCCTTGCGGGCCTCTACAAGCTGAAACATGCCTCTCAACGCACCGAACTACACCTCTACAAATCCCTAATACGTCCTCTGATAACTTACTCTCCTCTAGCCCTCTCTCTTGCAGCAAAAACAAACTTAATTAAACTGCAGTGTGTCCTGAACAAGGCGCTGCACTGGGAGCTTGATGTCAGATGGGAGGACTTCGCCACAAGCGAGTCTCTCCATGCCCAATTAGACATCCCTGCGCTGAATCTGTACTGGAAGACTCTCAGTGACAGACAGATAGACAAACTTGAGACACGACATGAATACTGGACCTCTCTCTTTGACGAAGACATTCGCAGACCCACAAACCAACACAACCTTTTCTACTCCTTTCATGATCCTGCTCCTAACCCTATTTACAAATAACCTTGGATTCGCTGACAGGTACCATTCTCTGACCCACGTTCGCCTTAGCTTTTGGGTTAAGACATGGCTCAGTTCTACACTCCGGTCTAGCACTAAACGTCACATGTCCCTTCCTCCTCGCTCACCCCACCGGAGTCCCAACAGAAGAGGCTGAATTTCTCTTCTCAATATCTGTCCCACGATCGCCTTCGCTGCTGGGTTAAGCCCTGGCTCTATTTCTACGACTAAGAATACTCCTCTCCAGCACTATTCTTCGTCTGTCCCGTCTTCCCCGCTCATCCCATTTGGGATCTTACCTGAACTTTCGTTCATTCGTTCGTTCGCTTCTGCTTCAGAATCTCCACGACTGCTGTGCTCTTCGCACCTACTGCTAGGTTGAGGGACTGATTACCTCATCTTCTGTACATAGTTCTCCTGTCTTCAAGTTATGTCCTGGAATTTGTATTGATAAAACCAGTGGATGGCGAAACGTCTACAATAAAGATACCCAGATGTTGCACATGTGTCTCAATTTCACCTCTGTGTCCATATACTGTTTGATTATCAAATGGTATACAATACCGACAAGTTGGTAGATAAGACACAAAAGGCAACATTTAGGCAACTTTATTCGAAACGTTTTGCCTACACAGTAGGCTTCTTCATCGAGTACAAAAAGGGCGGGAGCAGTAGAGATGTGAAGACGATGTAATCAGTCCATCAAGTGGTAGATTTGACAACCTCAAATCTACCACTTCAAGGGTGAAGGACTGATTACATCGTCTTCACATCTCTACTGCTCCCGCCTACTTTCTGTACTCGACTGAAGAAGCCTACTGTGTAGGCGGTAATTTTACGGCAACGACTTGTCCCTGTTTGAAAAATAGGAATAAAATTAGCCATCTTCAACATATCAACACTACACCTGTTTTTAAGAGATAAATTAAAAATATTAGTTAAGGTTCACAGAGTTCCATTTGCATTCCTTAAGAACCCTTGAAAAAACCTCATCAGAACCCGGCGACTTATTTTGCCCTTCAGGCGTCTATCTGCTTCACAACCATTTCAAATAGTGACTGTGATGTTACATAATTTATCTTCTTCTAGCCCACTATAAAAATTAATTACTGGAATATTGTTTGTGTCTTCCTGTGCTATAAAAGAGGTCCTAGTTGTCAATGAATGTTACGGCATTTTCCTTTCAGTATTTGTCCAGCCAGCAATTGACACCAATTGCTCTGGACAACCATTCTTTTTCCCAACTCCTCTCCTTGGGAAAATACCACATATACAGGGTTCCCACCCTTCCTCCTAATTATCTCTATTGCTGACCTATGGTTTAGTATCATAATTTTTGGTACCCCTCTACATGGACCCATCCCATCTGGACTCTCAGTGAGCATATCATCAAGCCTAAAAGACTTTTAAGGAAAAATCCCAAATTAATGCCAGTTGGGTGGGTCCTGTGCCCCTCCCCCGGGAAAATCTGGTGCATGGTTTACGTTTCCTAAACACGAAGTGTACCTACCCCTTAAACGTAGGTGTTACAAATGCCAGCACTATGGCCATGGGTTTTTAGTAACTGTGGAATACTAATTCTTGGGTGGAAGTGTGCTGGAAACATTCCACAAAATGCACAGTAGGCCTTGACAGCCAAAAATTTAAGTGTATAAAATGTAAAAAAAGTTGGGGTTACAGTTTCCCTCAAGGGCTGCAGTCAAACCCAAACAACCTTCGATGTAAACCTGATAACAGTCCTTTAATGGTAACTGAGGGGTGAGGCCATCCAGTCTACCACAGGGCCCGATCTGAACTGAACCTCTGCAAAGTGTGCAAGAACCCCACCTCACTGAAAAATTCGGGTGATCCAAATCCCCAAAACACACAACCAGCTTTGGGGGGCCAAGCCACCCCTTCAAAGCACATGGGGAACTACTGGTCTTGCCACTACTGATCCTATGGCTAAAACCTGAAAAAGGGAGGGATTTGCCCATTTTTCCCAGTACACAAAAACCACAAAAGTCAACGGACACCACACGGGTAAACCCCCCTGGAAATTGGAGACGAGTCAGATAAACCGGACCCCCTGAAATAAATGAGGGAAAAAAACTTGCCACGGGAAACCATCAGAAAACACAAATGTAACCAGGGTACCTGTTAAGGTTATAGGTGTTAAAAAAAAGCACTAACTCGGGAAGTGCCATCCCCCGAGAGTTGGAATTCACCGGGACCTTCCTCATATTATAACAAAAAAAAAAATTTGGGAAAAAATTTGGACATTTTTGAACAGTCCTGACAAGAAAAATAAAATATTTTAATCGGGTTTATGCTTTTGAGCAGGTGATGATGTCAAAAGTGCAGCAATCCCCAAATTCATTTTCCAGCTTTTTGGGTTAAAAAAAGAACCCAACCCCTTGCCTTCAAGACTTCCCTTTGGGAACGGGCTCCAATATGCCAAAAAATGCTTAAAAAAAAAAGGTCCTGAAGAAAAAGACGTACAAACTATGCTTTTTTCCCTTTTAAGTGCCTCCACACTGTAGTCCCAAGCAAATAGTTTTTACCACTCACTACAATAATAAAATTACAAATTTTTTTTTTTTTCCAGGGAAAAACTTTGGGCCCTTCCATCAGGAAGCGGTTTTGCCTGATTTTACATCATATTAGGTAAAAAAGGGAAATTTTGATGCCCATCTGTTTGCGGGAAATTTGTAGATTAAAAGAGGGAGCACCTCCCCCCAAACTTGCCGGGATTGAAATTTAAAAACCCAAAGGGGTAAACCAACTTTTTGTGATGTATGTGAGAAAGAACTTGCCACTTTCCCACCCCTTTCCTTGCAGAGTGGGAGTTAACATCCCAGTACAGGTGTCAAATATTCAGGCGTTTTTTTAAAATAAACATTTTTAATTTTCTATGCACCAGCGAAACCAGCTTCGACCAAAGTTTTAAACCAGATCCCCATCAATGTAAACCCTACCCTTTTCTTGGAAAATTTTAATGCCAGACAAAAATATTGGTGGGTCTATAACAAACCCCAAAAGGAACTAAACTTGAAACTGCAAAAATAGCATGATAATGTTTCAAATTGGGGGCCACTACTGACCCCTACTCACATTTTTGTGCAAACTAATCGTGTTTTTGGATTTAATACATCATATACGATGCAGGGTTCCTGTCAAAGTTATGACCCTTCTATCGATCATTTCCCCAAAGCAAACAACTTCAATTTTTGGGATCACATCTCCAGCAATCAAGGACTAAATACAAAAGGGAGAAACTTATTCTAAAACCCGGAACCAGAGGCAACTTTTTTAAAACCACTTGGATCAAGGGAATAAGAATTACGAGCCCTTTGGCCCAAAACAAAAAATTTAATGATAAATTTAATTACCACAATTGAGAGGTTCTCTAGATCAAGGGGGGGCAGGAATAGAAAAAAAAGACCCCCACCATAAAAAACCCCAAAAAAAACCCAAATTTGAAAATTATTTTAAATGACCACAGCTGCGAAAACTAACAAAATGCACTAGGGGGATTGATAAAGCATACCGTGAATTAAACCCCAGACCTGCTCAAAAAAAAAAAACCTTTTTTTCCCAAGCTGCATTTAAAAAAATTAAAAGGAAAAAACAAAAACCTTAGGCAACGGGAAAGGGAAAACATTTTAATTAGTGGATTAAATGGGTCCCCCCCTTTAATTTTGGGTTTGGGGAAAAGGTAAAAAAAAAATAACTAGGAAAAAAAAACGGGCAATGTTTTTTCATCCCTTTTTCCTCTTGAAAAAGCAAATGCCCTTCAAAAAAAGCCCTGGGTCCAAACCCATCCGGGCCCTAAAAAACCTTTCCCCACTCATATTAAAAAAAATTAGAGAGTACTTCGAAAAAAATTTTGAAACTGTTTAATTTTAGAGCCAAAATATTGAAAAGGGGTGATTGCCTCTTTCCGAGTATAAAATTAAAGAAAATTTCATTAACAAAAAGTCGATCAACTGTTTCCTGGAGGGGAAGGTATAACCTATGATATTACAAACCCCAAAAGGCACGTGCCGAAAACCCCGTTTTGGGCACGTATAATCTCATTAAAATTGGGGGCCTTTTTCCCTATTTCCCTGGATCAATTCTCATTGTGCCTCCCCCTAAGCCCCAATAGCCAACCCATTTGGGCCCGTTCCCCCTTAACTATTTTGTTTTTGTAAAACTTTTGAAAAAATTAAATATTTAAAACCAGACTGACTACAGAATCAGACACCAATTTTTCCCCCAAACCTCTAGGGGTTCATAAAAGGAAAAGGTGCTAACTGGGGTTTCCCCACCCCCCCTCACTGCACACCCCTCTACAAGTTTAAAAACCATTTTTTCCTTGATCTAAAATCACATTTAAATATTAAAAACCAAAACCCGGGGTTAATTACATGAATTAGCCAAAATAAATTTGGGGGGTGGTAGTTTTACCCCTTGCTGGAAAATTTGGGATACCTGTCAAATAGAGAAACCTCGGGTCCTTTCCCAAGGGTTTCAAAAGGGTGAGTCAAAGGGAAAATGCTTTAGTACACAGCAGGGAAGATTTCTTAGCCCCCATGCATTAAAATTTTCTATTAATGCTCCCTAAATGCTCTCCCTCCCACCAAACTAAACTATAAGCAATGCTAAATGATATTATGTTCCATAAAACCGGGGCATAAGAAGATGAAAAACCAATTCTTAATAAAAAGTTCAAGCAATTTGTAATCACTAGGCCTCATAAATATTTTCCCCTCTAAAACAAAAATTTTAACAAAAAACCCGACATCCCCCCCCAAACTATTGCAGGGGGATACATTAGCTACTTAAAATTTTGCAGATATCTTGGTGTAATGAAACCCTTTAAAACCAAATCCACTTTTACCAAAAAACAAAATAAAAATGCAAAAAACAGGCAAATTCTAAAAGGCTTTTGAGGGCTACAACCCCAACTATGGTGCAAATGTAAATCGGAGAATGATGTAAAAGCTTATGTTGGGTTTCCAAAATTTGATTTGCTGCCCCATTTTTGATAAAGCTAAGAAATTTCTTCCGACCCTTGGAGTTAATGAAAAAATAAAAGCTTTCAAAATTTAACTTGGCTGTCCCAGATCTACAAAAGTTTTTAAACTGAGGAAGGAGTTTGGGGTTTTTCTAGTTTCAGTGATAGGATTGTTGAAGTTTTAACATTTGAAACTCGAAATTAGAAGGGTTGAAAAACGAACCAGACCCGCCACAATGAATCTTGCCAATGTCCCTAGATTAAAATAACAAGATCAAAAGGGATTGTGAAAACGTCCAATTGCTTTAAAGTTTTAAACCCCTGCAAAACTGGTCCGGGGGGGGGTTGAAACAAGAGCTTTTCCCCCTCCATGAAGATGTGTTCATTTAATATCCCCATACCTGCAAGTCCCTCCCAAGAAGCTCATTCGGGGAACCCCTTTCCCTTTAAAAATCCCCTTTTTTTTTAAAAAAAAAAATTTTGGGTTTCCTAAAAGAAATTTTTTCACCTAGCGGGTATTTAAAAAAGTTTAAAATTTTTAATATACACTGATGGATCAAAACGGGATTTTTCCCGGGCAGGGCTGCATCTGCTCTTTTTCCCAAACCTCCCTATTTAAAACGACAAAAAATTTCGTTGATTTTGGGCCCATAAGAATTAAAAAACGGGGGGTTTTAACACTCCCAAACTAAATTGTTTGCAACCCTAATGGCGCATAGCAAAACCTATGACACTGACTGACCCCTATCATCTTTTTCGATTTTTTTTTAATCATTGAAGGCTCTTGTTTCCCATATAAGCCCCTCCCAACAACATTTTCTTTGGAGAAGCCAGTTATAGATACTCAAAAATTAGGGACCAAGAAATTTAAATGTAAAATTTTGCTATGAACCCCATCACACTTTGGGATTACCCCTTTCATATAAATTTGGGATAGGGGTCCAAGAAGAAAACCCAAAAGGGAAAATTTAAGAATATAACTTTGGTATAACTGGTTTAGAAATTAGGAATAAAATTTAGGAGAGAATAAATAAAAAAAAAGTTGTTTTATGGGAAATGCAGTTAGAAGCCTGATTAAAAACATAACCCACTAAAATAACTTGAAAAAAGGTAAGAAATGTTTAAAGGGAGAAAATGCAATGTAAAACAACTGACTGATGTTGTAGGGGGCCCGGTTTTAGGTTTGGTTAAAAAGTCTTCTGGCAGTTTGGGAACACACGATGTTTAAAAATTTTAAATTAAATTATGGTTTTCAGGCAAAAAGGCCCAATCTCTTAAACCCACTATGGGGTTTTTAAATTGTCCCTTATTGAAAATACAGGACAACAGTATAATAACCTATTTTACATGACAAAAATATCTTATAAATTTTAAAAAAAAAATTCCCAAGATATACTAAGAAAAATTTCCCTAAATTTGCTTTAACAATAATGAACTATAGATATGTAGATAAAATTCATATGTTTTTCCTGTTAACCCTTGGGGCCTATTTCCCAAAGGCCTTTTTGTGTACCCCAATATGCTCTCTCGCTACCGTCCACAGGATGGATTTTGGGGTGCACAAGAAACTAGCCATTTCGGGGAAAAAACCTAAAAATCTAATCTTTTGGAAAACCCAATTTCGCTGGTGACGCGATATTGCACAATTTAATAAATCTTCAACCCCAAATAAAAAAACCCAAAATTACGGGGAAATTTTTGTCACTGCCCTTCCGGGGGGGAAAAAACCAGAGAAAAAAATTTTTAAGAATAGACACATTTCATTCTTTGCCATTGAGTTTCCCGAGCTACAGTCTACAATGAAAAAGTTTTTCCTAACCCAAAGGGGAAAATAACCTCTTATTTATTCGGCAAACAATGAATCCCTTTTTAAAACTTTGGGAAATTTTTCAGAGGAACTGGGTGAAAACGCCCACAAAAAAATTTAACATTTGCTTTTAAATGGAAGTACTTTAGAAGGGAAAAACCATAACAGTCCCCAATTTTCCCCTTAGCAGTTTACGAGGGCTTAGAGAACACTTATCATCTTTTGGGGCGGGGGAAACAAGAAGAGGGTATAAAAAGACAGTTTTTCCTGAACACTTTTACATGCGGGGAAAAAGAACTTTTTAAAACCCCCGTATAAAAAAATTAGACAAAAGAAATTACCCAAAATGGTTTTAAATAATGGGCTGAAATACTACTAGGCATAAAAAAAAGGGAAATTTATTGGCGAAATCAAAAGGGTGAGGGCATCTTATGAATCATGAAATTGGGAACATTAAAGGGACAAAAAAAAGGGGGGATAAAAAAAAGCAAAAGGGACTATGAAATTAAATTTGCAGGGATTCTAAAACAAAACCCAAAAATTTTTTTTCCAGGTCAAAAAAACAAAAGTTGGGGGATAAAAAAGGCCCCTCAAAAAAAATTTAGGGGCATCTACTGCCCAAAGAGAATAAAATTTTTTTGCTCGATTTTAAAAAAATTTTTTTTCTCTGGGTTTTTTAAAACCCCGGGAAGGGACTAGCAATTTTTCCAGTAATTAATTTTTATAGGGGCTAGAAAAAAGAAAATTATGTAATCACGTCCCTAGTGAAAGGTTTGTGAAGCAGAAAACAGACTGAAGCAAAAAATTCCCCCCGGATCCTGATGGGGTTTTTTTTTAAAGGGGTTTTTAAAGGGGAAGGAAAAAGGGGAACTTTTGTGAACCATTTTAAATAATATTTTTTTAAATTTTTCCCCTTCCAAAAAGGTGAGTGTTCCGATAGGGAAGATGGCTAAAGTTAAATTTCCCATTTTTAAAACAGGGGCAAGTCGTTTTCCGCCAAAATTAAACCCCCCCAATAAGCCCGACCTTAATTTTAGGGAAATTACTAAGTTTATTTTTAACTGAGATTTAAAAAAGCCAATTTGAAAGCAAAATTTTTATTAAAATACTCAGCATGGATTCCCCAAGGCCGGGCTTGTCTTAACAATTTAAAAACTTTCCTTTAGTAAACCTTTGAAGCTGTTGACCACGATAAGAAAATTTTATATTAAATTTTCTTAGATTTTAGTAAGGCTTTTTGTAGAGTTTTGCACCAAAGGCCCTTTTAAAAAAAAGGGCAGCCATTTGGGATTGGGGAAAAGTGCTCCTGGGATCGAGTCACCCGGGCCCCGACAGGAAGCAAAGAGGCCCATTTAAAGGGGGGTGGGGATCCCGTAACATGTGGCATTCCAGGGGTCATCTTGGGGCCCTTTTTCGTTTGTAATATATATCAATGACCTCGATGAGGGGTTTTCTATGATAAAAGCAAATTCGCCGATGAACAAAGAAAAGGTAGGATAATTTTATTCAAAAAGGAAAGCAAAGGGGAAATTTAGGAGGATTTAAACAAACTCTTTCTTGGGGCGGAAAAATGGCAGGGTGCAGTTCAATGTTTAAAAAAATGCAAGGGTTTTTGAAACTCGGGGTGCCAAAACCCCAGCACTTTTTTTAAGTTAAAAAGATTTAAAAATTATCCATACAGATTCGAAAAGGAATTGGGGTTTATGGTAAGCAGCAAACCTTTAAAACCCAAAACAGCAATGCCTAAAAGTTCGAAAAAAGGAAATGATTTTCTGGATTTTTTTATCAAAAGTGGGAAGCAACAGAAGCCAGAGGGGCATACTGCAGCTTTTATAAAAATCAATTAGTAAGGCCTCACCTTGATTAAGCAGCTTAATTCTGGCCCCCATAAATTTCAGAATGGGCATAAAATTTGTTTTGAATAACATTCGGCGTAGGATGAAATAAATTAAATACAAGCATTAAAAAACTTCCTTTGAAAAAAAGTTGAAGGGCCCTTTAAATTTCTTTACTTGTTTGACGAAAATGAGGGGGGAAACCCGATCGGAAATGTAAAAAGTGGAAGATGGGGAAAAAATAATGGGGATATAAATAAAGGCTTTAGGATATCTCTTCAAGAGAAAAAACCCCAGAAAAGGGTTTAAATTTTGATAAGTTTAGATTTGAAAGGGCATAACCCCCCAAATTCCCTTTTTGGGATTATATTTCGCTAATTCAACATTATTTAAAAAGGTTGATGCTAGGGGTTAAAGAAAAATTTCCCAGATTTAGAACTTTTTTCATTTATCTACATTGAAATTTCATGCCACTTTTCCCACCAGGGAAAAGGGGTTTTGTCTAAATCCCTCGTAAGTTTAGACCCTCAAAGCTGAAAACGAAATTTTCCTACCCAAACCCCGTGTCATCAGCAAATTTTCTTATTTATTAGAAATTTCCCCTCGTCAAGGCGTTTATATATATTTTAAAAAACAAGGGGCCCGCGGAACGGGCCCCTTGTTACCCGATCCCCACTCAGTTTAACCCCATTTAAAGCACACTCTCTCTTCCTATTAGTGAGCCATGACTCGATCCCTGACACATTTTTTTCCCCCCAGTGCCAGGGGGGAGGCCCTTTTTTTTCAACCTTTTTCTGATTGGGGACTCTATCAAAAGCCCTTAAATAAAATCTAAATAAAAAAAATCGAATTTTTTATCCTGATCAATGGCCTCCAAAAAAAATTTTCCCGAAGAAGGGGGTTTTTTTAAAATTTGTTAGGGAGGAAAGGGCCCCCGGTGGGAAAACCCTGTTTTAGTACATTAAAACAAATTAAAGCCTAACCCCAAAAGGCTTCCTTTTAAAAATTTTCCCCCCTAAAATTTACTCAGTAAAATTTTCCTACAATTTAGATTAGGCTTATTGGGAGGTAATTTGATGGTAACCCACTTGTCCCCTTTTTAAAAAAAGGAAATTTCATTAGCCCTCTTCCACATATTTAGACCCAAAAACCTGTTTGAAGAATAAATTAAAGATATAGTTTTTAAAAGGGTTTTTTCCCGGGGTTTATTTTTCTTTAAATTTGGTTTAATCGTTTGGGTAACCATTTTTTCCGGGGGACCCGGATATTGGGATAATTTTTTCATCTTCAACCCCACTAAAAAAAATTCATTACCCGGGAAAATTTTTCAGGTCTTCCTGAGTGAAAACCAGAGAAAAAAATTAAAATTAAAAAAATAGAAACACATTTTATTCTCCTTGTCAGTGAATGCCCAAATTATTTTTTAAAGGGGGCCTAAACTTATTTTCTAACCTTTTTTTCAAAAAACCTGGAAAAAAAAATTTTTTTGGGTTTGTTTTTTAATCCCTTTAAACTTTAATTTTTATAGTCCCTTTTTTGCTTTTTTTTATCCCCTTTTTTTAAAAGTCCCTTTTTAATGTCAAATACCCGGGTTTAAAAGATGACGCTCACCTCTTTTGACACGCCTGTAAAAATTTCCCTTTTTTCTGACCTAAAAGATATTTGAGCCTATTATTAAACCCCTTTTTTGGGGCATTTCTATTTGATCCCAATTTTCCCTTTTATGGGCACAAAGATTGTGTTAAAAAAGCGTCATAAAGGGTTACTCTTTTCGTTTTCTCCAGGCTACAGATATAAATGTTCTCTAAGCCCATTGTAATCGCTAACGAAAAATCTGGGGCCCGTACTGAATTATCCCCACTATCATACTTTCCCTTCAATGCTAAAGGTAATTTTTAAAATTTTTATCGGGTTGTGGCCCAGTTTCCCCTGTAATTTCTAAATTTTTTTTCTAGGGTTTTCCCTTTTTCCCCAAAAAAAAATCAAGCAGGTTATTTCCCCTTTTTAGCTCGTGACAAACTGCTTCAAAAACAATCCCCGAACTATTTCTAAAAAGTCGTTTTGGGTTCTAAATTTCCCGTCAAAAATTTTCCCAAACAATATGACTAAAGTTTAAAATCCCCTAAATTACTACAATTTTCGTGGGCCATTGGGGCCCCAACCCAAATTTTCCCCCCAAGTATCTCCCCTTAAAACCTAAAATCAATTTTTTTGTCCCCCTTAAAAATTTTAAACCAAACAGAACCCCTTTTGTGTTTATTTCAACTTTTAAAACCCCTTTTTAAAGCATCGCTTGATCTCGGACATACAGGGGCCAAACCCAACCCCCCCCTTTTTCCCCTTTTCTGTCTACTTGGGTTTTTCGTATTGGGAACCCCGCTTTAGTTAAGGCAAAAACTCTTTTTTCCGGGAAACCAATTTTCTCAACCGCCATCTTATTCCTAAACACAACCGACTATTTTTGTAATTTTAAAAATTTTAAGGGCCCCCCTTTCTTTTTAAACCCTTCCCCGCCCTTCTGTTTTTTACACTAAACCCCCATTAAAAGGGCCCTTTCACCTAGTGCCACTGGGGTTTTCCAATATCCACCCATTTGCCTTTTTACAGTTCTCCTAGTAATCATATTCTACATTGGGACTTCAAAATGTTTTCCTACAAAAACCCATACCCCAACAATTTTAGTTTTAAAAACCTAACAGCTCCCTCCAACCCCCCGGGGGGGGGGGCCGGCTCCCCCCCCAAAACCCAGATAAGTAACCCCATCCCTGGCATACATGTCATTTCTGCCATAGAACAGGGCCCCGTTGTCAATGAATGTTACCCCATTTTCCTTCAGTATTTTTCCCGCCAGCAATTGTCACCCAAATTGGGCCCGGACAAAAAATTTCCTTTTTCCCAAATCCTCTCCTTGGCAAAATACCCCATATGACAGGGTTTTTTACCCTTCCTCCTAATTATTCTATTGCTAACCTTTCCTGCTAATCAGGTCCTCCCCCTCCACGCTGCCGACATCGTTTTCCTCCAGCACTAGAAGCCAAACCAAATATAGTAAAACAGTAAATCCAAATTTTGGTTTCCCCAACCCAACTCCCCGCAGCCCCGAAGGAGAGGGAAACCTGTAACCGAAGAAAAAGATCTTTTAAATTCATGATAGAAAAAAGTCTGGCAAATGGGGGGCCCCCTTTAAGGGGGGAAAAAACCTTGAAAATGCCCATAAGTAGTTAAAAAAACATAAAAAAGAAAACAACTTTTAAATGGGAAAATTTACTTTAAATTTAAAAGGAGGGGTTAAAAATTACCAGTCCGTCTTTCCAACATTCCCTTTAAGCGGAGAACAACATGCGATTGGGGCATGCAATAAGACAAGCGGACTCTTGGTGGCACATCCCGCCCCCGTGTCGGGGGCCCACCCTTTTTTATTATCGTGCCCAGGGGTCGGTTGGCTGCTGGTTTGGCCCCTTTTCCGCCCATGTCGGTTTTGGGCTACTGGTTGGCACTATCCTTCCCCGTGTCGGCTGGTCTACTGTTTGGGACTTTCCCGCCCAGGTCCCCCCTGGGCTACTGGTTGGGACTTTTTTGCCCATTGGCCCGGGCTACTGGTTGTACATCCGGGCCCCGTGTCGTTGGTCCCAAATGTTGGCCACTATCCGGCCCCGTGTCGGTTTTGGGCTACGGTTTTGGGGCTTTCCGACCAGTGCCCGGGTTTGGCTACTGGTTGGGACAATCCGCTCATTCCGGGGTGCCATACTGGTTGGCAAATATCCTGCCCAGGTCGGGTTGGGGCTTTCTTGGGGGCACAAAACCCGGGCCATGTCCGGGGTGGTCTACTATTTTTGGGACTTTCCTACCCAGTGTCCCGGGTGGTCAACTGGTTGGCCATCCCTGCCCAGTGTCGTTTTGGGCACTTGTTGGGACTAAAACCGCCCATGTCCCCCCTGGCAAATGGGTTTGGGGACTTTCCCCACACAGGGTCGGCTTGGGCAAACTGGGGTTTCCCAAACCTGCCCAGTGTCGGGTTTTGGGCCCACTGGTTGGCGCATCCTGCCCATTGGGCGGGTGTCTACTGGTTTTGGGATTTTCCTCCCAGTGCGGTGGTCCCACTGGTTTGGGACATCCCGCCCATGTCGGGTTGGGCTACGGTTTGGGACTATTTCCCGCCCAGTGGTCGGTTAGTCAAATGGTTGGCACTATCCTTTCCCGGTGCGGCTGGGCTACGTTGGGACTTCCTGCCCAGTGTCGGGGGTTAAATGGGGGCACAAACCTGCCCACTGCCGGCTGTTCAATTGTTGGCCCCCTAACCTTCCCCGTATCGGCTGGGCTACTGGTTGTCACTTTCCTGCCCAGTGTCGGCTGGTCTACTGGTTTGCACTATCCTTCCCAGTGTAGGCTGGTTTACAGGTTGGCTCTATCCTGTCCAGTGTCGGTTGGTCTACTGGTTGGCACTATCCTGCCTAGTGTCGGCTGGTCTACTAGTTGGGACTTTCCTGCTCAGTGTCGGCTGGTCTACTGGTTGGCACTATTCTGCCCAGTGTCGGCTGATCAACTGGTTGGCACTATCCTGCCCAGTGTCGGCTGGTCTACTGGTTGGCACTTTCCTGCCCAGTGTCGGCTGGTCTACTGATTTGCACTATCCTGCCCAGTGTCGGTTGATCTACTGGTTGGCACTATCCTGCCCAGTGTCGGCTGGTTTACTGGTTGGCACTTTCCTGCTCAGTGTCGGCTGGTCTACTGGTTGGCACTATCCTGCCCAGTGTCGGCTGTTCTACTTGTTGGCACTATCCTGCCCAGTATCGGCTGGTCTACTGGTTGACACTTTCCTGCCCAGTGTCGGCTGGTCTACTGGTTTGCACTATCCTTCCCAGTGTCGGCTGGTTTACTGGTTAGCACTATCCTGTCCAGTGTCGGTTGGTCTACTGGTTGGCACTATCCTGCCCAGTGTCGGTTGGTCTACTGGTTGGCACTTTCCTGCCCAGTGTCGGTTGGCCTAGTGGTTGGCACTATCCTGCCCAGTGTCGGCTGGTCAACTGGTTGGCACTATCCTGCCCAGTGTCGGCTGGTCTACTGGTTGGCACTTTCCTGCCCAGTGTCGGCTGGTCTACTGATTTGCACTATCCTGCCCAGTGTCGGTTGGTCTACTGGTTGGCACTATCCTGCCCAGTGTCGGCTGGTCAACTGGTTGGCACTATCCTGCCCAGTGTCGGTTGGTCTACTGGTTGGCACTATCCTGCCCAGTGTCGGCTGGTCAACTGGTTGGCACTGTCCTGCCCAGTGTCGGCTGGTCAACTGGTTGGCACTATCCTGCCCAGTGTCGGCTGGTCAACTGGTTGGCACTATCCTGCCCAGTGTAGGCTGGTCGACTGGTTGGCACTATCCTGCCCAGTGTCGGCTGGTCAACTGGTTGGCACTATCCTGCCTAGTGTCGGCTGGTCAACTGGTTGGCACTATCCTGCCCAGTGTCGGCTGGTCAACTGGTTGGCACTATCCTGCCCAGTGTCGGCTGGTCAACTGGTTGGCACTATCCTGCCCAGTGTCGGCTGGTCAACTGGTTGGCACTATCCTGCCCAGTGTCGGCTGGTCAACTGGTTGGCACTATCCTGCCCAGTGTCGGTTGGTCAACTGGTTGGCACTATCCTGCCCAGTGTCGGCTGGTCAACTGGTTGGCACTATCCTGCCCAGTGTCGGCTGGTCAACTGGTTGGCACTATCCTGCCCAGTGTCGGCTGGTCAACTGGTTGGCACTATCCTGCCCAGTGTCGGCTGGTCAACTGGTTGGCACTATCCTGCCTAGTGTCGGCTGGTCAACTGGTTGGCACTATCCTGCCCAGTGTCGGGCTGGTCAACTGGTTGGCACTATCCTGCCCAGTGTCGGCTGGTCAACTGGTTGGCAACTATCCTGCCCAGTGTCGGCTGGTCAAACTGGTTGGCACTATCCTGCCCAGTGTCGGCTGCTCAACTGGTTGGCACTATCCTGCCCAGTGTCGGCTGGTCAACTGGTTGGCACTATCCTGCCCAGTGTCGGCTGGTCAACTGGTTGGCACTATCCTGCCCAGTGTCGGCTGGTCAACTGGTTGGCACTATCCTGCCCAGTGTCGGCTGGTCTACTGGCTGGCACTATCCTGCCCAGTGTCGGCTACTCAGAGTCTGCCCCTCAGTCAAATGTAAACTTTGCCCGAGTAACTCCTGTCACATCCTGCATAATTATGTGTTGTGATGCATAAAAAATAGTGAATTCAGAGAACTCGTTTACAAGTGGTCGGTATATTTAAAGTATTTTATCCACTGTTGCATATTAGCAGCCATTCTGGAAAAAAAAATTCTGACTGTATTTTATAATTCATTACTGCTTAAACTTGTCTAAATTCAACCATACCTTGCTAAAAATTGAGATTCATAAATAATTTATAAGCACATATAAACTATACTGTAATTTGTTGTGTTTGAATTAATGTTTATATAAATAACTCATTACTGTTGTTAGAGGCTGAAAAATTTGCAGCTCATGACCACTAAGTTTCTTTCACAATGTATATACCCAGATGGAGTTAATTTATCAGTGTATGTATACTAAAAGTTCAATTTAATTCCTGAATTACGATTTTTTTTTATATTTTATTTAAAACAATGCATACAAATATACATATATATAGTGACTCACATATATGAAAATGATATAAATAAGTATAAAAATGGACATCAGTGACTGTTCCAGTCAACAAAGTAACACTAGTCATAATGGTGCTGATATAATGGTGCTGATATAATGGTGCTGATATAATGGTGCTGATATAATGGTGCTGATATAATGGTGCTGATATAATGGTGCTGATATAATGGTGCTAATATAATGGTGCTGGTATAATGGTGCTGGTATAATGGTGCTGATATAATGGTGCTGATATAATGGTGCTGATATAATGGTGCTGATATAATGGTGCTGATATAATGGTGTTGATATAATGGTGCTGGTATAATGATGCTGATATAATGGTGCTGATATAATGGTGCTGATATAATGGTGCTGATATAATGGTGATGGTATAATGATGCTGATATAATGGTGCTGATATAATGGTGCTGATATAATGGTGCTGATATAATGGTGCTGATATAATCGTGCTGATATAATGGTGCTGATATAATGATGCTAATATAATGATGCTGCTATAATGGTGCTGATATAATGGTGCTGGTATAATGATGCTGATATAATGGTGCTGGTATAATGGTGCTGATATAATGGTGCTGATATAATGGTGCTGATATAATGGTGCTGATATAATGGTGCTAATATAATGGTGCTAATATAATGGTGCTGGTATAATGGTGCTGGTATAATGGTGCTGATATAATGGTGCTGATATAATGGTGCTGATATAATGGTGCTGATATAATGGTGCTGATATAATGGTGCTGATATAATGGATGCTGATATTAATGGTGCTGATATAATGGTGCTGATATAATGGTGCTGATATAATGGTGCTGATATAATGGTGCTGGTATAATGATGCTGATATAATGGTGCTGATATAATGGTGCTGATATAATGGTGCTGATATAATGGTGCTGATATAATGGTGCTGATATAATGGTGCTGGTATACCATCTAAAGGGGACAAAAAGATACAAAACATCCAGGCCATGGGAAAACCTGGGTAGCCACAGCCACTCAAGAGGGAGAGGTTTTTTAGTGCCAGGAAGGAAAAAAAAACTGGCAGGAAATGGCAGAAATCGTACACCAAATCCAGTCATTCCTGGAGTGGAACCACAGTCGATGGCCTCCACTCCAAACCAACAGATACAGATACTAATGCCGGAAAAAAAATCCCCCCCAGTACCAACAATACCACCAGTCCGATAACATTCTTCTTTGCAAATATACAGGGTCTAAAGCCAGCAACAAACAACAAAATACCTTTCATCCGTGGACTGCTTGCAGAGGCAAAGGCAATTGTTCGCGGCTTTCACTGAGGACCCACATAAAGGATCACTTGGACAACGAAATATGGATCCCAGGTTACAACCTATACAGATGTGACAGAGTGAACAGACAAAAGGGGGGGGGGTTGGCCTGTACATTGCAGAGTCACTTGTTTGCACAGAACTGCTAAATGCCTCAAATGATGTAGTGGAAGTTTTAGCAGTAAAGGTCGGAACCAAAACCTAGTCATTGTGATAGTCTACAAGCCTCCGGATGCAACATCCCAGCAATTCCAGGAACAGCTGTTAAAAATTGACCACTGTCTGGAAAACCTTCCAGCTCCTGCACCCAACATCTTGCTCCTGGGGGATTTCAACTTAAGGCACCTAAAATGGAGGAATAAGCAAATAATATTGTTGCAGTAATAACACCAGGAGGCAGCTCTGATGAAAACTCACACTCTACGCGAGCTTTTAAATCTCTGCACAAAATTCAATTTAAACCAGCAAATAATAGAGCCTACTAGACTGGAGAATACACTAGACCTCATCTTCACTAACAATGATGATCTGATAAGAAATAATCACCATATCAAAAACAATATACTCAGATCACAACATAATTGAGGTTCAGTCATGTATGCGCGGAGCCCCAGACCGACATAATGAGATTAGTCACGAGGGAGCATTCACCAAATTCAACTTCAATAACAAAACATAAGTGGGACCAAGTAAACCAAGTCCTAACCGATATAGCTGGGAAGATATACTAAGCAACACAGACCCCAACTTATGCCTAGAACAGATTAACTCGGTGGCACTCGATGTATGCACAAGGCTTATTCCTCTAGAAAAAGGAGGAGTAGATGTAAAACAGAAAGAGACAGGCGCTCCCTTTACAGGCGACGGAAAAAGAATAACAGAGCGGCTAAAAGAGGTCAATATATCTGAAATGCGTAGGGAGACACTGGTCAGAGAAATAGCAGCATCGAACTTAAGCTAAAAGAATCCTTTAGGAGTCAGGAATCGCGGGAAGAACTAAAAGCCATAAATGAAATCGAAAGAAACCCAAAGTATTTCTCTCCTATGCCAAATCAAAATCGAGAACAACGTCCAGTATTGGGCCCCTACTTAAACAAGATGGGTCCTACACAGATGACAGCAAGGAAATGAGTGAGCTACTCAAGTCCCAATATGACTCAGTTTTTAGCAAGCCGCTAACCAGACTGAGAGTCGAAGATCAAAATGAATTTTTTATGAGAGAGCCACAAAATTTGATTAACACAAGCCTATCCGATGTTATCCTGACGCCAAATGACTTCGAAACAGGCGATAAATGACATTGCCCATGCACTCTGCCCCAGGGCCAGACTCATGGAACTCTGTGTTCATCAAGAACTGCAAAGAAGCCCCTATCACGAGCCTTTCCATCCTATGGAGAGGGAGCATGGACACGGGGGTCGTCCCACAGTTACTAAAAACAACAGACATAGCCCCACTCCACAAAGGGGGCAGTAAAGCAACAGCAAAGAACTACAGACCAATAGCACTAACATCCCATATCATAAAAATCTTTGAAAGGGTCCTAAGAAGCAAGATCACCACGCATCTAGAAACCCATCAGTTACACAACCCAGGGCAACATGGGTTTAGAACAGGTCGCTGCAGAAAACAATATGAAGTTCAACGATGAGAAATTTCAATTACTCAGATATGGTAAACATGAGGAAATTAAAATCTTCATCAGAGTACAAAACAAATTCTGGCCACAAAATAGAGCGAAACACCAACGTCAAAGACCTGGGAGTGATCATGTCGGAGGATCTCACCTTCAAGGACCATAACATTGTATCAATCGCATCTGCTAGAAAAATGACAGGATGGATAATGAGAACCTTCAAAACTAGGGAGGCCAAGCCCATGATGACACTCTTCAGGTCACTTTTCTATCTAGGCTGGAATATTGCTGCACACTAACAGCACCTTTCAAGGCAGGTGAAATTGCCGACCTAGAATATGTACAGAGAACTTTCACGGCGCGCATAACGGAGATAAAAACACCATCAATTATTGGGAGCGCTTGAGGTTCCTAAACCTGTATTCCCTGGAACGCAGGAGGAGAGATACATGATTATATACACCTGGAAAATCCTAGAGGGACTAGTACCGAACTTGCACACGAAAATCACTCACTACGAAAGCAAAAGACTTGGCAGACGATGCACCATCCCCCCAATGAAAAGCAGGGGTGTCACTAGCACGTTAAGAGACCATACAATAAGTGTCAGGGGCCCGAGACTGTTCAACTGCCTCCCAGCACACATAAGGGGGATTACCAACAGACCCCTGGCAGTCTTCAAGCTGGCACTGGACAAGCACCTAAAGTCAGTTCCGGATCAGCCGGGCTGTGGCTCGTATGTTGGTTTGCGTGCAGCCAGCAGCAACAGCCTGGTTGATCAGGCTCTGATCCACCAGGAGGCCTGGTCTCAGACCGGGCCGCGGGGGCGTTGACCCCCGGAACTCTCTCCAGGTAAACTCCAGGTAATGATGCTGATATAATGGTGCTGATATAATGGTGCTGATATAATGGTGCTGATATAATGGTGCTGATATAATGGTGCTGATATAATGGTGCTGATATAATGATGCTGATATAATGATGCTGCTATAATGGTGCTGATATAATGGTGCTGATATAATGATGCTGATATAATGATGCTGATATAATGGTGCTGATATAATGGTGCTGATATAATGATGCTGATATAATGATGCTGCTATAATGGTGCTGATATAATGGTGCTGATATAATGGTGCTGATATAATGGTGCTGATATAATGGTGCTGATATAATGATGCTGATATAATGATGCTGCTATAATGGTGCTTGATATAATGGTGCTGATATAATGGTGCTGAAAATAATGGTGCTGATATAATGGTGCTGATATAATGATGCTGATATAATGATGCTGCTATAATGGTGCTGATATAATGGTGCTGATATAATGATGCTGCTATAATGGTGCTGATATAATGGTGCTGATATAATGGTGCTGATATAATGGTGCTGATATAATGGTGCTGATATAATGGTGCTGATATAATGATGCTGATATAATGATGCTGCTATAATGGTGCTGATATAATGGTGCTGATATAATGGAGATGATATAATGGTGCTGGTATAATGGTGCTGATATAATGGTGCTGATATAATGGTGCTGATATAATGGTACTGATATAATGGTACTGATATAATGGTGCTGATATAATGGTGCTGATATAATGGTGCTGATATACACCTAACAACAGTACGAGGCAGGTGACTCACCCCCCCCCCCCCACATTTACTTTATTGTTATTAATATAGTCAAAAAGTTGCGCTAAACCACAAGGGCGAACATTTACTTTAACAGCTTCATGTACTCAATACTTTATTGTTTTATTTTAAAACATCGTAAAACCTTTATAAAATATAAAAAGCCTCGTCCAGTTCTCCACAGAAAAAGAGAATTTTTTTATACTTGTAATACACAAACACATTTATCTTTGATCTTACATAATATTCCTCATCCTGGGATTTTTATCCTTTAACGAAATACAAGATAACACAACAATATACTTTGTATCATTAAAAAATATATCACAATATGCTTGTATATTTTAAATATACTTGACATAAAATTTACCTAAGAATTAATACAAATAATGACTTCTATTACATTGTACACACATGTGTTTTATACATTGTACACACATGTATTATATACATTGTACACACATGTATTATATACATTGTACACACATGTATTATATACATTGTACACACATGTATTATATACATTGTACACACGTATTATATACATTGTACACACATGTATTATATACATTGTACACACATTGTATTATATACATTGTACACACGTATTATATACATTGTACACACATGTATTATATACATTGTACACACATGTATTATATACATTGTACACACATGTATTATATACATTGTACACACATGTATTATATACATTGTACACACATGTATTATATACATTGTACACACATGTATATATATACATTGTACACACGTATTATAAAACATTGTACACACATGTATATATACATTGTACACACATGTATTATATACATTGTACACACGTATTATATACATTGTACACACATGTATTATATACATTGTACACACATGTATTATATACATTGTACACACGTATTATATACATTGTACACTCGTATTATATACATTGTACACTATTACAAAAAAGTAATTTTTAAAAGAAGAGAGTAAGATTTACTTCTTTTGTAATAAAGAGTTCGGGATACATAAATACACACATTAATATAAATTAATCTTTAATATATAAAAATCAACTATCTTTGGTCTAGAGGTATTTGAACTATGATATAATAATAATATGTACATGTTACTATAATAAATTATAATCAGCATTTTACTAAAATATAATTAATAACCCTACACAGGGTACAACTCTTGACACTACTGTCACTAAAATAAATATATTTTATCTCTATGCTAAAACAATAAATTATAAATAACATTTTTATAATAATAAATTACAATCAACTGCCTCTCACGACACGAAGTCAGTCACACGACACTGTCAGTGTACACTACAACCAGGCCATCTTCAGTGTCCCACGACACCCTTTTCATCTCAGTGTTCCACTACGGTCCTGGCATATCTCAGTGTTCCACTCCATCGTACGTACCTCAGTGTCACACTACGGTCCTGGCCCAGTTCAGTGTAACACTCCAACCTTATCTTCATGTAATGTCCACTAAACAGCATCTGACGACTCCGGCCCACAGTTGATCAACGTAGACGGTGAGTCCACAGACATCACCGGTAGTCCAGTAAATCCTCTCCAAAGGCGGTTGACACACCGCTAGCCGAACACCATGCTGCAAGCTCACTGAATGCGGCCGTCAAGTAACTGAGGCCAACAGACTCAGTGAGCTGCGGTGAGCGGTTCTTCTAACGCCAGTAGATAGGTACGATTCGGTGGTAGGTACCTACTGCATAGACGTGTACCCTGAGGAGTTCAGGTACTTAATGTTGAAGCCAGTAGACGTGTACCCTTCGGTGGTCAGGTACCTACTGCTTAGGTGTGTACAGCGAGGCGCTCAGGTTTACATAATATTTCTAAAGCCAGTAGACGTGAAACCCCTTCGGTGGTCAGGTACCTACTGCTTAGGTGTGTACAGCGAGGCGCTCTGGTACATACTGTTACTAAAGCCAGTAGACGTGTACCCTTCGGTGGTCAGGTACCTACTGCTTAGGTGTGTACAGCGAGGCGCTCTGGTACATACTGTTACTAAAGCCAGTAGACGTGTACCCTTCGGTGGTCAGGTACCTACTGCTTAGGTGTGTACCGTGAGGCACTCAGGCTCTTACTGTTACTAAAGCCAGTAGACGTGTACCCTTCGGTGGTCAGGTACCTACTGCTTAGGTGTGTACCGTGAGGCCCTCAGGCTCTTACTGCTCTAAGGCCGGCTCAGCAGCCCCCACATTGGGTTTGATGACGCACCCAGTGGTACTGCCGGCCGGCAGGTTAACTATTTAACCGCTAGTTTGGCAGGGGCCGCAACACCCCCACCACAAAAGGACCGACACACAAAGATCAATGTAATATGTATCCCGAACCGTCATCCCGGATATGATCATCCAGAAATCATTCTTGATAATCATTATCCTCCCGGACAGGCCCCCATATATTACAAAAAAGTAATTTTTAAAAGAAGAGAGTAAGATTTACTTCTTTTGTAATAAAGAGTTCGGGATACATAAATACACACATTAATATAAATTAATCTTTAATATATAAAAATCAACTATCTTTGGTCTAGAGGTATTTGAACTATGATATAATAATAATATGTACATGTTACTATAATAAATTATAATCAGCATTTTACTAAAATATAATTAATAACCCTACACAGGGTACAACTCTTGACACTACTGTCACTATATATATATATCTCTATGCTAAAACAATAAATTATAAATAACATTTTTATAATAATAAATTACAATCAACTGCCTCTCACGACACGAAGTCAGTCACACGACACTGTTCAGTGTACACTACAACAGGCCATCTTCAGTGTCCCACGACACCCTTTTCATCTCAGTGTTCCACTACGGTCCTGTGCATATCTCAGTGTTCCACTCCATCGTACGTCCCTCAGTGTCACACTACGGTCCTGGCCCAGTTCAGTGTAACACTCCAACCTTTTCTTCATGTAATGTCCCACTAAACAGCATCTGACGACTCCGGCCCACAGTTGATCAACGTAGACGGTGAGTCCACAGACATCACCGGTAGTCCAGTAAATCCTCTCCAAAGGCGGTTGACACACCGCTAGCCGAACACCATGCTGCAAGCTCACTGAATGCGGCCGTCAAGTAACTGAGGCCAACAGACTCAGTGGAGCTGCGGTGAGCGGTTCTTCTAACGCCAGTAGATAGGTACGATTCGGTGGTCAGGTACCTACTGCATAGACGTGTACCCTGAGGAGTTCAGGTACTTAATGTTGAAGCCAGTAGACGTGTACCCTTCGGTGGTCAGGTACCTACTGCTTAGGTGTGTACAGCGAGGCGCTCAGGTACATAATATTTCTAAAGCCAGTAGACGTGTACCCTTCGGTGGGCAGGTACCTACTGCTTAGGTGTGTACAGCGAGGCGCTCTGGTACATACTGTTACTAAAGCCAGTAGACGTGTACCCTTCGGTGGTCAGGTACCTACTGCTTAGATGTGTACAGCGAGGCGCTCTGGTACATACTGTTACTAAAGCCAGTAGACGTGTACCCTTCGGTGGTCAGGTACCTACTGCTTAGGTGTGTACCGTGAGGCACTCAGGCTCTTACTGTTACTAAAGCCAGTAGACGTGTACCCTTCGGTGGTCAGGTACCTACTGCTTAGGTGTGTACCGTGAGGCACTCAGGCTCTTACTGCTCTAAGGCCGGCTCAGCAGCCCCCACATTGGGTTTGATGACGCACCCAGTGGTACTGCCGGCCGGCAGGTTAACTATTTAACCGCTAGTTTGGCAGGGGCCGCAACATACACACATGTATTATATGCATTGTACACACATGTATTATATACATTGTACACACATGTATTATATACATTGTACACACGTATTATATACATTGTACACACATGTATTATATACATTGTACACACATGTATTAAATACATTGTACACACGTATTATATACATTGTACACACATGTATTATATACATTGTACAACATGTATTATATACATTGTTTCACACATGTATTATATACATTGTACACACATGTATTATATACATTGTAACATATGTATTATTACATTGTACACACGTATTATATACATTGTACACAATGTATTATATACATTGTACAAAACATGTATTATATACATTGTACACACGTATTATATACATTGTACACACATGTATTATATACATTGTACACACATGTATTATATACATTGTACACACGTATTATATACATTGTACACACATGTATTATATACATTGTACACACGTATTATATACATTGTACACACATGTATTATATACAATTTTGTACACACATGTATTATATTTTTAATTGTTTTTTATTTATACATTGTAACACATGTTTTTTTAAAATTGTAAACACATGTTTTTATTACAGGTCCCAAAACATGTTTTTAATAAAATTTTTACAACATGTTTTTTTATACATTGACACACGTATTTTTTACATTTTTCCCCAATTTTTTTTAAAAACATTGTACCAAAAGGGTTTTTTTTACATTGTACACACGTATTATAACATTGTACACACTTGTATTATTACATTGTACACACATGTATTATTTACATTGTACACCCGTATTATTACATTGTACACCCCATGTATTATTACTTGTACCCCCATTTATTATTTTTTTTTTCCCATTTTTCCACACATTTTTAATTATATACTTGTACAAAACATGTTTTAAATTATATTGTCCCACACATGTATTATTTACTTGTACACCGTTTTTATATACATTGTACAAAAGGGAAAATTTACATGTGATTATAAATTGCCATCAAAAAGGGATTACTATTTCCCCCCTTTTTCCCATTTAAAAAAAAAAATAAGACATTGCATTTGAATTCAAAAACTTCTTAAAAACATTAAATAACAACAACTAAAAAACTAACAATAATTACATTTTTAGGACAATTTTTAAAATGAATCACAATTTAAAACAGGGGAGAAAGTAAAACTAATATAAAAAAAAGAAACCTAGATATTAAAAAACTTTTATTTGTATTAAAATCGTAAAATTAACAATGATTAAAAATTTGGACCATAATTTTTAAAGGGGTGGCCCGGAAAGGGCAGCGGAAGGCCCGGTCAGATGACCAAAAAGCCCCAAAAAGGGGGGTTTACCCATCGGGACTAAGACCCGCGTTAGGAAATTTTTTGTCCTGTTTCCGGAACCTTACCAAACCTAACCTAGTTTTACATATACTCAGATTTATATTAGTTAAAACGTTTTAAAACAGGTAAAAACAAGAATAGATGTGTAGTGACAATTTTTCTTTAGAAATTTTCGGGACAAAAAACTTACAAATTTTAGTTGTTGTCCCATGATGAAAACGTTACTGTGCACCCCTTTGGTGTAATTGATAGTCCTTTAAACCCCAAAAAACCAGCTAATCTAACCTTTTTTTGTCTCAAAACCTTTTCCTCAGAAAAAAATTTGGACCCAGTATTTTTCCCCCCTGGGGGGAAAAGGGGTTTAATAATGTAACTTTTAAACCATTAATTTTGCGCCGGGAACTTTCCCCTTATTCAGTTTTAAACATTTTGTTGTTTTTATGTTTTTTTCCCTGCTTTTTAAAAAAGGGAAACAAATAATTTTAATTTCAAATTTACAAAAAAAGAAAACGCTATGCCCACATTGGTAAGATTCCACATTTTTTTTAACCCAAGCATACCATTAAAAGCAACTGATAAAAAAATGTTTTAACTTGCTCCAGTAATCTAATCTCGGGTCGTGATTTGTGCCCAAGGATAGTGGCTGCCACAGTTTTGGTAGCACTGGGTACTTGAGCAGCAGAAAGAGGGGATCGTCTACATTTGTTACCCGTCATAACGCGTTTTAAAGGTTGGTAATTGTTTTGTTGTGAGCGGGAGGGTTGTGGCGCCGGAAAGTAGGGGGGCCCAAAGGTTTTAAATTTTTGCAACCCTAGAAAAAAATAAGAGTTTTTCTTTAAAAGGGATCTTTTAAATTTCTTTTAAAAGGGTAGTGAGATGTTCTGTGTCGTAAAGACATTCTTTATGAATTCTTTTCCCACTTCTGCGGCTGGGGTTTTAGTGGTTTTTTGTGTAAAAGTCTTACCCCACTGGTCCGACATTTGTTGGGGAAAATTTTTTTCACCGCAAGTAGTTTTTTCGGTTTAATACAGGAAGCTAAGATGAGAAGTGTATATAGTCCCAAGAGAAGAGGTGACCATAGGTTAAACTGAATAAAAACATTAGAGTTAATATTTTGAAAAAAAATGCATATGTAAGAAGGGGGGTTAGACCTTTTTGCTGTAGTCCAAAAACACAGTGGTTTTCATCCAGTGTCAGTGTGGTGTTATCGGTGCCAGTGTTGTTTTAGCAGTTTTTAGGGGTATGCTTTTGGATTTTTCCCGATGCCTGATATCTGTTTCTCCCAAAAGAAACCTGGCGGTTATTAATTTGGTTCACTAAAATTCATGATGTGTCGCCCGCTGTTTTTGTTGAACGAAGACGCCCACTTTGTTTCGCCCCTTCTGAATTTTTTTTTGGGGTGTTCCTAAAGTTTGAGTTCAAGGATTCTTGATGTTTCGCCTTGTTACTTTTGTCAAACAGTTTCCCGCCTCCGATTTTTTAGCAGGGAAAATACCCCCCAAACCTTTGGGTTAGTTTTAAATTGGGGCCTTTTGTGTTAATTTTTTTTTTCACTGATTTCTTTGATGAAGGTTGATTTTTTTGAAGTTTTTTTCATAATTTTCGTCCGTCTTTTATATAAAAAAGGGAGGGAAAGGGATTTTAAATTAAATGGAAAAAAAGATGCATTTGGCAAAGAAAATTGATTTATTCCCGGGAACATAACTTTTGCTGCGAGTGAAGTGACATCTATTTGTAGCAGTGCTAAGGGACAAGGGGCGTGGAAAAGGGGCCCTCCACCGCCTCGCCTTTATAAAAGGGGACTTAGTGAAAAAAAAATGAACAAACATAGACAGTACCTTAAAAAAAAATTTTGGCTGACATAAAAAAAAAAATGCTTTGGAAATTCGAGAAAGTGAATGGAAGCGAAACATAATTCTCGGGAATTTAGACTTAAAAGATATCCTTAAGAGGACGTAATTACTTTGCAACATTCTCTCCGATCAGCGTTTTTAAAGGGGGAAAGTAAGTTCCCCGTCTTCTAAAAACCCTGCTCATTTTTTTCACTATAATTACCTTTCCATAATTTACTATCGCATTTGTTTTGGGTCTTTTTTCGAAAGGTGAAGCCCAGGATTTTTGTTTTAATTCATTTTATAACTTCCCAAATTTTAAAGCCCAATTTTGTTGGGGGAGGTCGAGTTTTGCTCAAACCCCCCAATGACAGCATCGAAACCCAAAACCCTGCCCCAAAGCTGTTGTATGCCACGCCCGGGGGAAATTAAAACAGTAAAGGGGGACTATGTAATAAAGGCTGGGAAAGGAAGGGGGGGTACGTCACAAAAAACGAAAAGAAGTATGTGAAGAGCTAAACAGAAAATTTAAGGTAGTATTTTCGTGGAGACGGGACTAAAATACGGTACGTTGGAATGGAAAGGGTTTTACCCCAAAGTGCGGGGAACACTACACCCAACCGAGGAGGACATAAAGAGGCAAAAAAAAACCCAGATACCTAAAAGGGCAGTGCGCCCAAAACAAAAACTCCCCTTTGGTTGGAGAGGAAGCAGAAGCACTTTTGTATGTCACTAACACCCAATCTTTAACATATCAGAACAGGGAAAACTCCCTGAGGCGGGGGAAAGACAGAAAACATATAGTTCCAAATTTTTAAAAAAGGAGAGATGCACCTAGTACTAAACTTCAGATTAAGTAAAAGACTTTTAAATTTTTTGCGAGTCAGGGGGAAAACCCCTTATCAGGAAAAGACTGGGTGGAGCCTAGAAAGGAGGGTTTTTAAACATGAAAAACCAGACTGCATAAGGGGGGAAATTTCCCGTGTCACAAACCCCTACTGGAGTTTTTAGGGACAAGGTGAAAAAAGGGTTATGCAGGAAAGGAAGGGGGGTAAATTTGCATTTTCTGGACTGTAAGGGGCCCCAAAAACGCAAACCCAGTCCCAGAGCAGGCAGGAAAAACAGGAAAGGCACTGAAAAATGGATAAAAGAATACCTAAAGGGAAAGGGAAAAATGGTAATGGTAGTGATGGGGGTGCCAAAGGGGGCCCGGTACCACCAGCGGGGTTTCTCCCAAAAGGTAGCCCAAAGGGGGCGGTGCTTTTTCTGGTATATTTATTTATTTATTTTTTTAAATTTATTTATTTATTTATTTTTTTTGGAACATAAATACAGAGAATTTAAAAAAGAATACAGTTAAATGCAGCATCCCAAAACCCAACTTAAATTTACATAGCATTACTGGCAGTTTAAAATTAACTTAAGATTAAACTAAGCAATAAATTCAGGGGGAAAAAAAATTATTGAAAAACAGATAAAAAATTTAACCCACAAATGAGTATTACAAAAACGGGTTTCGTAGGGTTTTGCTTGCATTGGCTTTTCAACATTTATTTATTTTTTTTTTTAAATTTATTTTTTATTTTTTTTAATTTAAACATGTACGGGAAAAGTACAAGGAATAAATTTTTTTAAAGTGCAACATCCCAAAAGCCCTTGATGTGAGCATTATGGGCGGGTTTAAAATTTAAACTTAAGTTTAACAACAATTTATTGGACTGTGAAGGCCACAAGGGGACTGAACACATTACTCCAGGCTGGGGGCCCTGTTACCCAAATCCCCCTCCCCTTACACCTTTCTACTTTTTATTGGACTGATGAAGCCACTTTTTGTGGGGGAAACTTTTCCCTGAAAAAGTTTCCCAAATTATGTTGCATAAGTGTCTCAATTTTTAAAACTTGTGGGTTTTTCAAACCATTCATCACAAAAATTATTGAAAAACAGATAACAATTTAGTACAAAGGGGAGTATTAAAAAGACGGGGCCACTTTGGTCATTACTTTTGTTGCTGGTAATCATTGAATGTTAGGTAATAAAGGGTTAAAATTTAACAAAGTTTGGGGGGGTCACGGGGTTGACATTTTTGTTATACAAAAAATGAGTTTACATTTATGAGATAAAATTTTGAATACAGTTATTCGTATTTATTTGGGTTGTGGGTGAGTAAGTTTTTTTGGGGAGAGACTTGAATTTAAAAAGACATTGTTTCTTTTATAGTCAAGGTAATGAATTCCAGATTTTTTGGCCTTTTATGTGCATTTTAGTTTTTTCATAGCGTGAAAATTTGGCACGAGGAACATCAAAGATTTATCTGTGGGCTTGTGTTATTGGGCATGTGTTTGTTGAGGTTGGTAAGGGATTTTGAGGGGGAGGGGGTTTTTGTCGAGTTTAAATTTTTTTTCAGAGTTAAATGATGTCAAAAAGTTAAATGTATGTTGGGAGGTAAGTAATAAAATATGGATTTTTTTGTATTGTGAGTTGATTTAGAGTTTTTTAATATTTGGAGGGTGTGCTGTCTGGGAGTGGGAAAATTTTTATCATTCTGACCCGCGCCTTTTGTTGGGGATTAGTGGTTGGTTTTTTTTTTTCCCCTTTTCCTTTTTTTTGAGAGGGGTTTTATTCCAAATTTTTTTTTTGGGCTTGTACCTTTTTGTTTTTTCATCTTTTGGAAATTTTTTTTTTTTTTTTTTTATTTTTTTGGGGATTTTCTTTTTCCCCGGTTTTTTTTTTTTTTTTTTT
This sequence comes from Cherax quadricarinatus, assembly GCF_026875155.1. Classification (NCBI taxonomy): domain Eukaryota; kingdom Metazoa; phylum Arthropoda; class Malacostraca; order Decapoda; family Parastacidae; genus Cherax; species Cherax quadricarinatus. The sequence goes on along the minus strand of NC_069411.1, from coordinate 65,215,609 downwards.
TTTTTCCATTTTCTTCCTTTTTTTCTTTTTTTTTTTTTTTTTTTTTTTTTTTTTTTTCTTTTTTTTTTTAATTTCCCCCCTTTTTTTCCCCTTTTTTAAAATTTTTTTTTTTTTTTTTTTTTTTTAATTTTCTGGGTTTTGGGTTTTTTTTTTTTTTTTTTTTTTTTTCTTTTTCCCCCTTTTTTCTTTTTTCTTTTTTGAGATGGTTTATTTTGGGTTCCCCTGGCCCAAATTTATTGGTGAGGTTTGGGGGGAAAAAGGGGGATTGTTTTTTAGGGCCCGGGGTATAGGGAAATTAAAAAGTTTTCGATGGTATTTTTAAGGGGTTTTAAAATTTTTTTTTTTTGGATTTAAATTTTGGGTTTTTAATATTTGTTTTTTGAAAATTTTATCAAGGGGGAAAATTTTTGGAAATTTTTTGTATGGGGTTTTTTGTTAGGGTTTTTCCAATTTTTCAAAATTCGTTTTAATTTAAAAAAAGGGTTTAAAATTTAAAATTTGGATTTTTTTTAGTTTTTTCCCTGGTAGATTGGTTTAGAAAATTTAAAGCCCCCCCCCCCCCCCCCCCCCCCCCCCCCCAAAAAAATAAGGTTAAGGGGTGGAAAGTAACTTTTTTTTTAAAACAGGGAAAAAAATTTTGTTTAAAATTTTTTTTTTATTTTTTAGGAAAAGGGGGGGGGGGGGGGGGTTTTTTTGGCCAAAAGGGATGGGATTTTAAGGGGGATTATTCTTTAAACTTTTTGGGCCTTTTAATTTTTTGGGGTTAAATTTAAATTTTTGGCTTTTTGGGTGTGGGGTTTTCCCCTGAAGGTTTTTAAACCCCCAAAAAGCAAAAAAAACAGGGGTGGGGTTTTGGTTTTTTTTAGGGGTTTTTGGAGGGGGGTTTTAAGGTTGGAAAATGGTTTTTAGTGTGAGAAGGGCAGTTTGCGGCACGTGTTCGTATATTGGAGAGGAACCCAAAACCCTTTTTTGGGTTTCTTTTTTTGGTTTTTTTTTGGTTATTTTTTGTTAAAAAGGCACATTTTCAGCTCTGTTACCAAAAATTTAATGTAGTAGGGTTTTTTCGTATTTTGAGTAAGTTCGGGTTTGGGCCTAAACCCGGTTGTTTTTTTCTGTAATTCGGTTTATTTTCGTATTTGGTAGGTGTTGGGTCGGGGTTTTAGGGGGGGAAAAAAAAAACGTATGTAGTGTCTCTTTCAAAAAAGTGGGGTTTTAGTAGTTACGATGGGATTGTTTGGGAGGTTTTTTTTTTGTATATGGGAAAAGGGAAAGGGGAAGGGGGGCCCCAAAGGGTTTTTTCCCTGTGGGACACCAAATGTAATTGGCCTTTTGCGGAAAAAGTTTGCCCTTGTTTTACACATATTGGGTTTTGTTGTGAGGTAAAACTTTAGGTAGTTGAGGGTGGCCCCCTTATACCCCCAGTTCGACAATTTTATGGGGGAGCATATCCCTGGTCAACTGTATCGAAAAACTTTACGTAAGCCAAAGAAGACCCCAAAAGGGTCTTCTTTTTTCTCTTTTTGCTGTTAAATATGTTTTTAGATTTTGGAAAAATAGCATCGTTATAATTTTTTTTTAGGCCCGAACCCCTAAATTTACAGGGGTTGGTTTTTGTTGTGGAGATTGAGGTAGGAATAGTACCTTAAGGAAATTTAAATTTTTTAAAGGGTTTTTGAGAGAGAATGACAGACGGGAAAGGGGCCAGATTCGAGGTGTCCCTCTTTTACAGGCGGGCCCTGATGCAAACGTTTCAGAATTCAAAAGGATGAGAAAATGGGAGTTTAACCCCCCCAAGTGCAAAGTCATGAAGATTGGGGAGGGTCAGAGAAGATCACCCGACCGGGGTAAGGGGTAGGGGGGAAAAAAATGCAAAAATCACTCAAGGAAAAGGTCTTGGGGTTTATTTTAAAACCAAAACAAAATTCTGAGAAAAGCACTTTAACCAGCAAATAGGGTTGGCCAAAAAAAAGAACAGCATTTCAACACCTTAGCAAAAGGGAAAGGGTCAAGACTCTGTACACCATGGGGCGTCAGAATCATATTGGGGAAAAGCAACGCCCGTTAGGGACACATACCTGTTTAAACCTGTCAAGAAAAAATTTTAAAAGGAAAGTGCCCAAAAATTTGCAAGAAGGTAGTCCCGGAAACTAAGGCAAAAGGGTTTAGGGATATTTCCTGTCCCCCGGACAGGGAGAGATTTTTTCCCCTTTAAATGTCCCCCCCTTTTTTCCTGTCCTCCGGCAGGGGGATAGGGGGGAACATGATAACGGGCTATTTCATTAAAGGGAAATTGAAGGATGGGTTTTAGAGATTGGGGGCCAACAACAAGGGGGGCACAACTGGAAGTTTAAGACTCAGGTGACCAGGGATTTTTAAGTATTTCTTAAAGCAATAGAATTTTTCAGGGAATTTGGGAAAAATTGGAGAGTGAGTAGTGGAGGGGGCTCCCTGCACAGTTTTAAGAAGAGATGCGGAAAAAAGCTCATGGGCAAGAAGTGGATCTAGTAGCCCAAACAGCAAAAAAGGCAGGGCCCGGAGCTGTGACTGAATCCTGCAATTTTTTAACAGTCTAAAAATTTTTGAAAGAAAATTTGATTCCTATTACATTTATAGCCCCGGGTTTTTGGAATCAGGGGTTCCTGGCAGGTAGGGGGAAAATTGTGACAGGGCCTTTAAATCATTTATAAAACCTTTGGGTCAAGAATGTGTTTGTTTTCCCTACAGTGAGAATTTTATCTGTCCCGCCAAATGCTCTTTAAAGATTTAAACAAATATTTTTTAAAAAGTAAAGGGCTGGTCAAAAGGGATTTTAAAAAAAAAAAATTTTCCCAAAAAAATTTTTTTGGTGGGGGTCTACAGAATTGATTGTAATTATTTATGTGAGGGCAAAAATGGGCAAAACTCTGTAAGTTTGGATATCATAACAAGGTATTCGATACAAACTTCCGGGAATCTAATTGGGAATTTTAAGCCACATCAGAGTTGCAATAACCCAGCAAATTGGTTGGAAAACCAGATTCCTTGTCCCTTGTTTCCCCCTGGGTTGAACTGAATAATTTTTTTTTTTTTTTTTTTTTATTCGCCCGGTTTTTCTCCCGGGCCCCGGGTCTTTTCCCAAATTAGTGGTTTACCCCCGGGCCCTTTGGCTCCCCTTTTTGGGGGAGTGTTTTCGAGACTTAAGTCTCCCCTGGGGGGGAGGTAAAAGTACCTCCCCATCTTTTTTTTTCAAATGTCCCCAGGCCTAGCCCCATTCCCCGCCCCCACGGGGGTCGTAGGGAGAAGCTAGGCCTCTGAATATTTTAGAATCGGAAATTATAAAGCACGATTAAAGTTCAAAATATAATAATAGTATAAAATTATTAAAATTTAGATGCATTTCTAGTTAAGGCTACCATGCAGGGTCTAAATCTGAACTTTACGAATACCTTCGAATATTTATGTATGCAATAATTTATGTCTGCAAAATTTCGCAAAAATCATTCTGAACCTAACAAAAAAAAATGTATTTCACTGTGTTTGCCCTATTTTTAAATTAACGTAACTTATCTAAAATTTTATATTAGTTGGATTTGCTAAATTAATTGCCTTTTTATAATAAGGTTAGGTAAGTTTTCTAGGTTCCTTTCGTACAAAAATATTAATTTTTTCTTTAACAAAAATAAAAAGAAATCTTAAACATATAAGAGAAATTTTTTAGAAAGGACATAATTTTAAAAGAGTTCTTGCTAAGTGACCAATTTTCCTATTCGGTGGATGTGTATACGGATGTCTTACCTGTTTTGGGAATGCGGATGCGGGTGCAAATTTCGGATATCTGCTTACATTAAAATGTGGATGGGATGCGGATTGTGGATGTCACATCTTGACATCCTTGCGGATGGGGGATGAGGATGCAGATTTTGCGGATAGTCATACAACACCAGGTTTTTTTTTTACCATATGGCAAATACTCCCTTTTGAGTGTTCTTATGTTCTCTGTCTTTTTGCACAGGTCATTAAGTTTTGAAGCTAGCAATGTAAAATTTGTAAAGCATAAGAACAAGTAGGTGGGAAATAAACATACAAGCTACTGTAATTTAGGTTGTAATATCCGCCACATCCTCTTTGGCACAGATGCGGATGCAGATGCGGATATTTTTTTAAATGTGATTGTGAATGAGGATGCGGATGTGGATATCTCATTTAGAAAAAAATGAGGATGCGGATGTGGGAAAGCAGATGTAAGAAATTGTGCGGATGTATGCCAACCAGGGGGAAGCAAGCAGCCAGGGAAATGACACGGCTGCAATACTAGGGGAGGCAAGTGTCGTCATGCTTACAGCTTCGTTGTCTCAACTCTAATGGTTTCCTCCGCAAACACGGTAGTTGTCCTGGTTCAGGATGTCCTCCTGTAGAAAGTGATGATCCAGAGCCACCTCAGGCACCTGAACCCACTCCAACAGATCTCATCTCATCAGACAATATCTTAGAAGCAATTAATTAAAGCAACAGGTACCAGGACACTCACACATATTCCCAGAGCAGCCCGTCCACACGCAGCTGAGTAACTTACAGATCTCCTGAAAAAAGTAGTAAATGATGGTTCCACTATCTTAAATGCTCCACCAACCATCAAGGCATGGCACAACTTGCTACTTTTTGGCAATGTCTGCTTAACTGTGCCGGAAAGAAGGGGAAAGAGGCTAGCCTCAATGATAATTAAATCCTTAAGAGATTTTCCTAGAGCTGATAACCTCATTCGCCTTCCCCGTCAACACAAAAAAGGGAGAGGCAGAACCCCCACTCACTCTACTGACAGTGAAAAAGTCAGAGTCCAGGTGAGCAAGAAAATTGAAGAGGGCAACAGTGGGGGCAATCAGAATTACTGCCAGTGAAGATACAGTTGCTCCCAGGGATGCTGACACGGCTGAAGCACTTAGAGGAAAGCACCCTGCCAGGGAAACCAGGGGCACCAACAGTTCCAACACCTCTGTCCCCACTGTGGAACCATTGATTGTGGAAGACTCAGACATTTACAAAACAATAATGTCGTTCCCACCTGGCTCTGCTGGGGGTTACACTGGAATAAGGCCACAGCATTTAAAGGAAATGGTTAATTCAGTTATTGGGAAAATTGCAGAGACACTGTTTTCAGAGATCACAAGGTTCGTCAACAATTCCTTGGCTGGTCTGATTCCTGATGAAATTAGACCTTTCTTTATTGGTGCAACAGTTTGTGCACTCAAAAAGAAGGATGGAGGAATTCGGCCAATTGCAGTAGGCAACACGTTACGCTGCCTCGTATCCAAAGCTGCTGTCTGAAGTATTTGTGCACTGGCAGCCATGATACTTCAACCAAACCAGCATGGTTTTGGGGTCTCTCTAGGAAGTGAAGCAGTGGTTCATGCAACAAGGGAGTATATCAACAACCTGCCTGAGGACAATGCAGAGGTAAAATTAGATTTCAAGAATGCATCTAATCTGAAAAGAGACGTGGTATTAGCAGCAGTACAAGAACATTTCCCTGGTCTCTTCCTTTTTGTTTCAGCTGAGTATAGTAAGGAATCAATGCTTCTCTTTGGAGAGCATGAAATCACATCATCAGAGGGTGTCCAACAAGACGATCCTCTTGCACCATTCCTCCTTCTGTATAGCAGTTTAGGGAAATCACAGTCAGACTGACCAGTGAGCTAAACATCTGTTTCTAGATGATGCCACACTAGCAGGTACAAAGGAGTCCCTCCTAGAATGATCTTACACAGGTAATGACATGGAGACAGGAAAGGGGTCTCATCCTGATTCCATCCAAATGTGAAATCATCTCAGTCAGTCAACAAGTGTTTAAAAGCAGTGAGATCAAAACTACCAGGAGCAGCAGTCATTGCCCCCACAAATAGTGTCTTGCTATTAGCATCTCTGGGAAGCAGTGCCATTGACACAATCCTCAGGAAGAAAATGGATGAGTTAAGGAGAATGGAGCAACGAATAGGCAATCTGGACACCCACGATGCCTTGCATCTTCTCACAAAGTGCTTGAGTCTGCCCAGGTTGACATATTTCCTAAGATGTGCACCTTCATATGTTAACCCTATACTGCACGAATATGACAGTATCCTGAGGCAGATCTTTATGAAAGTACTTAACCTTACTCTAGAAGACGGGCAGTGGAACCAAGCTACACTTTCAGCCAGACTAGGAGGCATTGGTGTCCGCAAGTCATCACAGATTGCGCTACCTGCTTTTCTGTCCTCATGTATTACATCCAGAGGGCTTGTAGCAGCGATTCTCCCTGAACATCTTAAGGACAAGATTGGAGTCCAGGACCAAAAGTTCATTGACGGAGCCATGATCTGGAATTTTCTAATGGGCTTTGAAACCTGACCTGCTCCCCCAACAACTACAAACAGTCGCACTGGGATGGTCCAATAGTGAAAAATATAGCCTCAACAATGCTTCAGAGTGTGTCAGGGAAGGATAGAGCCTGCCTCCTGGCAGTGAGAGCCCCTCATGCAGGGGACTTTCTGTTGCCTGTTCCCAACTCCAGCCTTGGCACACGCCTCGACCCACAGGCCAACCGCATCGGTGTTGCCCTTCGACTTACCGCCCCTATTCTCGCCAAACACATGTGATTTGTGGCAGTGAAGCAGCAGACCGATTCGGGACCATGGTGTTGTGTGCCGTAAATCCAAGGGAAAGATTACAAGACATGAAGAGGTTAATAACATTATCAAGAGGAGCCTCACAACAGCCAGATGCCCAGCAGTAAGGGAGCCATCCCAGCTATGCAGATCTGATGGCAGCCAGAAGCGTCCAGATGGTATCACCCTTCAAGCCTGGACAGACGGGAAGCAGGTGGTGTGGGACCATACATGTGCATCTACCTTGGCTGATACCTATCTCCAATACACCAGGGAGGAAGGAGGGGCAGCTGCCACCTTCAGGGAGTCCCAAAAGTCTAGAAAATATGGAGAACCTGCCCATCACTATATGTTTGTTCCCATAGGCTCAGAGACCCTTGACTCATGGGGAAAGAATGCATCTAAATTCCTTATGGAGCTGGGAAAAAGACTCATCAGGGTAACTAGGGATCCCAGTGCGGTTGTTCAAAGGGGTAATACCTGCTGTATTTTGGGCACACGCCCCAGCTCCTATGCCAAATCAAAATCGAGAACAACGTCCAGTATTGGGCCCCTACTTAAACAAGATGGGTCCTACACAGATGACAACAAGGAAATGAGTGAGCTACTCCCAAATCCCAATATGACTCAGTTTTTAGCAAGCCGCTAACCAGACTGAGAGTCGAAGATCAAAATGAATTTTTTATGAGAGAGCCACAAAATTTGATTAACACAAGCCTATCCGATGTTATCCTGACGCCAAATGACTTCGAACAGGCGATAAATGACATGCCCATGCACTCTGCCCCAGGGCCAGACTCATGGAACTCTGTGTTCATCAAGAACTGCAAGAAGCCCCTATCACGAGCCTTTTCCCATCCTATGGAGAGGGAGCATGGACACGGGGGTCGTCCCACAGTTACTAAAAACAACAGACATAGCCCCACTCCACAAAGGGGGCAGTAAAGCAACAGCAAAAGAACACAGACCAATAGCACTAACATCCCATAACATAAAAATCCCTTTTAAAGGGGCCTAAGAAGCAAGATCACCACGCATCTAGAAACCCATCAGTTACACAACCCAGGGCAACATGGGGGTTTAGAACAGGTCGCTCCTGTCTGTCTCAAATATTGGACCACTACGACAAGGTCCTAAAAAGCCCCTAGAAGACAAAAAGAATGCAGATGTAAATATATACAGAACTTTTGCAAAAGCCTTCGACAAGTGTGACCATGGGGTAATAGCGCACAAAAAAGCGTGCTAAAGGAATAACAGGAAAAGTCGGTCCCATGGATCTATAATTTCCTCACTAACAGAACACAGAGAGTAGTCGTCAACAGAGTAAAAATCCGAGGGAGCTACGGTGAAAAGCTCTGTTCCACAAGGCACAGAAATCGCTCCCATCTTGTTCCTCATCCTTATACCGACATAGACAAGGATGTCAGCCACCAGCACCGTGTCTTCCTTGCAGATGACACCCGAATCTGCATGACAGGGATTCCATTGCAGACACTGCAAAGCTCCAGGGAGACATCAACCAAATCTTTCAGTGGGCTGCAGAAAACAATATGAAGTTCAACGATGAGAAATTTTTAATTACTCAGATATGGTAAACATGAGGAAATTTAAATCTTCATCAGAGTACAAAAAAAATTCTGGCCACAAAAAAGAGCGAAACCCCCAACGTCCCAAAAAACCTGGGGGGTGACAGTCGAGGACTCACCTTCAAGGACCATAACATTGTATCAAACGCATCTGCGAAAAATGACGGAGATAAGAGAACCTTTAAAACAGGGAGCCAAGCCATATGACCCCTTCAGGGCACTTGTTCTATCTAGGCGGGAAAATTGCTGCACACTAACAGCACCTTTCAAGGGAGGTGAAATTGCCGACCAAAGAAAATGTACAGAGAAACTTTCACGGCGCGCATAAGGGGAGATAAAACACCTCAATTATTGGAGCCCCTTGAGGTTCCAAAACCCTGTATTCCTGGAACGCAGGAGGGAGAGATACATGATATATACACCTGGAAAATCCTAGAGGGACTAGTACCGAACTTGCACACGAAAATCACCCACTACGAAAGCAAAAGACCTTGGCAGACGATGCACCATCCCCCCAATGAAAAGCAGGGTGTCACTAGCACGTTAAGAGACCATACAATAAGTGTCAGGGGCCCGAGACTGTTCAACTTCCTCCCAGCACACATAAGGGGGGTTACCAACAGACCCCTGGCAGTCTTCAAGCTGGCACCGGACAAGCACCTAAAGTCAGTTCCGGATCAGCCGGGCTGTGGCTCGTATGTTGGTTTGCGGCAGCCAGCAGCAACAGCCTGGTTGATCAGGCTCTGATCCACCAGGAGGCCTGGTCCCCAGACCGGGCCGCGGGGGCGTTGACCCCCGGAACTCTCTCCAGGTAAACTCCAGGTTATAATCGGTTATACACACTAACAACATGTACAATACATGCCACCTTTATATCAACAATGTACTCTTAAATTTCTGTACCATATTATGTAATAAAATATTCCTATTGGTAAACAAAAAAGAATGAAAAGTTGGGGTGGTAGGGAAGTGGAATATTCAAACGGCTTTAGGAAGAAATCCAAATATTCTCATTTGAAGCTCTATTTATCCCCCTTCTGCAAGGCTATTGGTCCCACAATTTACACCAGAGATGGACCCCATCCTATATATATTATATATATATATATATATATATATTAATATATATATATATATATATATATATATATAAATATATATAATATAATATATATATATATATATATATTTCAATAAGATCACAGTAACAGGTGATTTCAGAATATGCAAAATAACCACTCTGAAAGAATAGAGAAATTCCAAGCGCTTTCGTGACTACTCCAATTGTCAAGGAACTATGAAAGTATATATATATAATATATATTATATATATATAATATATATATATATTATATATATATATATATACTATATATATATATATATATAATAGGATGGGGTCCACCTCTGGTGTAAATTGTGGGACCCATAGCCTCGGAGAAGTGGATCAAAAGGCTTCAAGGAAAAATATTTGGATTTCTTCCTGAAGCCGTTTGAATATTCCACTTCCCCTACCACCCCATCTTTTCATATATATTTTTTTTTACAATAGGAATATTTTATTACATAATATGGTACAGAAGATTTAAGAGATACATTGTTGATATAAAGGTGGCATATACGGTACATGTTGTAACGTGTGTATCACCGATTATATGGCGAAAATCTCATCCAGCTCCTCAGAGCTGGGGCGTGTGCCCAAAATACAGCAGGCATTACCCCTTTGAACAGCCGCACTGAGCCGCTGGAACAGAAAACTAGCTGCCCTGGGATCCCTAGTTACCCTGATGAGTCTTTTTCCCAGCTCCTTAAGGAATTTAGATGCACTCTTTCCCCATGAGCCAAGGGTCTCTGAGCCTATGGGAACAAACATATATATACATATATATATATATATATATATATATATATATATATATATATATATATATATATATATATATATATATTTATATATATATATATATATATATACATATATATATATATATATATATATATATATATATATATATATATATATATATTATATATATATATATATATATATATATATATATTATATATATATATATACGTGTGGAAAATTGCATTTATCTGAATGTAACTCATTATGTACATAACAGTAAATGATAACAAAGATAATTATTATTTATCAAAGTTACATAGACAAGTAGGAATTTGGGACACCTAGGTCGCAAAAATGTACCCCTTCGATACCTACAACTGTCATATCCACAAGTTGCTCTAGGCCTACTAATTGCAAATGAAATATGTATCACCAGGAATTCTGGTAAATATATAAATTTGAGGACTGTATATTAAAATTAATAAACGATTATATATATACAATTTACATAACAGAAGGAGATATCTTAATATCACTCACCAATTTGACTGGAGATTAATGTGTATCATACTCAGAAAACCTCACTGTCTATCTATGAAAATAACACTGGCCAGAGTTACAACATAAACTTATCTGAGGTTCCTGGAGCTGTCTTGTCCAGTCGCCTGATATCTCAAGTTATGCAGGAATGCACATCCAAAAATTTTGCCTCCTATTTGAGAGGTGTCAGTCCAATTTTACCTCTAGAGCACGAAAAATTCTTCCCATTATTCACTAACGAAGAATACCTATTTATATCAATGGCTAAGGAAGGACAAATTATTGGAGTGGTGGTGTCAAAGTAATTTCAACAGGAGTAATAAACACCTTTTGTACAGGCCAATTAGCTTCATTTACCAACCAGCTCGGTCCTTTAAACCATGATACAGCATTTACAAATTTAGCATAAGGTAAACCTCGAGACAAGAAATCAGCTGGATTCTCCTCACCAGGTATATGATTAAATGTTAACATATGATGACCCAAAAATATTATACTTCTCTTGCATCTGATTAATTTCAGCAACTCTGTTTTGTAGGTACACAATTTTACTGTTTCCATTACGAATCCATTGTAAGGATACCTCATTATCAGACCAAATTACAGTGTCACTAATATTTATCTCCTGCAACTTATTTCTTATATAATTAGCTAATTTGACACCTACATAAATGGCTGTTAATTCAACTGAGGCAAGGTATGTGATTTAATTTGAGACACTTTAGCCTTAGACATAACAAGAGAAATAACACTATTACATTGAAGGTAAGCAACGGCTCCATATGCCAATTTTGAAGCATCACAAAAAATGTGTAGTACATTTTTCCCATTTGGATTGGCCACCTGGCATGGGAACTCCAACATTGGAATTTTTCATAATCACCAATTAATTCATCCCACCTGTTAATGAATTCCTCAGGTAGAAATTTCACCCAAGCACATTTAAGTTTCCATGCTTTTCCCGTATTAATAATTTCCCTCTTATAGTAAGGGGTGACACTAAACCTAGTGGATCAAAACATCTGGAAACTTCAGCAAGCAAGACTCTCTTAGTTAATTTATTTGGGCATACTGTAATTATTAGGTTTTACATTAACAAATCTCTCTCAGTATCCCAAGTTAATCCCCAAAACATTACTACATTTTTGCACTTCATCTCCAGGGAAATCTTTACTTATTTCGTCCTTTAATTTGGACGAATTACTATTCCATTCCCTCAGAGGCATATTTGCACTTTGCATTATTCATTAGCCTCTCCATAAGTCATTAACAGTTCCTCTTCAGTTAACGTCACACCAGGAAATTTCCACATAAAATTGTTTGCTCATTACTTTACTCAATGGACTTTCCACACGTTTAAGGAGTGCATTTATCGTCGCTTGAAGTAGGAACGGACTGGATGTAGCACCAAATAATACGCTCCTAAAGCGAAAGGTTTTCAGAGGGCTAAGTGGTCACTAGGATTCTCAGGCCATAAGAAGCGGGTACAATCCCGGTCAGCCTCTTGTAAACCCACTCTTAGGAAAGCTTTACTTATGTCAGCCGTAAAGGCATAATTCTTCATCCTGAAATTTAATAAGATATCTCCTAATTTTTCCGTCAACGATGGACCTGTCATCAAACAGTCATTTAAAACTAGGTACATTTTTGTTACTCCTGGCACTACAATCAAACACAATCCTCAAAGGAGTGGTCTTAGAATCCTTCTTCACTCCGTGATGTGGCAAATAGTGCCCATAAATTTTGGCTTGCTCAGGGGGTACCTCTTCTATAAATTTATTAATTAATTGTTCAGCAATTATATCAATTATATCAATTATATTGCCAGGCATACCATCTAAAGGGGACAAAAAGATACAAAACATCCAGGCCATGGGAAAACCTGGGTAGCCACAGCCACTCAAGAGGGAGAGGTTTTTTTAGTGCCAGGAAGGAAAAAAACTGGCAGGAAATGGCAGAAATCGTACACCAAATCCAGTCATTCCTGGAGTGGAACCACAGTCGATGGCCTCCACTCCAAACCAACAGATACAGATACTAATGCCGGAAAAAAAATCCCCCCCCCCAGTACCAACAATACCACCAGTCCGATAACATTCTTCTTTGCAAATATACAGGGTCTAAAGCCAGCAACAAACAACAAAATACCTTTCATCCGTGGACTGCTTGCAGAGGCAAAGGCAATGTTCGCGGCTTTCACTGAGACCCACATAAAGGATCACTTGGACAATGAAATATGGATCCAGGTTACAACCTATACAGATGTGACAGAGTGAACAGGCAAAAGGGGGGGGTTGGCCTGTACATTGCAGAGTCACTTGTTTGCACAGAACTGCTTAATGCCTCAAATGACGTAGTGGAAGTTTTAGCAGTAAAGGTCGAGAACCAAAACCTAGTCATTGTGGTAGTCTACAAGCCTCCGGATGCAACATCCCAGCAATTCCAGGAACAGCTGTTAAAAATTGACCACTGTCTGGAAAATCTTCCAGCTCCTGCACCCAACATCTTGCTCCTGGGGGATTTCAACTTAAGGCACCTAAAATGGAGGAATATAGCAAATAATATTGTTGCAGAAATAACACCAGGAGGCAGCTCTGATGAAAACTCACACTCACACGAGCTTTTAAATCTCTGCACAAAATTCAATTTAAACCAGCAAATAATAGAGCCTACTAGACTGGAGAATACACTAGACTCATATCACTAACAATGATGATCTGATAAGAAATGTCACCATATCAAAAACAATATACTCAGATCACAACATAATTGAGGTTCAGACATGTATGCGAGGAGCCCCAGACCGACAAAATGAGACTAGTCACGAGGGAGCATTCACCAAATTCAACTTCAATAACAAAAACATAAAGTGGGACCAAGTAAACCAAGTCCTAACCGATATAAGCTGGGAAGATATACTAAGCAACACAGACCCAAACTTATGCCTAGAACAGATTAACTCGGTGGCACTCGATGTATGCACAAGGCTTATTCCTCTAAGAAAAAGGAGGAGTAGATGTAAAATAGAAAGAGACAGGCGCTCCCTTTACAGGCGACGGAAAAGAATAACAGAGCGGCAAAAAGAGGTCAATATATCTGAAATGCGCAGGGAGACACTGGTCAGAGAAATAGCAAGCATCGAACTTAAGCTAAAAGAATCCTTTAGGAGTCAGGAATCGCGGGAAGAACTAAAAGCTATAAATGAATCGAAAGAACCCAAAGTATTTCTTCTCCTATGCCAAATCAAAATCGAGAACAACGCCCAGTATTGGGCCCCTACTTAAACAAGATGGTCCTACACAGATGACAGCAAGGAAATGAGTGAGCTACTCAAGTCCCAATATGACTCAGTTTTTAGCAAGCCGCTAACCAGACTGAGAGTCGAAGATCAAAATGAATTTTTTATGAGAGAGCCACAAAATTTGATTAACACAAGCCTATCCGATGTTATCCTGACGCCAAATGACTTCGAACAGGCGATAAATGACATGCCCATGCACCCTTTCCCCAGGGCCAGACTCATGGAACTCTGTGTTCATCAAGAACTGCAAGAAGCCCCTATCACGAGCCTTTTCCATCCTATGGAGAGGGAGCATGGACACGGGGTCGTCCCTCAGTTACTAAAAAACAGACATAGCCCCACTCCACAAAGGGGGCAGTAAAGCAACAGCAAAGAACTACAGACCAATAGCACTAACATCCCATATCATAAAAATCTTTGAAAGGGTCCTAAGAAGCAAGATCACCACCCATCTAGAAACCCATCAGTTACACAACCCATGGCAACATGGGTTTAGAACAGGTCGCTCCTGTCTGTCTCAACTACTGGATCACTACGACAAGGTCCTAAATGCACTAGAAGACAAAAAAATGCAGATGTAATATATACAGACTTTGCAAAACCCTTCGACAAGTGTGACCATGGCGTAATAGCGCACAAAATGCGCGCTAAAGGAATAACAGGAAAAGTCGGTCGATGGATCTATAATTTCCTCACTAACAGAACACAGAGAGTAGTCGTCAACAGAGTAAAGTCCGAGGCAGCTACGGTGAAAAGCTCTGTTCCACAAGGCACAGTACTAGCTCCCATCTTGTTCCTCATCCTCATATCCGACATAGACAAGGATGTCAGCCACAGCACCGTGTCTTCCTTTGCAGATGACACCCGAATCTGCATGACAGTGTCTTCCATTGCAGACACTGCAAGGCTCCAGGCGGACATCAACCAAATCTTTCAGTGGGCTGCAGAAAACAATATGAAGTTCAAACGATGAGAAATTTCAATTACTCAGATATGGTAAACATGAGGAAATTAAATCTTCATCAGAGTACAAAACAAATTCTGGCCACAAAATAGAGCGAAACACCCAACGTCAAAGACCTGGGAGTGATTATGTCGGAGGAACTCACCTTCAAGGACCATAACATTGTATCAATCGCATCTGCTAGGAAAATGACAGGATGGATAATGAGAACCTTCAAAACTAGGGAGGCCAAGCCCATGATGACACTCTTCAGGTCACTTGTTCTATCTAGGCTGGAATATTGCTGCACTCTAACAGCACCTTTCAAGGCAGGTGAAATTCCCGACCTAGAAAATGTACAGAGAACTTTCACGGCGCGCATAACGGAGATAAAACACCTCAATTACTGGGAGCGTTGAGGTTTCTAAACCTGTATTCCCTGGAACGCAGGAGGGAGAGATACATGATTATTACACCTGGAAAATCCTAGAGGGACTAGTCCCGAACTTGCACACGAAAATCACTCACTACGAAAGCAAAAGACTTGGCAGACGATGCACCATCCCCCCAATGAAAAGCAGGGGTGTCACTAGCACGTTAAGAGACCATACAATAAGTGTCAGGGGCCCGAGACTGTTCAACTGCCTCCCAGCACACATAAGGGGGATTACCAACAGACCCCTGGCAGTCTTCAAGCTGGCACTGGACAAGCACCTAAAGTCAGTTCCTGATCAGCCGGGCTGTGGCTCGTACGTTGGTTTGCGTGCAGCCAGCAGCAACAGCCTGGTTGATCAGGCGCTGATCCACCAGGAGGCCTGGTCACGGACCGGGCCGCGGGGGCGTTGACCCCCGAAACTCTCTCCAGGTAAACTCCAGGTTATAGGCAGTTAACAATTCTGGTGTCTTACTCAGTTCGCGGAGCTGAGCCTTTAATTGTCCATATGCCATTCTGTAATTAGTGGGCAATTCTGGATAGTTCAGTCTCCACGGAAGTCGTACCCAGTATTGTCCAGATTCAAATTTTGCATCTCTCAGGTATTGTTCCAGGGTAAAAGAATCGTCTGGACTTTCTTCATTTACATTTATTCCAATGCTGTCAAATTTCCCCAAAATTTTTAGCCACTGGCTCAACACCATCCTCTATGGAAGAATTATACTGGGGTACGATTTCATGAGTAAGACACACAGTTATGGTATTTTATTTTTCCTCTAGTCATAAATTATTTTTACGAGGAATCCTACCATACATTACATGGGCCTCCTGCAGTCTTAAAAAGGGGTGACACCACATTTCTTTACCATACCTTTTACAAAGGAGGCATAATAGTCACTACCTATCAAAATATTTATTGGGCATACAGAATCATCACTTACACCAGAAGGTGCTAAATTTACATTATGTGAAAGTCTTTCTGTAGCTTTACTAAGCCCTACTGTAGATATTTTCTCTGGAAGTCTATCTACAATTACTGCATTAACACTGTTTTTTCTCATTGCACAGCCTGACAGTTATATAAACAGCGTCATACAATTGAGCTCTTTTATCCGAGAGAAAACCAGATAATTTTAAAGTTGTGGGATCTCCCATCTGTACTTTCATACCATCAAGACATTTACGTTTTATGAAAGTACGCTGGGATCCCTGGTCCAATAATGCAGTTACATTTTTTGATTTATGCCTTTTATCATCAATTTTTACCTGTAACACAGGTAAGGCTACTTCAGCAAAACCATTATTATTAACATTAGCAGCAATTTTTACATTAGCTACTGTTGTGTCAGGATTGTCAACATTATCATTATTATCAACATTATCATATAGACCCTTACACATGACTATATAGTGTCTTCCTTTGTGACACTGATAACAGAAGTTTAGTTTGGCATGACAATCCTTTACATTGTGATTACCTAAACATCTCATACATCTGTCAAGTTCCTCCAATCTTTCAACTTTATCATTCCATGAATTGTATGCACTGCAATTCTTAGAAAAATGAGTACCCTTGCAGAAAAGACAATCTATCTTTTCTCTGACTGGTTTCTTATTAACTAGGCTACTCTTAGGAGGGTACTTATTCTTCTTACCTTGTGAAGAATCATTATTTCTGATTCCTGCTTCTTGATATGCACCTATGCAACTCTTTTTAGGAAATGAAATTTTATTATTACCATTGGGATAATTTTTCCATTCGTGAAACTTGACATACCTCAGAGTTATTATGTGTTGCATCTTTAAAATGAGTTGGTTGGCTGGTCTGCAACTGAACAATTAATTCTTGTAGACCTAGTCTTATTTCCTCCAGACCAAAATAACCCTTGTGATACTTGTTCGAGAGCCATTGAAGTGTTTTACAGTTTAATTTATTCTGTACCATGGCACTCAATAACAAGTCTGATTCCTTCAGATTATATTTATTACTTAAAGTTTTGAGAATGCTCTCCAGTTTAACTCTAAACTGCTGTAAACCTTTGTAAGTATGATCTGGAGATTTTAAATTAACAATGATATTCACTAGATCCAACCTACTTTGTTCTATATTACCATAAGTGACCTTCAACAAGTCAACTGCTTCCTTGTAAGAGTCATCTACATTAGGAAAGGCTTGTATGAGTATGTGAGCATCTCCACTTACCTGTCCTTTGAGGTAAAATAATTTAGTTACACATGCTAGGTCACTCCTATCATGCACAGCTGCTTTAAAAATTGACCAAAATTCCTCCCAATTTTCTCCAGGATTAAATACAGGTAAACATAGTTCTGGGAGTTTTGGCAAAGACATGTTATGGGTTGGAGCAGACTGATTAACTGCCTGGTTTACACATTTTAATTTATTCAAAGCCTGACTTTTACAAGAAAGAATCTTTTCTTCTAATTCATAATACTGATTAATCATGAGATCTACTTCAGTCTCATCTACACAGTCTACTAACAAATCTCCTTCATATTTGTTGCAATATAATTTGTGTGAATCATATCTATTCCCCAAAGCATCTAAATACAATTTTAAATCATCAGTATTCAGTTTCTTGATTCATTAATTCCAAGCACTTATTGTATGCTTTTGCTACATGCCTTTTTCTAGCTTTCAGTGATGCTTTTTTGCTCTATATTCCATATGTTTGTCTTCTACATTAATTTCCTCATTTTCAGCCATGATGCAATGTATTAAATTCAACTTTATTAATAACACTGATTATGTACTAAATTATGCGCTTTATAAAGGTAAATAGTACAACCTACCTTTGAATAAATCCTAGCTACACTTGAGCTTTGCAATTACATGTAAGAAAATTGTAATATAAATTTTAAATACACATTAATAATGTTAGCTACACTTGAGCTTAGTAATTACACATGTAAGAAAATTATAATATAAATTTTAAATGTACATTAATACAAACCTTTAGCCAGACTTGGCTTATCAAAATTAATATTATACAAATTAATATAAATCCTTGCCAGAATTTGGCATAGCAAAATTAATATTATACACATTAATATAATTAACCACACTTGGCTTATCAATTACTCATACACTGATATAAATCTTGGCCAGAATTGTCTTATCAAATTAATATTGCAAGAATTATAATCCACTACACATTAAGTAAATTTGTGAACTTAACATCCACCTCCTTCTGTCATTTCACATATAATTATTAAGTAATTAACTAATTAATGACTTCACTAATTACCTCCGGTTCAAGAAGGACCAACGGGGAAATTAAATGTGGAATATTGCATTTATCTGAATGTAACTCATTATGTACATAACAGTAAATGATAACAAAGATAATTATTATTTATCAAGTTACATAGACAAGTAGGAATTTGGGACACCTAGGTCGCAAAAATGTTCCCCTTCGATACCTACAACTGTCATATCCACAAGTTGCTCTAGACCTATTAATTACAAATGAAATATGTATCACCAGGAATTCTGGTAAATATATAAATTTGTGGACTGTATATTAAAATTAATAAACGATTATATATATACAATTTACATAACAGAAGGAGAATATCTTAATATCACTCACCAATTTGACTGGAGATTAATGTGTATCATACTCAGAAAACCTCACTGTCTATCTATGAAAATAACACTGGCCAGAGTTACAACATAAGACTTATCTGAGGTTCCTGGAGCTGTCTTGTCCTTTCGCCTGATATCTCAAGTTATGCAGGAATGCATATCGAACAATTTTGCCTCCTATTTGAGAGGTGTCAGTCCAATTTTAACCTCTAGAGCACGAAAAATTCTTCCCATTATTCACTAACGTTTGTGTCCAATTCAAACAACAATGGCGAGTCTCTTCTGCGCAGGCGCAGTTTCCCATTTTTTATAACATAATTTTTATTAAATACAGTATGGCCATCTATTTACATATAACTACTGTATTTCTGGAAAATATATACAGTATTTTCCACAATACGTATATGTTTATATCAAAATTTAAGAAACTAAAATTGTTAATAGAATATACATTAGGTGAGGTTTTTAAGTTAGGTTTGGTTCAAAAAACAATATTTTTTCACATCATTGTCAATGAATAAAATTCATCTATCAATCAGTAAAAAAAAATCATATTTTCAAGTGATTTAGTTTTATTTTGTAAGTTTTTCTTATTATGCAGAATATATATACATTCATTATGATTCACGAAATCGTAATGACACGATATTAATTCATGGAAATAAAATAAAACAAAACTTTACATTTTTTGCAAACCTGAGTAAAAATTTCTGGAGAAAATGGTGGGTGGTGTTCAGTTAGCAGCGCTAGTAATGGCGTTTAGCTGCGCTGTGTCAAAGCATCCTATGTCCAGAATATTATTCTTTGTGACGACCTTTGAAGCTATTGTCAAGAATTTACTGACCCCCCGCAGGTGAGCAATCTTTTATACTTCATATATATCAAAAGCAATTAGCTTATAGATTCAGTTGATGGAATCATTACTGATTTTATCTATGTTAACTGAATGGTTATTCCTCATTCTTATTTTATCGAGGGTTATTCTATAAAAATAAAGTTCGTTTTATTTGATACACTTCAAAAGAGATGCTTCCATTTGTTAGATTTTTCATGTATAATGTCACTCTGTACTAGTAGGCGAAAACAAATTCACATAGGCAGGGCATAAGACAACGATTTGCTGATAAAACTAAGATTTATCAAATCTATAGAAATTACATGCAAAACCTAGGCAGATGGAAGTCAATAAGGTGCTTGTGGCTTTAGCATGTGAATATTTGTAAATGTTTATTGTGGAGTTTGCTAGGGAAGAAATGGGTTTTGGGAGTCTGAGAACTCCTTTATCCCTTTACCTGTTTGATGGTGTCCTTGTTGAAGATCAAAGTAATGACATGAAGTAAACAAGGGCCATACCACAGCGGGTTAGAACCCCTGGTCTGACCGCGGGGTTTAAACCCCGCCCGTGGTAAAGGTTTGTTTTGCATCTCTATAGATGAGCATGGATCTCTTTAATCCCTCGAAAACCTCCTTGGAGCTTTTATTGAGTTTGCTAGAAGTCAATTTCGTTCATTTTGGAATAACAAGCAATAACAGAAGACATTTTTTATTATTGTGGCTAGGCTCAGGAACATTCAGAGTATTAGGATTGTGATGACCTCGTAGGGTCACTGGGGGATTATAACATTGTGATGATCTCGTAGGGTCACTGGGGGATTATAACATTGTGATGATCTCGTAGGGTCACTGGGGAATTATAACATTGTGATGATCTCGTAGGGTCACTGGGGGGTTATAACATTGTGACGACCTCGTAGGGTCACTGGGGGGTTATAACATTGTGATGACCTCGTAGGTCACTGGGGGGTTTATAACATTGTGACGATCTCGTAGGGTCACAGGGGGTTATAACATTGTGATGACCTCGTAGGATCACTGGGGGTTATAACCTTGTGACGACCATTGTAGGATCACTGGGGGGTTATAACATTGTGATGATCTCATAGGATCACTGGGGGTTATAACATTGTGATGATTCTCATAGGATCACTGGGGGGTTATAACATTGTGACGATCTAGTATGATCACTGGGGGGTTATAAACACTGTGACGACCTCGTAGGGTCACTGGGGGGGTTATAACATTGTGTCAATCTCGTAGGGTCAACTGGGGGGTTATAACATTGTGATGATCTCATAGGGTCACTGGAGGGTTATAACATTGTGACGATCTTTACGATCACTGGGGGGTTATAGCACTGTGTCGATCTCGTAGGGTCACTGGTGGGTTATAACATTGTGACGATCTCGTAGAGTCACCGGGGGGTTATAACATTGTGTCGATCTCGTAGGGTCACTGGGGGTTTATAACATTGTGTTGATCTTGTAGAGTCACTGGGGGGTTATAACATTGTGACGACTCATAGGGTCACTGGGGGGGGGGGTTAATGACACTCTGAATCCACTGTACCACCTCAGTCTTTTTGCTTTTGAACAATTAAGGAAAGACAGAATTTGCATGAGTTGCATGTAGAGTTGAAAAGGATTGTAACTTTGACGCCATATTTGACTTGGGTTAGAGACCAGGTATTTGTGGCAGTGGAACATAAGAGAACATAGAGAAACAGACTTAACTTACAGAGTATGTCGACAAAGATTTTTGAACGGATTTTCAACGTGGAAAAAGCTTTTGTCAGCGAATAACAGGACTTTTAGAAAAATAAAACACTGACTATAGCATAAACTGCAGATTTAAAGAGTTTACATATGGTTTGTTTAATAAGAAGAATCATTTTGAAAAAAAATGAAAAAAGAGACATTATAAGTGTTTCTTAGTACTCACCTATTTGTACTCACCTATTTGTGGTTGCAGGGGTCGACTCATAGCTCCTGGCCCCGCCTCTTCGCTGATTGCTACTAGGTCCTCTCTCTCCCTGCCCCATGAGCTCTATCATACCTCGCCTTAAAACTATGTATGGTTCCTGCCTCCACCAGATCACTTTCTAGGCTATTCCACGGCCTGACTACTCTATGACTGAAGAAATACTTCCTAGTATCCCTTTGATTCATCTGAGTCTTCAACTTCCAATTGTGACCTCTTGTGTCAGTGTCCCTTCTCTGGAACATCCTGTCTTTGTCCACCTTGTCTATTCCGCGAAGTATTTTATATGTCGTTATCATGTCTTCCCTGACCCTCCTGTCCTCCAGTGTCGTCAGGCCGATTTCCCTCAACCTTTCTTCGTAGGACAATCCCCTTAGCTCTGGGACTAGTCTTGTTGCAAACCTTTGCACTTTCTCTAATTTCTTGACGTGCTTGACTAGGTGTGGATTCCAAACTGGTGCTGCATATTCCAGTATGGGCCTGACGTAAATAGTATACAAAGTCTTGAACGAATCCTTGCTGAGGTATCGGAACGCTATCCGTAGGTTTGCCAGACGCCCGTATGTTGCAGCAGTTATCTGATTGATGTGCGCCTCAGGAGATATGCTCGGTGTTATACTCACCCCCAAAGACAAGGGGTGACATAGAGGTCAAAAGGACAAAATTGCAATCAAATCAGTAAGCTTGGAAAAGCACAGTTGAAAAGGGCAGGATAACAATATAGAAGAAGAAAGTTAATATTTGCTAAAGGATAAATTGTTTATAGAAGACGCTGCATAATATTATTTTGTAGATAACAAGAAATGGGTCCCATTTAAGATTAACAGAGAGACGTCGGTTTCGATGCTGTCCAGGGAGTGGGCAAAAGTTTTTAATGTGCACATTGAACTGTGAACTGAGAATGTGAGTGCATATGTCAGTCTGCAGATTAAAATGTTAAGCAAGTTTGGGGTGGCGGTACTCTACAAGGATGTAGAGTTACAGCGGCATGCTAAAAAGATGTAGAGAGTTACAGCGGTACGCTACAAGGATGTAGAGAGTTACAGCAGTACGCTACAAGGATGTAGAGAGTTACAGCAGTACGCTACATGGATGTAGAGAGTTACAGCGGTATGCTACAAGGATGTAGAGAGTTACAGCAGTATGCTACATGGATGTAGATAGTTACAGCGGTACGCTACAAGGATATAGAAGAGTTTCAGCGGTACGCTACAAGGATGTAGAGATTTACAGCTATTTTATGCAATGAATGCTAGCAATAGCAAATTGTGTGGAAAATATCATAAACATGTATCTCTCTGAACTACACGAGTCCCCTTCAAGTAGTAAGTCTGACAGTACTTAGATGAATTCTTACAATAATACTTGAGTAAACCTTACTCAAGTATTACTGTAAGAATTCATCTGAAGATTGATGCTATTCCCAAATTTCTTTAAGCTAGACAAGGTAAGGTAAGAACATTTTCTTGGGATTTTTATCCCAGAGGTTATCCACCCATGAAAACCCAATGAAGATCGATCTTATTTCCATTGGGATACTTTAATCTTCCCAGGATGCGACCCACAACAGTCGATTAACACCCAAACACCTACTTACTACTTGGTTAACAGGGGCAGCAGGCATAAGATAACATGCCCTACGTTTCACTTGTGAGTTGAAGATGCTGTCAACTGACCCTCGAACTCCTGTTCCTTTTTATCCGAAAAAAAATGACCGAAGCGTTTTAGGAAAATTGTAGCTTCGGAGTTATTTGACCTATAGTTCATAGTGAATGGGCAATTCTTATTGTGCTAGTTCTAAAGGCTGACTCTAAAACTATGATGATTTGTGGGGACTACTCCGCAGAGCATTGACCCTTAGAAGAATCCTTCAGATAACCTATCCGTCAGGTGATAGATATTCATTATCCAGAATTGAGGAGTTATTATCTGTAGTGGGTCATGCAAAGATATTTCCAAAAACTGATATGCTGACTACTTGTTTGCAAAATGCCAGTAAATGAGAAAAGTCGAGAGATTTGGTGATCGGTATTGAAGTTGGGCTTTTTAAATTTTATGTTATCTTCTGACGTTTCATCCTCTTCTGGCATTTTCTAAAGACCCATTTCCCAGTTGTTTGCTAGCTTTAAGGGTGTCGCCTACTTATACATGTGTTTCAAATTTTGCTTGATTATGATGTAGCAATAAATAAGAATAGGTCAGTATTGAAAACTCGTGGAGTTTATTATCTTGGAGCAATCCGAATTTGCCATCTCCTAGGTCAGTACGGGAGGTTCAGTTATTTATAGTGATGATTACATATTATTGTAAAGTTGTTAGAAATTTCTAAGCAATATTTTCACCATTGTAATGATTTTCTGAAAAAAAAAGTAGCAAGTTTAAGTGGTCTTCAGTAGAAGAGAATCCTGTATTCCTTGGTGTTTACTTTTGAAGGAAGTTAATTGTCAAGAGAAGACCATGTATTGTGCTAGTAAGAAAGTTTTTCCAGCTGAACCAAATTATTCAGAGCCTGTCTCAAATCCCACCTGCCTTCCCTACCTCCAAATCACACCAATCCCTGCAAAGACCAGGATCTAAAAACCTGCAAACAGAATACAATATTGGAAAAGAAGCTGAAGGTATGGTACACCAACGAGGATGGAATGGAAAAAAAAAAGTGGGGAGTGGCCGTACAAATATAGAGACATCTAAAAAATATGTAACACTCCCCGGAAAGAAAACTTATGGAGATCAAAACAGGACGCCTTTCTTCTCGCTGGCTTTCAAACCGGGGAAAGGGACGGGGGGGGGAAGGGGGAGGAAGAGCTGCTTTTGCCCCCATCAAAAACCATTGGAGTTTTGATGAGATGGGGGGAAATGGAGGGGGGGGAAAGGGCAGAGGGAATATATATTGGGAAAAACCCTTCAGCCCTGGGGCCCAAAGGGGGGGATAATACGTCGTACAACCCGTCATTAAAATAGCAAGAGACCAAAGAAAAGGGGGTACGATAAGCAACAGAGCAATGGGGGAACACATCAGCGGGAGGAATAGTCGGGGGGGCCCACATAAAGCGGGGCAAATTTTATTAAATTCACGGGGGAATCAACCACAAAGAGAGTGACGGGAAAAAAATTTTTGGGGCCACAAAAAGGGAAACCAGAATCTTTGGAGGGCTAAGATGTGGGGGTTTGGAAACTGGAGAATTTTCTTACATGAACATGTTAGGGTTTCAACCAAAAGTTTAAAAGGGAAAAACCAACAAGCCAGTTCCAAACACGGGGGGGGGAATATTACATATAAAAGGGGGCCCCCCCGGCGCTGTGTTTAAAGTGATGGGTTAAATTTTCGAATCCCTTTGTAAAATTTAAACATGGAGGGGGAAAAGAAGACAAACTTCAAAAGAGTGTTTAACACAGACAAAAGGAATTTCCGTGAAGGTGCTTTCCCAAAAAAAACGCGATTCTAAAGCTTGAGATCTCCAGAAAATACTAGAAAGGACTGCCCTTCTACCCTTTCCAGCCTTTTCTGGGTTTTCGTAAAAAGTAGTCAGCATCCTTGTCCAATTATCCTTTAAAAATTTAAAAAAGTTTTAAGTGTTTTAGGATTACCTGGAAAAGGCTACTAACTAGAAAAAATTAAAAATTTTTAATAAATTTATTAATCATTAAGTTGTCTAGGGGTTATTTTAATCAAATTTTTTTAAAAAAAAATTTAAAATCACGAAAACAAAAAAAAAATCAATCTCTTGGTTCAATTTTATTGTGCTAAAAACCCACAATCACTTTTAAATAAATTTTTTAAGTACCGTCTGGTACTTTAAAACATTTAATAAGATATAAAAAATATGTACAAGTTTGTGAAATGCTTTGTAATTCTCAAAGTATTTCGCTATGTCTCACAAATGGGACGACTTAAAAAAAGTAAACTGACAAAGCCCTTAAAAAAAAACAAACCCTTTTTTCTTGACGGGACGGGGAAACCCAGAACAGTCTGCTTAAAACAACAATATAACAAGCAACTGCGCCACAGAACCCGGGCCCCAAGGAGAAAAATTTTAAAGCAGCTTAGGGCCCATCAGCAGATCCTCCAAAAAGTAAAAAAAAAAAAAAATTTCCCATAAAAAAGGGAATCTAAGTTCAGCAAAAGAAAAAAAAAAACCCGACTGTAAACATACACAAAAAACCATAAAAAATTAAAGTCAGAAGAAAAACTAGGCCCTGAGATGCCGGAGGTCTAAGCGAAAAACACAACCCCCTTAAAATTTTCAAAAATCACAAAGGGCCCTATACAAGGTTCTGTGAAAAAGGGGGTTCTACAGAACTAACAAGAATAATGAGACAGAAAAAATCTGCCCCAACCACCAAGCGAGCTAGAGAGACTGAATATTTTAAAGCGAGGTGAGGACCCCCCCCCCTCGATCAAGTGATAGCCCCCGTGGGCAGCAGCGCCCTTTTCCCAAAGAAGCAGAACCCGGCAGTATAACGACAACAAGCGAAAATTTACGAAAGTTAGACAATCTAGATTTAAACTGAGACTAAAATGTTACATCCTAACAACATAAGTAAAAATAAAAATTTAAAGCAATACTTTTAAAAATTTTTAGCTAAAAATCGAAAATTATAAGCAAAAAAAATTTAAGGGAAAAAGTAATAATTAAATATATACATAAAAATCTTGAAAACCATTAAAGGGGTTGAAAACCACCCCCCGAACACGACAAAAGGGCGCATTTGGAGTTGCTTTAAATGTCTTTCACATTATTATGATTATTCAGGTTACATTACTAACAATTTTTAATATAAAATTAACCCTCCCTTGTGCCAAGAAACCTCTACAATTTCAAAAGCGTCCGTCATAGGGTATCCCCTAGTACTAGGGCAGTCACAAATAAAAAGTATCTTGCATACTCGAGGTTAAGGACACAGTGTGAGACGGAAAGGCAGACAAGGGGCCAACTTTTAGGCTCGTTTTAGTAGAGGGGACTGCAAATTCCCCCTCTTTTAATTTGTGGGTTGGGAAAAGCTAAACAGTATGGACATCGAGTATGAAAAAGTTAAGGTGTGTAGTGAGGGGGGTTCCCGCCCGGGAGGACAGTGTTGTGCAAACCCCAGTACAAACGCCCACCCCACTTTCCCACTCAACACCAGCAAAGTCCTCCTCCTCACAAAAAATCTGGTTATAAAAAAATAAAAAAATTTTGCATGAGTATATTTTAGTTTAAAAAAAGGCCCGGAAAGGGGTTTAAAAATTTCTTTACTGGAAATTTTACATAGGGAAGTAACAAAAGGGATTTGGGCATAAAAATTTCGTAATTTAATGTAAAAAGATAATTATTAAGGGGCGGACAGAGCAAACAGCAAATTTAAATTAAAAATGACCCCTTATGGGGTTTTTTATACTTTAAAAGGTAAGGTTTGGGTTTGGGGGGGCCCCCCTCATATCCTAAACATTTTACTCTTCAAGTATTTTTTAAAAGTGAGTGGGAAATTTCGGTCAGAAAAAACGTTTATTTTAAATGGGGGAAAATGCCCAAAAACAGTCAAAAAGTTCCAAAAACCCACAAGAGCCAAAAGCATAAAATTTTTCTGGTGTCGTTTGAGCTTAGATGAAATAGTCAACCCTATAGGATGGAGAAAAACCCGTGGATGTTGACGTTGGAGCAAACCAAAAACCCACCCGCATACACTCGCCCTTAATATGTAAAAAAAAAGGGAAAATTGAAAAATTTGGGGGGTTTTTTAAAACAGGGCAGAAAAGGGGGGCAAACGTTTTTAACCTTTGAACGAGTCTGAACAATCTCTAGGCCCCCGGTGAAATTTAACCCTTTTCTACTAGTAAGCCCCAGTGAGAGGGGGGCTTAAATCTGAGAAAAGTTTGGGCAGAACCTTTCCCATAATTTTCCTGGGCCCTACCCAGGAATCCCCTGTACTCCTTTCCTTCCTGTTACACTGGAAATTCAGAAATTGGGACGAACCTTAGCCTCAATAGGAGCAACCTCACCTTGGCCGAGGTAATCTTGGCTTACCAAAACTACATTTTCTAAGTTGGGCGTGAAGTTGGTTTGTGGGGCCAGTCTCCAAACAATGCTCTGAGACCGTCAAGTGCTGTTCCCACTCGTCACTGTAAACCACTAAGTCATTTAAGGTAGGCTTTTACTCCTTCCCAATTGTTTGGGGCAAAAATCTTCCCTTTACGTTTTTTAAAGAAAAAAGCCGCGTTTAAAAGGCCGAAGGGGGGTTTTTCGAGGTAGTTAAACAAAACCATCTTTTAACATAAAAGCAATATTTTCCCTTTAGTCACGTTCAGTAAGTGGGGATTAAAAATAGCCTCGTAGGGATCTAAAAGGCTGACATACTGGGCTCCCCGACACACGGTCCCAAAAAGGTCGTCCCCAAAGCGAGGGAGAGGATAAAAACCCTCAGGGCCAAAAGGGGATAGAGTTTTACTTTTTCCCGTAATCAGTGCACATCCTGAAATAACCCTCAGGTTTTGGCCCCTAAAATTTCGGGAGATGGGCCCAAGGGGCTTTTTTCTGCGTTTAATAAATCCGTTTAATAACAGAAAATCCCAAACCCCTTTTTCTCAAAGCTTTATGCTTTGTTGGACTCACCTAAATGGTGATTGCTTAATGGGGGATGCTTTCCCCGTACATCAAAGGGCATGTAACCCAGAGTACAACTTTTTAGGCAACACCGAATAATTCAGGGGGAAAACAAAAAACATGTTTTTAAATCACCCGCTTTAACAAATTTTCCCAAAGGTTTCTAAGAAAAAACCCCTTTTATTTTTTGTATCCTCGTGGGGAATCCCAAACCCGGGGGGAAAAAAATTTTATCAGGGGGCTTCACAATAGCCGAAACATTATTTTTTCCCATTTTGAAAAAAGCTTCAAATAGCGGGTTTCAAAAAGCCATAATAGTAAATAAGTTAAATTTGGGTTTTTTTTTGGTTCTAGGCAAAGGGCCAACACAAACATAATAAGACTGAGAAAAGGTTTACCACCACGGTTTATAGGAATGGAGGCCGGGGGGAGGTGAGTGTGCGGCTTGGGCCCGTCACTTGACACACTGGCAACATGCACATGAAACAGCAACTGTTTTTCCCTTTATCTTTTTGGGAAAATAAAAAAAGTTTTGCCCCCTTTCCGAGTGTCTTTTGACACCCAAATTCCTTTCCCTTGGGGGCTATTTTGACAAAATCAATGGCTTTTTTCACGAAAAAGTAAAAGGTAAACCCCAAAGAGATGGGTTTACTGGGTGGAAAAAACTTTTTACTGACAAATTACATGTATTTTTTTTCCCCCCCCATTTCAAACCCTTTTCTATAAAGTAACCCAAAATTTTGAGATCTGTTTTTTCCTCTCAGTAAAAAATTCTATATTCTCAGGGCTTTCCCGGGGACTGATCAACAAATGATCCTTTATTTTTAAAAAACATCATTGAGTTAGAAATTTTAAAATCAATTTTTGTCCTGACTAGGTTTGATGAAAGGGGGGGGTCAGTGTTAATGACCCTGTGCGCGAGCATCACTAAACAACAAAATTTAACCCCAAATCAATTTTTCATCAATAACTCAACAGGGGACGGGAAAGGTTTTGCATTTTTTGACTAGCTTTAGTAATTTTCGTGAGAGGAAATTTTTAAAAGGGGTTTTCTCTCAAGCTTCAAAGGCATAATTATTTATCAGGTTTTTATCAACACAAAGGGGTTTTTTACATATACCAGCTTTAAGGGAAAGTTCCCTATCAACAAATTTCCCCCTACCCGATGGGAAATACAAAACCCCTGGGTTACCCCCTGGGAAATTTTAACCCCTTTTAATTGCTTTGTTTCAATATAAACTTTGGCAAAAGGCAATTTTAAACAAGGGCCCCCCCATAGGCTTTTAACAATACATCAATTTTTACAATAGGTATCATCAGTTATGGGCAGTACATCTTCTCTTAATAAGGTGAGATAATTTGCCAGTGTCTCTGAAAGTAATTTCTCAGTTAGATGTGATTCGTCAAATCCACTTTACCTCTCGAAAATAAGGACCCATCGCTAAAACGAATCTTTTTGTCAGATGCACTTTCGGGACGCTAGTCATCTATCCTGAGTAATATTATCTAAAACAGTAGGATCAGAGGTATTCTAGGATTTTGGTGCCTTTGTTGCTCGGAAGGGAGGATACGACTTGTGTGGGGGCGCCAGCCGCACGACTGTCTCTCGCAAACTCTTTCTAACTTATAGAATATTCTCTAACATGTCCTTTTCTGTTACAATATGTACATTTTTAATTTCTTTTCTCGATATCAGATTTCTGTCTAGCCCCAGAGACAGATTCAGGATTGTGAGTTTTCCTGGTAAAGGTACGAGAAGTTACAGTAGCAGGTACATTTAGGCCGGCAATGAGCAGCTGATTTAGGTTGCCAACTTCTAGGGCAATTTTAGTTAAATTGTTTTTCTGTTTTTTTAGTACAAAACAAGTTTTTGAGGGAAAACTCGTAATTGTCTGCTAATGCTGCAGTTTCCAGAATATCCGAGGGTATATGATCGATCAGATATTCTTGTATGTCAGCAGGCATACAGTTGTTTAAACTCTTCGTGTAGTAAAAAAACTGAACAAGGCTGTTTTTAGTTGTTACACTTGGCAGCTCTAGACCATCTTCAAAAGCAACTTTTTTCTCACGAGCAAACTCTAAAACAAGTCTGATCTTGTCGTCGTTGTAACCCTACGAAATGCTGTTTTTATAACTTACAGGTAACAAGTTATACGTCTCTAGAATTGTTTGCTTGACAACGTCATAACTAATGTTCTTAGCAAATGGTAGAGCAGCAGTACAAGTTTGAGCTCTTCCTGTCAACGCTGTATGCAACAAGGTGGCCCAGTGCTTACGTGGCCAGTTCATAGCACGTGCCTGGTTCTCAAACACATCAAAATAGGTGTCTAAGTCACTTTCAAAAAACTTAGGAACCATGGATGCAGCTTTCTGCACATTAAATGGGTCCTGTGATATATCAGTCTGTTGTCTTCCCAGACGAACATTTTCTCTCTGGAAATCTTCTTAGTTCAATTTCCTCTGTGCCTCTATTTGTGCAGTCTGCAACATAATGAGGCGTTCGAACCTCTCAAATTGTTCCTGAGAGATAGGACCAGTTGGTAATCGAGGAGTAGGGAAATTAACGTGGTCTGGACGGTCCTTAGGTCGGACACTTCGTCCAGCCGTCTCTAGAGAGTCTAGATCTGGTCTAGGATAAGTATATACAGGTGTAGCATACACTGTACTAGTATTAGGCTGTGTCATGCTAACAATTAGGAGGGAAGGCGTGAGCGAGAACTGAGCTACACTAGGCTCAGACACTAGGCTCACTTCTGCCTTAGTTGCTCTTTCTTCTTCATCAAATAGGGGTCATACTTCCTAATTGTGACACTAGGCTTTCTGAATCTGAATCATAATCAGACATCTCTGTTATCAGCAGGAAACAATATATCTTTAATTAATGCTCTGACAGCTTCTGCGGTGTAATTCATGTTATACGTCACCCCGAGATACTTGGCTACTTGCCTACACGTCTGAAGTTTTAATGTACTTAACTCAGACAAAGTCAGAGTATCAATTAACTGTTTCACTTTGGCATACATCACGAAAATAATTGTACTACGAGAGAGTGATTAAAGGGAAACTATAATCCTAATAGGAATTTTAGTGTTGGTTGTCTTAGAGCTAGAACTCATAAACAGTATTTCCATCTCCTTTGATCAAGAGACTCAGTCAGGTACATACATCCACCTGGTATGTTGTTACAAGATTAAACTAAAAGTCTTTAATTGGGAAAAGAACTCAAAGTGTTTGATCATGATTCACTATATGTCAAACGGGACAATTTTTTTCCCAACACCTTGGATAAAGGGCCCTCCCGGACGGGCCCCCCCATTTGTTAAAAAAAACGCGTTTTCAAAAAGTTTAAGAGATCTCCAGTGAATACAAAAGGGACGCCCTTTAGCATCCACCTTTTACGGGGTTTTTCGAACAATAGTCAGTATCCTTGTCAAATTACCCTTTAAAAATTTTAAATTTATGATTGAATAGTGCTTCGGGGATTAAAAACTGGCGGCTAAAAACTAGAGAAATTAAAATTTAAAAAATTTATTAATCATTAAGTTTTTCTGGGTATTTTAAATCAAATTTAAATTTAAAATTTAAATTAATCACAGTAATAAAAATAAAATCAACCCTTCGAGTTCAATTTTTATTTTTCTGAAAGCCAAAATCACTTTATAATTCTTAAGTCCCCCCCTTGGGTACATTAACTTTTAAAAAGATTTTACAAATATTTTAAAAAATTTTTGTGTATGCGGGGAATGCTTTTAAGTATTTTCGCTATGTTCCACGCTCACTAACTTAAACAAGTGATTTGACAAAGTTTTTAAAAAACAAACTTTTTGGGACTGACGGGAAAACCAGAACAGTCGGGTTTTAACAACAATATAACAAGCAACTGCGGGCACAGAATCAGGAAAAAAGGAGATTTAAAATAACGACAGCTATAGGGGGCCATCCAAACAGATCCTCCAAAAAGTCCCAAAAATCCCCTATTCCGAATTTTAATTCAGCATAAGAAAATACCCGACGTGACATTAAAAGAAACCCGTAAAAATTAAGTCAGAACAACAGCTTTAGGGCCTGAGATGCTCGGAGTGTCTAAGGGACCACCAAAACCCCAGTACAAAAGTCCCAAAATCACAAAGGCCCATACCCAATTTTTGTGAACAGAGTTCTAAAGAACTACAAGAATAAAGAGACAGACAATCTGTCCAACCAAACCCAAACGACTAGAAACAGACTGAATACCCTTTAAGCGAGGTGAAAGGGCACCCCTCTCGATCACGTGATAGCTCCGTGGGGACAGGCGCCCATCAAGAAAACCCAAACCGGGAGTATAACGAGCAACAAAAACGATAATTACATAGTTAGATATCAAACTTGAACTGAGCACATAATATGGGAAAATCCTAACAACATAAGTCAAAAAAACAATAAAAGCAATACATTTAAGATTTAGCTAAATTTTCGCAAATATAACAATATAAAAATTTAAAAGAAAAATAATAAATTTTAAATATACATAAAAAAACATTGCAACCATTTAGGGGTTGCCCAAAAGGGCAGTGGGGAAGAGAACAAAGGGAAAAAAAGTAAAAGAAAGAAAGCTCGTTCCAAATTTTCAACAGAAACAATTTGGGAAAAACCAAATAAACCCCTGGTTTACCCGGAAAGGGGTAAGAGGGAAAAGTTTAAAATGTTGTAGAGCATGGCAAAAGTGTATTAAAAATTATTTATTATTCTTTTTTTATTTTTTAAAATTATTATTATTATTAAATTTGCATCATCATCATCACATCATCATCCCTCATTTAAAAATAAGCGCTAAACCCCCCAGGGTGGTTTAAAAAATAAAAGAAGGGGAAAGGGGGGGAAACCCGGAAAAAAGGCTTGAGCCGAAAGAAAAACAAATAAAGGGCATAGTGCACACAACAAAAAGGGAAAAAAACGCTAGATATTTTGGGAAAAAGGGGGACTCAGATAACTCTCTTCCCCGGGTCCTGGGAAAATTTGGAAAAAAAGGACTTTGGTTCCACAACATCAAACTTCAACTTTTCTATGGAAAAAATTGCAACTGCCAAATCTTTAAGACGGCAAAAAGTTCCAAGTTTTTCTGGAAAAAGGAGACAGATAGCATTTTAATCTACAGGCCAGTGTTACTGACATGTATAGTATGTAAAGTCATGGAGAAGATTACCAGAAAAAGAGTGGTGGAGCACCCACAAAGGAATGAGCTCATTCGTGAGCTCATTTCTTTCTGGGCGCCTTACATTGTGACACAGGATGGGAATCCTGTGTCATAAACCTACTGGAGTTCTACGATACGGAAACAAAAATAATACAGAAGAGAGAGAAAGTCATATGCAGAAGGCCGCAAACTTCACTCAAGGGAAAGGATGGTTAGGTGAGCATCATAACAAGCACATCCCCTGAGGCGCACATCAACCACTGCAGCATATGGGCACCTTACAAACCTAAGAATAGCGTTTCGACATCTAAGTAAGGAATCATTCACGACACTGTACACCATGTACGTCAGGATTATATTGGAGTTTACAGCACCAGTATGGGACCCATTCTTGATTAGGAGGAGGAAAGGTTAAGGGAACTCAACCTGACGTCACTGGAGGACAGGAGGGATAAGGGGAATGTTTTAGAGATTGGATTCAGGAATAAGGGGACACAACTGGAAGTTGAAAAATCAGAGGAGTCATGAGAGATATTAGGAGGTATTTCTTTAGCCTTTGAGTTGTCAGGAAGTGGAACAATCTGGAGGTGAATTAGTGGAGTTACAACTTATACATAGCTTTATGAAGAGGTGTGATATGACTCTTGCAGCAGAGGGAGAGTGGATCTAGTAAGGACAAGCAAAAAGGCGGGGCCTGGAGCTGTGACTATACCCATGCAACCACATATATGTGAGTATGTATTGGTAAGATGAGCACAAACACACATCACACACACATCACACACACACACACATCACACACACACACACACACACACACACACCACACACACACACACACACACACACACACACACACACACACACACACACACACACACACACAGTCTAGGGGACCAGTTAGTTTTAGTTTAATGTTTATTATGCACCCCATACCCATCCTGTGGGCGGTAGTCAAAAGATTACAGAGGTACATAATGTGTCCAGGGACTGGGCCTCAAAGTTTTGATAGCTGAGCAAGTTACAGAGGTAATGAATTCACAATTTACAAAGGTAATGAACTCACAATTTACAAAGGTAATGAACTCCAGGTAGGTCTAGTCACAATCATGACAAGTTACAAAGGTATTTACAGATTACAGAGGTACACAATGGGTCCAGGGACCGGGCTCCAAAGTTTTGATGGCTGAACTAGGTACAAGGTAATGAACTCACAAGTTACAAAGGTAATGAATACTGTAAGAATGGTTACTTACGTATATACATGGCTGCAATCATGAACAAATTTAGAGTAATGAGCAATTCACACTTCCACACCCGGTCACAACTGTAGTGAGTTATTGGTGCAAATGTTGATTGCTGAGTCTCTCTCACACACACACACACACACACACACACATACAAATTCATACACACACACACATAAACACACAACACACACACACACACACACACACACACACACACACACACACACACACCACACACATACACAAACTCATACACACACACGCACACACACTCATACACACACACACACACTCATACACACACACACACACAATCATACTCACACACACACACACACACACACACACACACACACACACACACACACACACACACACACACACACACTCACACACTCATACACATACACACAAACACACACACACACACACACACACACACACACACACACACACACACACACACACACACACACACACACACACACACACACACACAGTCAGTCAGCAGACGTGGGTCACAAGGCTCCGAGAACTTTAGTGGTTTTTAAGGCGTGCAACAACTGCTAGCAGTAATCAGTGGTAGTGACAACGTCAGTGAACAATCCTACGAGTGATAACCAGAGTTATTAGTTAAAAAAAGTCGAGAGGAAGCTGAAATCTTTAATATTTCAAAGTGTCAAACCGTTAGTGGATAGTAGGCTTCTGTTGCTACACAGATTCAAATATACAAAGATTCAAGTGAGTGTGGAAGCGGGTGTTCAAGAATTTCGAGAGATTGGATAACAAGTGAAATGTGGGGCACCATACAGTGAGAGTGAAAAAGTTAATAAGCAAAAGTAGAAAGGAAAAATATAATATATAACAAGGGAAGGTGGCATTAGGCCTGCTGAAACAGTGACGTCACAACAGTGACGCTGGGGGGGAGGGGGAGGGCGTGTGTAGTAAACAGTGACCCTCTCATAACGCCTCACCCCTGCGCGTCTCCTCCGCCTCACCCACCCAACTCCCAGCGCCACCCCATCTGTAGAGGGTACTTCTCCCCTAACCCGTGATGACACTGCAGGGAGTGCCGGGCTCACAGGAACTTCCACTACAGGGACAGCATCGTGGAGTTCGACCGCGAGGCAGCTGCCAGGTGTGCCGCAGGCAGTGTGTACTCAGTTCCTCAAGCTTCAACATCCGTGCACACGAGGGCCTGGGATCTTCAATCAACTTGGCGTCCACCAGGACGCTGACATGTCCCTACGACAGCTCTCCATCGGGCTGCTAACGGAGTCACTGGCTTCTTGGACCTCTTGGGGAGGGTCGATGGTGTTCGTGCAATCAGCAGATCCCTGGGCAACTTGCTGCTGTTTCCAATGGCTGTCTACCGAGGAGAGACAGGCACCTAGCAACATCTGTTGTTGGGGCAATGGATGAATTCCCTACTATGTTTGTTAACTGCTCATTACTCTGTAATTTGTCTATGATTGTAATCATGTCATAACGTGTTTATCATTCATTACCTTTGAAACTTGTCATGATTTTGACCAGCTCTACCTGGGGGCTCATTACCTTTGTAAATTCTCATGATTAATGTGTTTATGATTCATTACCTTTGCAATTATTCATGAGTGTGACCAGCTCAACCTGGAGCTCATTATCTTTGTAACTTGGTCATGATTATGACCAGATCTAGTTCATTACCTTTGTAACTTGCTCAGCTATCAAAACTTTGGAGTCCAGTCCCTGGACCAATTATGTACCTCTGTAATCTTTTGACTACCGCCCACAGGATGGGTATGGGGTGCATAATAAACATATTAAACTAAACTAACAACTAAAAGAATCCTTTAGGAGTCAGGAATCGCGGGAAGAACTAAAAGCCATAAATGAAATCGAAAGAAACCCAAAGTATTTCTTCTCCTATGCCAAGTCAAAATCGAGAACAACGTCCAGTATTGGGCCCCTACTTAAACAAGATGGGTCCTACACAGATGACAACAAGGAAATGAGTGAGCTACTCAAGTCCCAATATGACTCAGTTTTTAGCAAGCCGCTAACCAGACTGAGAGTCGAAGATCAAAATGAATTTTTTATGAGAGAGCCACAAAATTTGATTAACACAAGCCTATCCGATGTTATCCTGACGCCAAAAAGACTTTTGAACAGGCGATAAATGACATGCCCATGCACTCTGCCCAGGGCCAGACTCATGGAAACTCTGTGTTCATCAAGAACTGCAAGAAGCCCCTATCACGAGCCTTTTCCATCCTATGGAGAGGGAGCATGGACACGGGGGTCGTCCCACAGTTACTAAAAACAACGACATAGCCCACTCCACAAAGGGGGCAGTAAAGCAACAGGCAAAGAACTACAGACCAATAGCACTAACATCCCATATCATAAAAATCTTTGAAAGGGTCCTAAGAAGCAAAAATCACCACGCATCTAGAAAACCATCAGTTACACAACCCAGGGCAACATGGGTTTAGAAACAGGTCGCTCCTGTCTGTCTCAACTATTGGACCACTACGACAAGGTCCTAAATGCACTAGAAGACAAAAAGAATGCAGATGTAATATATACAGATTTGCAAAAGCCTTCGACAAGTGTGACCATGGCGTAATAGCGCACAAAATGCGTGCTAAAGGAATAACAGGAAAAGTCGGTCGATGGATCTATAATTTCCTCACAAACAGAACACAGGAGATTAGTCGTCAACAGAGTAAAGTCCGAGGGCAGCTACGGTAAAAAGCTCTGTTCCACCAGGCACAGTACTCGCTCCCATCTTGTTCTCATCCTTATATCCGACATGACAAGGATGTCAGCCACAGCACCGTGTTTTCCCTTTGCAGATGACACCCGAATCTGCATGACAGTGTCTTCCATTGCAGACACTTCAAAGCTCAGGCAGGACATCAACCAAATCTTTCAGTGGGCTGCAGAAAACAATATGAAGTTCAACGATGAGAAATTTCAATTACTCAGATATGGTAAACATGAGGAAATTAAATCTTCATCAGAGTACAAAACAAATTCTGGCCACACAATAGAGCGAAACACCAACGTCAAAGACCCGGGAGTGATCATGTCGGAGGATCTCACCTTCAAGGACCATAAATTGTATCAATCGCATCTGCTAGAAAAATGACAGGATGGATAATGAGGAACCTTCAAAACTAGGGAGGCCAAGCCCCTGATGACACTCTTCAGGTCACTTGTTCTATCTAGGCTGGAATATTGCTGCACACTAACAGCACCCTTTTAAAAGGAGGTGAAATTGCCGACCTAGAAAATGTAGAGAACTTTCACGGCGCGCATAACGGAGATAAAACACCTTTAATTATTTGGGGAGCGCTTGAGGTTCCTAAACCTGTATTCCCTGGAACGAGGAGGGGAGAGATAATGATTATATACACTGGAAAATCCTAGAGGGACTAGTACCGAACTTGCACACGAAAATCACCCACTACGAAAGCAAAAGACTTGGCAGACGATGCACCATCCCCCAATGAAAAGCAGGGGTGTCCTAGCACGTTAAGAGGGCCATACAATAAGTGTCAGGGGCCCGAGGGCTGTTCAACTGCCTCCCAGCACACATAAAGGGGGATTACCAACAGACCCCTGGCAGTCTTCAAGCTGGCACTGGACAAGCACCTAAAGTCAGTTGGATCGCCGGGGCTGTGGCTGTATGTTGGTTTGCGTGCAGCCCAGCAGCAACAGCTGGTTGATCAGGCTGATTCCACCAGGGGCCTGGTCTCAGACCGGGCCGCCGCTGGGGCGTGACCCCGGAACTCTCTCCAGGTAAACTACAGAGTAACTCCAGGTTTGTGACATTATACATATAAAAGTGTACACCGAATGTTGATGTGTTATTCCAATATAAGTGAAGTGTATTCTATCCTAAGTGACATTGAGGGGACGCGGGATGCATGAGCATATACGGTTATAAAGAATCACGGATGTGAAGAATTTTCAAAATAGTGATAGAAGGCGTGGTGTACGACCATCGACTTACGTCATCAGCATCTGGCACACTTGTCTTCGCACAACTGCCAGCTTAAGTATCACTCATGTTGGGGTTGATTTGGGGTTCTGAATCTGGCCTTGCGTCACTGTTAGATACTGGTCACTCACTCCTGCAAGCTATACCAGAATTAGAGCACGAAATAGCATTAGATAGGTGAAGATAGTGTTGACTAGGAGGAGCCTGCTAGCGAGGGCGATGCCTAGTGGAGGGTGAAGTCAGAACACTCCTAGAGCTCAGACAAGCTAAATTTTACAACCTAATTACTTCTGTGTATTATAAGTAGAAGTGATAAGTGCTAGAACTGTTGTAGTTTTAGAAATACGGGTATTAACTACTGATATTTAATTAGCAGTATGAATACTTAGAAGTGGGGGCACACATACACACAGAGCATACACACAACACACACACACACCACACACACACCACAACACCCACACACACCACACCACACACACACACACACATCACCCACACACACATTGCACACACAAACACCACACACATGCACACACAATAAACACACACACAACACAACACACAAACACACACAACACACACCCATATACAGGATTTCACATCTTCCTGTGAAGTTGATCCTTAACCCTTCCTTCCCCCCCCCCATGCCTGCCTCTCCCCTCCTCTCTCTTCCTCTCTCTCTATCTCTCTCTCTCTCTCTCTCTATCTCTCTTTTTTTTCTTTCTCTCTCTCTCTTCTTCTTTTTCTTCTCTCTCTCTCTCTCTTCATCCTCTCTTCCTTCCCTCTTTCCTCTCCTCTTCCTCTCACTCTCTCTCTCTTTCCTCTCTCATTCCTCTCTCTCCCTCTCCCTCCCTTTTCCCCCTCTCTCTCCCCCTCTCTCTCTTCCTCTCTTTCTCTCTCTCTTCCTATTCTCTCTTCTCCCTCGCTTCCCTTGTCACTCCCCCTCTCTCTCTCACTTTCTCCCTTTTTCCCCTCCTTCTTACCTCCCTTCTCTCTCTTTCTCACTCCTCTCTCATCTCTCCCCTTTTTTCTTTTTCACTTTCTCTTTTAATAAAAAAAAAAAAAATGGTTGGACTCGCAGGATCAGGGCAGATGACAATGTACTGTAGGGAGGAATGGATGGAGGAGCAGTGGAAATGGATAGGAACAAGAATGGGGATGAGAAAATTAGGAGAGCTTTCTGAAAAACTGCGAGAAAGAGCTCTCTGTGAAATGGGAAAAGAGGTTGGAGAAGGAGACGAAGAATTGGAGGCAAAAAAACAAATAAAAAAAAATAGTCGAAATGCAAGTAGCATGGGTTAAAGGTCCTAGAATTTGAGGTAAAAACAGGCTGAAGCAAGGTCTCCTGGGGTAGTGACCAGAGAAGACACACATACGAAGCTAAGAGGCTGATAGAGAAGGAAGGAGATATGAAATATGCTAAGGTCCTATCAGCTTGCAAAGAAGGACCAGAGAGTGGAAGGGAGAAGAGACAGATGGGGCAGGATGGAGAGGAGATAACTCGAATGCTGAGGGCACAACCATGATACAAGAGCCACTGAAAAAATCAAGGGAGTAAATGGCCACATACAGACAGGAACAGGAGTCACAGAGGAGAGGGCAATGGGAGGAGGGAAAGGGCAAAATCAGTGTTTTATCCATGGGACTTCGGGCAGAGAGAGGAAAGGACACACACTGAAAGACGGCAGAAGAAAGAAAGGAGATTGAGAAAAACATCACGGAAATAAGGGGAGACGACATGGACGGAGATGTAAATTTTAGGAGAATAGGGGGGTACTTGAAGGGGAAGAAAAACCGGACCGATCAAGCTGATTCTCAGACAGAAACAGTGCGGAACAGGATCCTCCAAGAAAAACCACGGTTGAGATTTGGAGAAGCTCGGAATAGTACAAGAAGGTGTTCCTAGACAGAGAC
This sequence comes from Cherax quadricarinatus, assembly GCF_026875155.1. Taxonomy (NCBI): domain Eukaryota; kingdom Metazoa; phylum Arthropoda; class Malacostraca; order Decapoda; family Parastacidae; genus Cherax; species Cherax quadricarinatus. The sequence goes on along the minus strand of NC_069411.1, from coordinate 65,175,004 downwards.
AGACACAAAAAAGAAGAGACAGCAAGCTGAGGGAGAGACGGAAAAAGCGAAAAGGAGCTAGAAAGGTAGACAAGGAATGGAACAGCAGAGGTTCAGTCAGAGCAGAACAGAGCAGCAAGAGCAAGCACACACACAAAACTATTTCCTCAGAACCCCAACCTACACACCATCCCAACACACAATCAATCCATTACCCACGCTTCCACCCAACCCCCAACCATTAGAAATCCCCACTGTATATACCAGGTCTCAACCCCACAGGCTCCCAAACGCTGAGGAATACAAAAACAAGTGGGAGGAGTGCACGAAAGAGTCAAAAGAGGCATCACCAGACATCCATAGCAATCACAGAAACCAAACTTACAGGCTGTGATAACAGATGTAATTTCCCAACGGGGATACCAGATCCTGGGAAAGACAGAAGGAACAGGGGGGGGGAGGAGTGGCATTGCTGATTCAAAACACCGATGGAATTTTTGATGAGATGGGAGAGGAGACAGCGGAGAAGAAAGTAGAATTGTAAGCGTGGAACGCTTCACTATGGAGGTCCCAAGGTGATAATTGAGTGATGTATAACCCGCCGCCAGAAACAGCAGGAGGCCAGCAAGAGTATGACAAATAGCAAAGAGCGATGGTTGACACACTGCTGCGTGGCCAGAAGAGCTCATTACAGGTAGGGAGCAAAGCTCCTGATCATGGGCGACTTTAACCACAAGGAGATCGAATGGAGATCTTGGAGCACATGGGGGCCAAGATACATGGAGGCTAGATGATGGAGGTGGTACTGGAAACTTATGTACCAACACGTAAGGGACACTACAAAGAGAGAGAGGATGAGGATGAACCAGCAAGACTGGATTAGTATTCACCTTGAGTAGTGACAGATATTGAGGACATCACATATGACAGACCCCTTGGGGCCAGCAAATCAATGTGGTTTGGAGCTTCGAATACTCATGAGCTACAAGTGGAGGGGGAAGCAGGAAGGCCAGACGAATGAAACCAAACTACAGAAAGGGGACTACACAGGAATGAGGAAACTTCCTGAATGAGGTTCAGTGGGTACAGAGAACTGGCAGGGGAAACAGTTAATGAGATGATGGAATATGTAGTCACTATGTGCAAGGAGGCTGAGGTGATGGTTTGATACCCAGGGTTAACAGGAATAATGAAAACGCCCCCCAGATCCCCCCCGAGCCCATGGTTCATCAAAGATGCAAGGAGGCAAAAACCAAGTGTGCTAGGGATGGAAGAAATATAGAAGGAAAGGGACCCAGGAGAATAGGAGGAGCGTCGTTAGAGCCAGGAAAAATATGCACAGTAGAAGGGAGGCCAACGTCAAATATGAAAACGACATAGCAGCAAACAGCCAAATTGACCGAAGCTGTTATACGCCACATTCAGGAAGAAAACAACCGTCAAAGACCAGGTAAACTAAGGCTAAGGAAGGAATAGGAGAGAAGACAACAAGGAAATGACAGTGAAGTTGTGAGGAACTCACAAGAGATTCAAGAAGTTTCACAGAGGAGAACAGAAGGGGCTCAGAGACCAGAAAGACGGAGAGGTGGGGGTACACCACCATGTGCTGGACACAGTACACACAACCGAGGAAGAAGTTGAAGAAGGCTTCTGAGTGAGCTAGATTACCTCAAAGGCAATGGGGCCAGATAACATCTCTCCAATGGGTCCTGAGAGAGGGGCAGAGGTGCTATGTATACCCTAAACAACAATTCAATACATCTAATCGAAACAGGGAGATTGCCTGAGGCAGGAAGACAGCAAATGTGGTTTACCAATCTTAAAAAGGAGGACAGACATGAAGCAGTAAAACTACATGACCAGTGTCAATGACATGATAGCATGCAAAATCATGGAAAAAGATTGTCAAGGAGAAGAATGGTGGAACATCTAGAAAGGGAATGATCTATCACCAGCAGACAATCTTGGTTTCAGAGACGGAAATCCTGTGTCACCAAACCTACTGGGAGTTCTATGACATGGTGACAGCAGTAAGAGAAAAGAGATGAGAGGGGTGGGTGGATTGCATTTTCTAGGACTGAAGAAGGCGTTTGACACAGTACCATACAAGAGATTGTGCAAAAATGGAGGGACCAAGCAGGAATACAGGGAAGGCAACTGCAATGGATCAGGGAATACTTGTCAGGGAAGACAGCAGAGAGTAATGGTACGAGGCGAGGTGTCAGAGTGGGAACCTGTGACCAGTGGGGGTCCCACAGGGGTTTCAGTCTAGGACCGCTGCTGTTTCTGGTATTTGTGAACGACATGACGGAAGGAATAAAACTCGAGGTGTCACTGGTTTGCAGATGGACGTGAAGTTGATGAGAGAGTTCATTCGATTCGAAGACAAGGCAGAAATACAAGGGATCTGGACAGGTGCAGACCTGGTCAGCAAAACTGGCTCCTGGATTTCAATCCCACCAGTGCCAAGTCATGAGGATTGGGGTTAGGGCAAAGAAGACCGCAGATGGGTACAGTCTTATTAAGGGGGGGGGTCAGAGACTACAATCATCACTCAAGGAAAAAGTCTTGGCGGTGAGTATAACACCAGGCCACATCTCCTGAAGCGCACATCAACCAAATAACGCTGCAGCATATGGGCGCCTGGCACAAACCTCAGAACGCATTCCGACATCTTAATAAGGAAATCGTTCAGGAACCATATACCACCGTGTCCGTTAGGCCCCATATTGGAGTATGCGGCACCATGTATTGGAACCCCACACCTAGGGCCAAGCATTGTAAAGAAACTAGAGAAAAGTGCAAAGGATTTGCAACAGACTAGTCCCAGAGCTAAGAGGTATGTTCCTATGAGGAGAGGTTAAGGGAAATCAAACTGACGACACTGGAGGAACAGGAGAGATAGGGAGGACCAGATAAGACTTACAAAATACTGAGAGGATTTTTCGACAAGGTGGACAAAGACAGGACTGTTAGAGATGGACACTGTAACAAGGGGACACAGTGTTGATGTTGAAGACAACAGTGAATCAAAGGGTGTTAGAAGTATTTCTTCAGCCACTGAGTAGTCAGGAAGGGAATAGTTGGGAAGCGATGTAGTGGAGTCAGGATCCATACATAGCTTTAAGCAGAGGTACGATAAAGCTCTTGGTTCAGGGAGAGTGACCTAGTAGCGACCAGTGAAGAGGCGGGGCCAGGAGCTTGGACTCGACCCCTGCAACCTCAACTAGGTGAGTACAACTAGGTGAGTACACACACACACACACACACACACACACACATGCACATATGTGGTAATGCTTTATTTACAGCTAGCAAAGTCAGGGTATTTCTCCAGAATGGTCTGTAATATACCACTGTGGATAAAATACTTAGCCATTTCTTGTACACTTCTGAGTGAGTTGTTTCTAAATTCATTAATTTTATCGCACTCCAGTACATAATGACGCAGGGTGTGACAATAATCCATCTGGCAAAGTTTACAGTAAGCCCTCCAAACTTTCCTCAGCACTGGTGAACACTCCTCCAGATGGATCGAAAAGACTGGAACCGACCTCCGCATGAATCAGATACATGATCTATGTCAAGTAAGGCAACAGCGGCACTTCTCCGCTCCATGGAATATTACCCCATTCCAAACTACCATTCCTCCATTTCCCCCCAAACTACTTCTTAAATCACAACCAAAACTTCGCCTTGAAGCCAAACATGAGGCCTTAAGCTGTATTGATAACTTAGTCACACAGCACACACTCTCGCAAATTATTTACGTTGATGGTTCTGTTGGTAGTGCTGCTGTTGTCGTACAGAGTGATGGCTCTCTTAAAGAAATTGGAGCACGCATCAATAATTGGGCCTCTACCCTTCAGAGAGAACTGTTTGCCATACTCCTTGCACTGAAATGCATCTATGTATCAAAGATTGACAGTTTAATTGTAACTGATTCTCTGTCATCCATAAATGCTCTCAACTCATTAAGCATAAATTGTGGCATGCTTGTGTCAGAAGCCAGACACAGGTATGGTAGGATTGTGGACAGTGGAGTCAGAGTGCACATGCTGTGGATTCCATCTCACATTGGTCTTCAGATGCATGATAGAACTGATAAATTGGCTAAGCTGTATGCTTTCAAAGAGGGAGTAGATTACAATCTTGGCTTGTCAGGTAGTAGTTTGAGAACAATAATACGAAAAGAACTTCAGCTGAATTATAGGGGACCAGAGACTACAAACCTCACTCAAGGAAAAAGATCTTGGGGCGAGTATAACACCAGGCACATCTCCTGAAGAGCACATCAACCAAATAACGGCTGCAGCATATGGGCGCCTAGCAAACCTCAGAACAGCATTCCGACATCTCAATAAAGAAACGTTCAGGACCCTGTACACCATGTACGTTAGGCCCATATTGGAGTATGCGGCACCAGTTTGGAACCCACACCTAGCCAAGCACGTAAAGAAACTAGAGAAAGCGCAAAGGTTTGCAACAAGACTAGTCCCAGAGATGAGAGGTATGTCCTACGAGGAGAGGTTAAGGGAAATCAACCTGACGACACTGGAGGACAGGAGAGATAGGGGGAACATTATAACGACATACAAAATACTGAGAGGAATTGACAAGGTGGACAAAGACAGGATGTTCCAGAGATGGGACACAGCAACAAGGGGACACAGTTGGATGTTGAAGACACAGATGAATCACAGGGATGTTAGGAAGTATTTCTTAAGCCACAGTGTAGTCAGGAAGTGGAATAGTTTGGGAAGTGATGTAGTGGAGGTAGGATCCATACATAGCTTTAAGTAGAGGTATGATAAAGCTCAACGTTCAGGGAGAGTGACCTAGTAGCGACCAGTGAAGAGGCGGGGCCAGGAGCTTGGACTCGACCCTGCAACCTCAACTAGGTGAGTACAACTAGGTGAGTACACACACACACACACATACACACACACAAGCTGAGGTGGCCAGAAGGGCCCATGTGGGCAGGCTTCAATCACAAGGAAATTGACTGGGAAAACCTGGAGCCACACAGGGGTTCAGAAACGTGGAGGGCTAAGATGATGGTGATGGTACTGGAAAACGTCATGCATCAGCACGTTAGGGACACTACCAGAGAGAGAGAGAGAAAAAGAGAGAGAGGGAGGGGGAGAAGATGAACCAGCATGATTGGACATAGTATTCACCTTGAGTAATTCAGACATTGAAGACATACGAAGGCTCTCTTGGAGCTAGTGATCACGTGATCCTGAGCTTTGAATACGTTGTAGAGTTACACGTGTAGAGGGAAGCAGGAAGAGTAGGATGGGAAAAGCCAAAATACAAAAGAGGAGACTACATAGGCATGAGGAATTTCCTGCACAAGGTTCAGCGGTAAAGAGAGCTGGCAGGAAAATCAATAGATGAAATGATGGAAAACGTGACAACAAAAAGGTAGGAAGCAGAGGAGAGGTTCGTACCCAAGGGCAACAGAAATAATGGGAAGATCAGAACGAACCTTGGTTCACCCAAAGGAGTAGAGGAGCCAGAACTAAGTGCGCTAGCGAATGGAAAAAGTAAGACAAAGGACCTGGTAAAATAAGAAGACTAGTTGAAGAGCCAAAAACTAATATTCACAGATAAGGAGGGAGGCCCAGCAGCAATACGAAAATGATACAACTGTTTACAGCCACATCAGGAGGAGAACAACAGTCAATGACCAGGTAATCAGGCTGAGATCACATGAAACGACTGTAAAGTAAGTGAAGAGCTCAACATCAGAAAGCCGGAATGGTGGGGTGCACCAACAAGTGCTGGACACAATACACACAACCCGAGGAGGTGAAGAGGCTGCTAAGCAAACTATATTTCTCAAAGGCGAAGGGACCAGACAACACCTTTCTGTGGGTCCTGAAAAAGGGAGCAGAGGTGTTGTGTGTGCCATTAACAACAATCTTCAACATATCTGTCAAAACCGGGCGACTATCTGAGGTGTGGAAGACAGCAACTGTAGTCCCAATTTTTAAGAAAGGAGACAGATACACCTAGAAAGGAATGAGCTTACTCACGACAATCAGCATGGTTTCAGGGAAGGGAAGCCCTGGAGTTTTACGAAAAGGTGATGGCAGTAAGACAACAGAGAGAGAGAGGTAGGTAAATTCCATTTTATTGGGCTGTAAGAAGGATTTCGAACAGATCCAAACAAGAGATTAGTGCAAAAGGTGGAGGAACAGACAGGTATTACAGGAAAGGCTCTGTAATGGATCAGAGAATACCTGATAGGAAGGCAACAACGAGTCATGGTACGTGACGATGTGTCAGAGTGGGCGCATGTGGCGAACGGGGTTCCACAGGGGTCAGTCCTAGGACCGGTGGTGTTTCTGGTAAATGTGAAAGACATGATGGAAGGGATAGATTCAGAAGTGTCCCTGTTTCCAGACAATGTGATGCTACGGATGAGAAACAGGTAGGACTACAAAGGGGTCTGGAGGGGCTGCAAGCTTGGTCCAGTGAATGGCTGTAGGAGCCATTCGCTGGAGGAGGCTTGCAGTCTATCCAGATCCCTTTGTAGTCCAGCCAGTTTCTCATCCGACTGAATTCTCCTCATTAGCCCCACCATGTGCAAAGTCATGAAGACTGGGAAGGGCAAAGAAAACAGAGTACAGACTAGGGGGTCAAAGTCTTTAAGCCTCACTCAAGGAAAAGGATCTCCTGAGGTGAACATCAACCAAATAATTGCTGCAGCATATGAGCGCCTGGCAAACCTAAGAATACCATTTCCGCACCTCAGTAAGGAATCGTTCAAAACTCTGCACACCGTGTACATCAGGCCCATATTTGAGTATTCAGCACCAGTATGGAACCCACATCTGGTCAAGTACGTCAAGATATTAGAGAAAGTGCAAAGGTTTGTGACAAGACTAGTCCAGGAGCTAGAAGGTATGACTTACGAGGAGAAGTTAAGAGAAATCTACATGACGACACTGGAGGACAGGAGAGAGGGGGGGGTGACATGATAACAACTTATAAAATACATAGAGGAGTTAACAAGGTGGACAGGGCCATGATGTTTCATAGATGAGACACAGCAACAAGGGGTAACAACTGGAAGATGAAGACTCAAATGAGTCACAGGAATGTTAGGAAATACTTCTTCAGTCATAGAGTTGTCAGGAAGTGGAACAGTCTGGATAGTGATGTAGTGGAGGCAGGATCCATACACATAGCTCTAAGAAGTGGTATGATAAAGCTCATGGAGCCGAGAGTGAGTAGACCTTGTAGCAACCAGTGAAGAGGCGGGGCCAGGAGCTATGATTCGACCCCTGCAACCACAATTAGGTGAGTACACATACACACAGACACACACACAGGGGGAGAAGAAGGTGATCGAAGGTATCATGAAAGCAATAGGTGAGGGAGACATGACCCAGGTGACAAATTTTCAGAGAATTGGGTGGTTTGCAAGTGGAAGGAAACGGTGTGTCCAAACAATTTTCAAGGGAGAATCAGCTCGAACCAGGATCCTGCAGGAGAAAGCATGACTGAGGGACAATCCAGAGTACCAGAGAGTGTACCTCGATCGCAACAGAACACAAGAAGAAAGGACGATACTGAGAGAGAAGGTGCAAAGACGAAAGGAGGAACGAGATGCATTGAAGATGAGCAGAACCCAGACTCAGGTAGAAGGGCAAACACACCTTACAGAAACACCCGCAGAAGGACTCCAACCACGACAACCCCAAAGCAACTGAACAATCTAAACCAAAACCCACACACTGTTCCCTCTTCCCCCACCCCCCACATCACAATCCCTACCCATACAGCAGTCCCCTATGGGCACTGTGCCCCCATCCCCGATCACAAACTCCACCCACACTGCAACAACCCCAATGCAACTGAACAATCTAAGCCAAAACCCACACACTGTTCCCTCTGCCCCCACCCCCCACATCACAAACCCCATCCCCAAAAGCAGCTCCCTATGGGCACTCTGCCCTCACCCCCATCACAAACCCCACCCACACCACAAACCCCCATAGGCCCCCTATAGAGCTCCCGCTCCCAACCCCAACATTCTCCCAGGATCACTGTGATAGATAAGAAGCTGAAGGTGTGGTACACAAACGGAGATGGAATAATAAATAAATATGAGTGGCATGAAATAGTCAATGAGAAGTCCCCAGACATCATAGCAGTCACATAAATGAAACTCACTGAGACAATAACAGACACAGTCTTCCCACCGGGATATCAGTTTCTGAGGAAAGACAGAAGGAGCAGAGGGGGACGAGGGGTTGAACTGCTCATAAAAAAATGGGGTTTTGAGGAAATGGAAGGCATGGACGAGATTGAAGAAAGGAACTACACAGTAGGAACAATTCAGTCTGGGGAACATAAGGTAGTCATTGCAGTGATGTATAACCCACCACAGAACTGCAGAAGGCCAAGAGATGAATATGAAGAGAACAACAAAGCAATGGTGGATACACTGCCTGAAGTGGCACGAAGAGTTCAATCATGCAGAGCAAAGTTACTCAATATGGGTGATTTCAACCATAGGGAGATCAACTGGGAAAGCCTAATGCCTCATGGGAGTCCTGAGACATGGAGAGCCAAGATGATGGATGCGGTACTGGAAAACATCATGTATCAATATGTCAGGGACACTACCAGAGAGAGAGAGGGGAGGATGAACCAGCAAGGCTGGACTTTCTGTTCACCCTGAGCAGTTCAGACATTGAGAACAACACATATGAGAGGCTCCTTGGAGCTAGTGATCACGTAGTTCTGAGCTTTGATTACATAGTAGAGCTACAAGTAGAGAGGTTAACAGGAGTCGATTGGGAAAAGGCATACTATAAAAGGTGGGACTACACAGGTATGAGGAACTTCCTGCGGGAGGTTCAGCAGGACAGAGAGCTGGTAGGAAAGTCAGTAAACGAAATGATGGAATATGTAACAACAAAATGCAAGGAGGCAGAGGAAAGATTTGTTCCCAAGGGCAACAGAATTAATGGGAAGACCAAAGCAAGTCCATGGTTTACCCGTAGGTGTAGGGAGGCAAAAAGTATGTGCATAAGAGAATGGAAGTGGTACAGAAGGTAAAGGACCCAGGAAAATAAGGAGATCAGTCAAAGAGCCAGAACTGAGTATGCACAGATAAGGAGGGACGCCCAGTGACAGTATGAAAATGACAACATCGAAAGACAAGTCTGACCTGAAAGTGCTGTATAGCAGTTTCGGGTCAGACTTTGACTGTTGTCAAAGACTGTTGTCTTCTCGAATTTAATCCTGCCAAATGCAAAGTCATGAAGATAGGGGAAGGGCACAGAAGACCACAGACCGAGTATAGGCTAGGTGGCCAAAGACTGCAAACCTCACTCAAGGAGAAAGATCTTGGGGTGAGTATAACACCGAGCATGTCTCCGGAAGCACACATCAACCAGATAACTGCTGCAGCATATGGGCGTCTGGCAAACCTGAGAACAGCATTCCGATACCTTAATAAGGAATCGTTCAAGACACTGTACACCGTGTATGTCAGGCCCATACTGGAGTATGCAGCACCTGTTTGGAACCCACACTTGATAAAGCACGTCAAGAAACTAGAGAAAGTACAAAGGTTTGCGACAAGGTTAGTTCCAGAGCTAAGGGGAATGTCCTATGAAGAAAGATTAAGGGAAATCGGCCTGACGACACTGGAGGACAGGAGGGTCAGGGGAGACATGATAACGACATATAAAATATTGCGTGGAATAGACAAGGTGGACAAAGACAGGATGTTCCAGGGAGGGGACACAGAAACAAGAGGCCACAATTGGAAGTTGAAGACACAAATGAGTCAGAGAGATATTAGGAAGTATTTCTTCAGTCATAGAGTTGTAAGGCAGTGGAATAGCCTAGAAAATGACGTAGTGGAGGCAGGAACCATACACAGTTTTAAGACGAGGTTTGATAAAGCTCATGGAGCGGGGAGAGAGAGGGCCCAGTAGCAACCGGTGAAGAGGCGGGGCCAGGAGCTAAGACTCGACCCCTGCAACCACAACTAGGTGAGTACAAATAGGTGAGTACACACACACACACACACACACACACACACACACACTGAGGGGTATGTCTTATGAGGAGAGGTTAAGGGAACTCAACCTAATGACACTAAAAGATAGGAGGGATAGAGGGGACATAACAACGTATAAAATACTGAGAGGCACTGATAAGGTGGATAGGGATCGAATGTTTCAAGAGTTGGGAAACAGGAACAAGGGGCCACAATTGAAAGCTGAAAACCCAGTTGATTCATAGGGATGTTAGGAAGTATTTCTTTTGCCTTAGAGTTGTCAGGAAGTAGGATAATCTGGAGAGTGAAGTAGTGGAAGCAAGTTCCATAAATAGCTTTAAGAAGAGGTATGACAAAGATCATGGAGTAGGGAGAGAGTGAATTAGTATCGACCAGTGAAGAGGCGGGGCCAAGAGCTATAACTAGACCCCTGCAACCACATATACGTGAGTACGTGCACACACACACACACACACACACACACACACACACAGACATGTGCCTAGGACAAAATGGTAACTAACTAACACACACACACACACACACACACACACACACAGACATGTGCCTAGGACAAAATGGTAACTAACTAACACACACACACACACACACACACACACACACACACAAACAAACAAACACACACAGTAGGGACACCGAGTGCACGATTCACGCCTTCCATTCTCCGCGAATATAAGTGTTTTTGAGGGCTACCCAAGTGTTCTGCTAGGGTTGCAAAGTGTGTCAGGGTAGTGAACAATCCTAGAAGCGATTTTCAATCTGCCTGAGCCACATAAGTGTGGGGAGATCCACAATTTTGTAAGTGATCTAGAAAGTAAAATGTGGTGGCGCAGTCAGAGTGGGCAGGCTAGTGTGGGAGGTAAGGCGATGTTGTCACGTGTCACCTAAGAAAGATAATAAAGTGAAACAATCGTGTGACCAGTGAGAGAAATGCAGTGAATAGGGTACATTATTAACGAGAAGAAATTGAGGTGGATCTACGCCAGGACGTCACATCGAGCTGGACAATCTACAGGCTGCTACAGCTGCACTGCAAGTACTGTATTCACCTATGAGTGGTTGTGTGGGTGTGGGGTTCCAGGTTCCAATTAACTGCCAAGCTGATTGTGAATGGTCTCTAATAGCACGATAAAGAATAGGCACTCAAGTATTCAATAAGGAATAGCAATTGGTAATCCATTGAACAAGGCGAGTAACTTACTATAAGCTAGGTGGCAGGACAAGCATAGGCAACATTGGAAGTAAGTGTGGGTCAAGTCCCAGGAAGGTGGGGGTCAGGTCACAAGAGGTTGTGGTCACAAGCGACCACTGAGAATCCACATTACACTCCAACGCACAAGTCACCTACTTTTCAGACACATAATAAACCCACACATAATTCCACACATAATTACACACACACACACACACACAAACACACACACACACACACACACACACACACACTCACACACACACACATATCCAGACTCACACATACACTCCCCCCTCCCCACCGACATCTCACTCCTTCCCCTGATCCCACCCCTGCCTCTTTCACCCTTCCCCTCCCCACCTCTCCCTCCTTCCCCCTCTCCCACTCACCCACTTGCTTCTCCCTCCTTCCCACTCCCCATATTCCCCCCTAAATCCCCCACCCCACTCCTCTCCTACATAGCCACAGTTCTTCCTCTACCTTCCCCCCCCCACACTCTGACATACACACTACTAACCTAACACACAGAATTACATAGGTTTCCCACTCTGAGGCAACCAGGGTAAAACAAAAATGGGTTGCCAGAGAGCAGGAAGAAAAACCAAGGGACAGGAGGAGGAAACTGCAAAGGAAGATTGGGCAGCAGAGCTCATAAAAAGGGAACATGAATGGGAAAAGAAACTAGAAGAACTTAGCATGAGTATGGACGAGAGGATAGATATGGAAAGCAGGAAGTGGGAGGTGCAAGTCAAAGCAGCAGAGGCTAGGATACAGAATTTAGAAGAGGAACTGAAAAATCTGAAACAGCCTAAAGAACTAAAGAACATTTTGGGATTGACATCAGAGACTGCTACCTCAGTCACAAATAAGGGGACTGTAGGGAAAAAAGGAGCAAAACTGCATGTAGAAGCTCTATCAGAGGAGACTGTAGTAAATGAAAGAGCTAAGCTATATGTGGAGGCCCTAACAGAGCACAGCAGAGCCCAGGGAAAGCCAAGAAGGGAAAATGACAGGTCACTGAGCCCAAGTACATTAGCTAGTGAAACTGAAGAAAAGAAAGCTGCAATGGAGGAAATCAAATTGAATGAAGGGATACACAAGGATATGCAGTGGGAGAATGAAAGGGTGAGGTCAGTCTTTGTGTATGGACTCCAGAAAGTTGAAGGGGAAACATATGAAGCAAGAAAACATGGGGAAAAAAAAGCAATTGAAAGCATCATAAAAGCAATAGGCGAAGACGACATGACCCAGCTGGAAAATTTTCGGAGAATAGGGCGGTTTGTAAAAAAAGAACCTGGCCAGTGAAAGTGATCTTCAAGGCAGAATCGACTAGGAACAAGATCCTGCAGGAGAAAGCACGATTAAGGGACATGCCGGCATGTCCCTTAATCGTGACAGAACACAAGAAGAAAGGCAGAAACTGAGAGAGATGGTACAAAGGCGAAAGGAGGAAAGAGAGGGGATGGAGAAGACAGACAGGAGATCCCAGACTCAGGAAGAAGATCAAATACAGCCTCCCTCACAACTTCCAATAGAAGCCTCCCAACCAGGTCAACCCCAGTGTAACCAAACACTCTAAACCAAAACACCCATGCCACATCCAATGCCCCCACCCACTGCATTACAAACTCCAGTCCCACAGCAACCACCCATAGTTCCTTATCAGGTCTCCCACTTCCCCAACCCCAATATACCTCCCAGACCACAGTCTTAGAAAAGAAGTTGAAGGTGTGGTATACAAATGCAGATGGAATAACAAATAAGTATGAGGAGTGGCATGAAAGAATCAAGGAGACATCCCCAGACATAATAGCATTCACAGAAACAAAGCTCACCGGAATAATAACAGATTTAATATTTCCATCCGGATATCAAATCCTCAGGAAAGACAGAGGGAGGAGAGGGGAGAGGAGGAGTTGCACTGCTCATTAAAAACCAGTGGGGTTTTGAGAAAATGGAAGGAATGGATGGCATGGGCGAAAGGGACTACTTAGTAGGAACAGTCCAGACTGAGGGACATAAGGTGATAATTGCAGTAATGTACAAACTACCACAGAACTTCAGGAGGCCAAGAGAAGAATAAGATGAGAGCAACAGAGCAATGGTCGACACACTAGCCGAGGTGGCCAGGAGAGCACACATGGGGGAGCAAAGTTACTAGTTATGGGTGATTTCAATCACAAGGAGATTGACTGGGAAAACCTGGAGCCCCACGGGGGTCCCGAAACATGGAGAGCCAAGATGATGGATGTGGTACTGGAAAACCTCATGCATCAACATGTTAAAGACACTACCAGAGAGAGAGGAGAGAATGAATCAGCAAGACTCGACCTTGTATTCACCTTGAGTAGTTTGGACATCGAGGATATTATGTATGAAAGGCCCCTGGGAGCTAATGATCATGTGGTTCTGTGCTTCGACTACATAGTTGAGCTCCAAGTGGAGAGAGTAGCAGGAATAGGTTGGGATAAACCAAACTACAAAAGGGTAACTACTCAGGCATGAGGATCTTCCTTCAAGACATTCAGTGGGAGAGGGAACTGACAGGAAAACCAGTACAAGAAATGATGGACTATGTGGCAACAAAATGCAAGGAGGCAGATGAGAGGTTTGTTCCCAAGGGAAACAGAAATAATGGGAAGAACAGAACGAGTCCTTGGTTCACCCAAAGGTGTAGGGAGGCAAAATCTAGGTGTACTAAAGAATGGAAAAGGTACAGAAGACAGAGAACTCAGGAAAATAAAGAGATTAGCCAAAGAGCCAGAAACGAATATTCACAGATAAGAAGGGAGGCTCAGCGACAATATGAAAATGACATAGCATCGAAAATCAAGACTGACCCGAAGCTGTTGTACAGCCACATCAGGAGGAAAACAACAGCCAAGGACCAGGTAATCAGACTGAGGAAGGGTGATGGGGAGCTTACAAGAAACGACCGAGAGGTATGTCAGGAGCTCAACACGAGATTTAAAGAAGTATTTACAGTGGAAACCAGTAGGACTCCAGGAAATCAGAACAGGGGGGTACACCAGCAAGTGCTGGATGAGGTACATATAACCAAGGAGGAGGTGAAGAAGCTGCTATGCGAACTTGACACCTCAAAGGCGGAGGGACCAGACAACATCTCTCTGTGGGTCCTTAAAGAGGGAGCAGAGATACTGTGTGTGCCATTAACAAAGATCTTCAACACACCATTTGAAACTGGGCAACTCCCTGAGGTATGGAAGATGGCAAATGTAGTCCCAATTTTTAAAAAGGGAGACAGACATGAGGCACTAAACTACAGACCTGTATCACTAACATGTATAGTATGCAAGGTCATGCAGAAGATCATCAGGAGGAGAGTGGTGGAGCACCTGGAAAGAAACAAGTGAATAATTGACAACCAGCACGGTTTCAGGGAAGGAAAATCCTGTGTCACAAACTTACTAGAGTTTTATGACAAGGTGACAGAAGTAAGACAAGAGAGAGGTGGATCGACTGCATTTTTTTGGACTGCAAGAAGGCCTTCGACACAGTTCCTCACAAGAGGTTACTGCAAAAGCTAGAGGATCAGGGACACATAACAGGAAAGGCACTGCAATGGATCAGAGAATACCTGACAGGGAGGCAACAACGAGTCATGGTACGTGACGAGGTGTCAGAGTGGGCGCCTGTGACAAGCGGGTTCCACTGGGGTCAGTCCTAGGACCTGTGTGTTCTTGAGTATATGGGAACGACATAACGGAAGGGATAGACTCAGAAGTGTCCTTGTTTGCAGATGATGTGAAGTTAATGAGAAGAATCAAATCGGATGAGGATCAGGCAGGACTACAAAGAGACCTGGACAGGCTACAAGCCTGGTCCAGCAACTGGCTCCTTGAGTTTAACCCTGCCAAATGCAAAGTCATGAAGATTGGGGAAAGGGCAAAGAAGACCGTAGACACAATATAGTTTAGATGGCCAAAGACTACAAACCTCACAGGAAAAAGATCTGGGGTGAGTATAGCACGAGCAATCTCCTGAGGCGCAATCAATCAGATAACGCTGCAGCATACGGGCATCTGGCAAACCTACGGATAGAGTTCCGATACCTCAGTAAGGATTCGTTCAAGACTCTATATACATTTACGTACAGGCCCATACTGGAGTATGCAGCACCTGTTTGGAATCACACTAGTCAAGCACGTTAGAAAATAAGAGAAAAGTGCAAAGTTTGCCACAAGACTAGTCCCAGAGTACAGGGATTGTCCTACGAAGAAAGGTTGAGGAAATCGGCCTGACGACATGGAGGACAGGAGGGTCAGGGGAGACATGATAACGAACATATAAATACTGCGCGGAATAGACAAGGTGGACAAAGACGGGATGTTCCAGAGAAGGGACACAGAAACAAGGGGTCACAATTGGAAGTTGAAGACTCAGATGAATCAAAGGGATGTTAGGAAGTATTTCTTCAGTCATAGAGTTGTCAGGCCGTGGAATAGCCTAGAAAGTGACGTAGTGGAGGCGGGAACCATACATAGTTTTAAGGCGAGGTATGATAAAGCTCATGGGGCAGGGAGAGAGGACCTAGTAGCAATCAGCGAAGAGGCGGGGCCAGGAGCTATGACTCGACCCCTGCAACCACAAATAGGTGAATACAAATAGGTGAGTACACACACACACACACACACACACACACACACACACACACACACACACACCACCACACACATACACACACACATACACAACACATACATCGTTCAAAGAATCGTTCAAGACTTTATACACTGTGTACGTCAGGCCCATACTGGAGTACGCAGCATCAGTTAGGAACCCACACCTAGTCAAACACGTCAAGAAATTAGAGAGTGCAACGGTTTTTCAACAAGGCTAGTTCCAGAGCTAAGGGGAATGTCCTATGAAGAAAGTTTAAGGGAAATCGGTATGACAACACTGGAGGACAGAGGGTCAGAGGAGACATGATAACGACATACAAAATACTACGTGGAATAGACAAGGTTGACAGAGACAGGATGTTACAGAGAGGGAACACAAACAAGGGGTCACAATTGGAAGCTGAAGACTCAGATGAGTCAAAGGGATGTTAGGAAGTATTTCTTCAGTCATAGAGTAGTTAGGAAGTGGAATAGTCTGGCAAGCGATGTAGTGGAGGCAGGAACTATACGTAGTTTTAAGGCGAGGTATGATAAAGCTCATGGAGCAGGGGGAGAGAGGACCTAGTAGCGGTCGGTGAAGAAGCGGGGCCAGGAGCTGAGTCTCGACCCCTTCAACCACAATTAGGTGAGTACAATTAGGTGAGTACACACACACAGACACACACACACACACACACACACACCACATATAGGCGAGTACATAAACGATAAAGGTAGCTGCTGGCTCTTATATAAAGGCAGTCCTATTTACTCAAAACTTCAAGAAAGTGGAAACTCTGAGTAGCAGCCAAACCTGATGGGCAGGGAGGAGTGCAGGAGGAGAGTTGCGATATCTAGATATGAGCAAATTGGATGTAGAATAGTAAAATAAATTTCCTTGAGGAGGAAAGTGAGAGGATGTGCAGTACAGAAAGGGAAGCATTTGTGGATCATGTAACAGAACACTGTCATGGCTGAATAAAGGGCTGATTGGTTTCACAGGATGAGAATAGATTGAGCAGATATTTTTTTTTTTTTTTTGAGGATTGGGACAAAGTCCAGTCATGCTAACCTTCTAGACACATACACCTGACTCCTCCTGTACTACTGCACTCACCAACCTCAGCCTCACCTACCTTACTTCAGGCAGATACTCAACACATGGACTAGACTACAACGACCAGAGCATGGTGAAGGAAAGAATTCTGTGTAGTACACTAATGTGGATTTATTGTCGAACAAAAGTGATGAGCTTTCAGAATGGATAGCGGAGGTAAACCATAGCTATCACAGAGACAAAACTACGTAAAAGGATGACTAATGCAATATTTACGGTAGGATACTAGGGAATAAAGAATTACAGAAGAAACAAGCGGGGTAGGAGTGACTCTGCTAGTTTGAAATTAGCTGAGTTTTGAAGAGATGAGAAGAACAAATTAAAATGTGCCAATTGATTTCATAGTGGAGTACAGTCACAGTTGGGGGCCTTAAAGTGATGGTAGCAGTAATTTATAACCCACCACCAAGCAACAGAAGGACAAGACGGAAATGTGAAGAGAACGGTATGCCAACAATTGATCACAGTAAGACCTGAGTGGTTGAGGGGAGAGGATATGTGTTGAGTGAGGTCCTAGGCCTTCTACATCAGAACTGCTTATCTCACCCGACTGATAACTCATCATGCAACAAATATCGTTGGAGCACAGCTGAATTGCTGCTGGAGCTCTTATTTATGAACTGTGACTAGTGATATACCTAGTGAAACACAAACATGTTGATTTGAAGTGCTGTAGGAGGCCTACCTTCACTCTGCCTCGCCTGCCTCCCCTCCTTCCTCGATTTGGAACTCAGCCATTCGCCTCTTATTTACTTATGGTCTAGAGGCAGTTTTTGCCAGACCACATAAATGCTTGAGTGCCCATGTCAGTTCTCTGTGCCGCACTCCACTCATCTTACGAATGAGTTTCCTGTGTGCCTACCTGCCTGCTACAAGCAAATATCCAAGTGGTTGACATGGGCTTAGCAAGCACATTCATGCAGGCCTGAAAGCAGCACTCCAAGCTAGCCAGAACAAGCTAAGGCAGCCTGCAGTTACAGCTGTCCTGAGGCCCAGCATGTCTACGTATACATTCTACAATGCTGCTGGCATACCAGTGTTTCCTGTAGTGGCTTAGTTAAGAACAATTTTAACGAGCATTGCAGTACTGACTTTTTAAGTGGGACATGCCAGAGGTTCACCTATAAACATAGTAAGTTTGTGCTGATTTGCTTGTGCACAGAGTGAACATTCGTCTGTCATACGTGTGCTAGAAGTGTTAAGTGCTGCAGGTTTGTTGTAACTATTTGCACGAGTGGATTTCACTGACTTAGGACATTGTGCGACCATCAGTACCTACGTAGGCTTAAAATGAGTGAGGAATGTCTGGCCTGCTGGGTGACCTTGAACCTGCATGCCACTTACACCCATACTGCGTGTGTCTAGTGAGGTGAATGTCCCTTCCTCGACTTTCCTATTCACCGGTATCCCTTAACTCGTCGCCATTATCTACATATGGGATAAGGGCGAGTTTAGCTGATCCAGGCCAAGCAGCACTCCAAGCCAGACAGTCCAGGCCAAGTTACACTGCAGTTACATCTGTTCTGAATCGCAGCCTGCCTTTGTGAACGTTCTACAGTGTTCCGGCCGTACCATTGTTTTTTCCTGCATTGAGAAAGTGTGGGTTGATAAGCCAGATGGTTTAAAAAGTGAGTAATGTCAGGCAGAGTGGAGTAGTCTTTGGTCTCTACCACCATCACCCACATATCTCTCCATGTTTGTATATTGTAAACCACCGCTCACACACCAGATGAAGAAAGAAGATATTCTGAGCACTGACGACAAAGCCGCAGGCTCTGTCAGCCTGCGGCTCACAGAGCCTCAGAAGTCGACTGTCAAGATGATGTCAACTTTCTTTCACCGCTACAATAGGATTATTTCTGACTTTCCCCAACAGTGTTTCACTTTATAGACAGTTAATTGTCATTTGAAAGCCTGTATTAAGACTTTAAAAGGCTCAGAGTGTACTTCAGTGTAGTGACTCCTTACATTTGATAAATCAGTGTAATACATGCTCTGCTCAGTGTAACTGGTGGCTAAAGCTCCCGCTTCACACACGGAGGGCCCGGGTTCGATTCCCGGCGGTGGAAACATTCGACACGTTTCCTTACACCTGTTGTCCTGTTCACCTAGCAGCAAATAGGTACCTGGGTGTTAGTCGACTGGTGTGGGTCGCATCCTGGGGACAAGATTAAGGACCCCAATGGAAATAAGTTAGATAGTCCTCGATGACGCACTGACTTTCTTTGGGTTAATTGTTTTAGACTTGTTTTTTAGACTTGTGTAAATTGTTTTAGACTATTTGATCAACTGGACTGTAGTGTTCAACTTCTGACACACCAAGTGAATGACTGCAGACTAGCACTGACACATAATAAACATATTAAGCTAAAACGCTGGTAACTCTCCAGAAGCTGAACCTAGTTTTGTGACCTTGAGAAGTTGAGGTGTTTATTACGACCAGCGGTGTACCACTCTCACCTATATTTTACATCAACACAAGTGTATTTCTAAGTGATAAAGTGTACACTTGGTGTACTTGGTAACACTTGTCATACATAGTAACGCGTGTGTAAGTGAGATTGTTTAGGTACTGGTTCATCTATCTACAGCTGCACACTTATGCTTGCATACATATATAACATAGTAACGTGTGAGTTACCCAGGATGGACCAAGGAAGTCGACCAGAGTGATTTATCTCATTGTCATTGTAACATTACCTAGTTACCGTTTTTTTTTTTAGTAATATTGTTTACAATCTATGGTTGGGGTAAGAGGTTGTCTTCAGCATTCATGTGATGTCTGCTATATTATTATTCAGTGAGGT
>NC_069411.1:65131567-65154733 GCF_026875155.1 Cherax quadricarinatus | reverse complement strand
AATTTTCCAGAACCAAAACTCACCAAATTACTTCCACTAGATGCTCTGTCATCTCCAATCATTCTTTGTACCTCTTGGCTCCTGTTCCCTGAGGTGATACAGTCAGGTTTCTAGGCCTTCTCTTTGATGTAAGTTATCCTGGAAGCCTCACATTACCTCTCTGAAGGCAACTTGTCACAGCCGGCTGAACCTTCTTAACCCTTTCAGGGTTTCGGCTGTACTAGTACGGCTTATGTGCCAGGGTCCTTGACGTGCTAGTACTCATAAATTCTAGCGCCTTCAAATCTAGTGAGAGAAAGCTGGTAGGCCTACATATGAAAGAATGGGTCAATGTGGTCAGTGTGCACAGTATAAAAAAAATCCTGCAGCACACAGTGCATAATGAGAAAAAAAAACTTTGACCGTGTTTTTGGATTAAAACAGCGACTTTGCACTGTATTTTCATATGGTATTTATTTTTGTATTCTAGTTTCCCTGGTCTCAATTGACAGAATGGAAGACATATTACAGAAATTGAGATGATTTTGGCTGGTTTTACAATGAAAAGTACCTTGAAATTAAGCTCCAAGTAGCAGAAATGTTTGATTTTTACCGAAGTTCAAAAGAAAACAAATCATGCTAAGCGTCCAATACACATCAACTGGTGAGTCTAATATTCTTTCACAAGTGCGCCGATATATTTATACCATTTCTTACACTAATGCAGTAGTCTGCATAACAATAAGTCTTCTATTTTTTGTGAGAATAAAAATTCAAAATGGAAAGCAAAAGAATGTAAGAGGGGCATGGGGATGTGACTAATGAACAGAGGAAATGTTATTTTAGTGCCAGGAATGTCTTTCTTGTTTATTCTGAACCCTATTTGGAAATTGGCATCTTTTGAAATTTGTGTGAAATTGGCAAAATTGCTAAATTCTGACCACTGTATTGGGTAATTGAAATCATAAATGGGGGGTTTTTTGTGTAATCATTTGATAGAAAAAATGAAGTTCTAGCGAAATAGCATGATTTTTGTCGACTAGTATACTGGAATTGGCTGAAAATAGGGCTCAAAGTGGGCAAAATCGCCAATGCGTAAACATTGTCGAGACTGCTAACTTCGCGAGAGCATAAATCTGTAAGTTTTCCATCAAATTTCATACTTTTGGTGTCATCATGATTGGGAAAAGATTCTCTATCTTTTCGTAAGAAAATTTTTTTTTTTTTTTTTTTTTTTTTTGGGAAAATTTTGGGGACCCTGAGAACAAGTCTCTGAGAAGGCCTGTGGAGCCTGAAAGGGTTAAAAACAATTGCTCAACTTTCATGGGGAGCTGATCGTCGAACTCTCCTTTGCCTACATTCAGCCCTCATCTTATCGAAACTCGATTATGGTGACCAGATTTATTCAGCAGCCTCTCCTGCTACTCTCTCTAGCCTTAACCCCATCCATCACCAAGGATTACGTTTATGCCTTGGTGCTTTTTGCTCTTCCCTTGTTGAGAGCCTCTATGCAGAAGCGAATGTTCCATCCTTGTCTGATCGCCGTGATGCCCATTGCATTCGCTACTATGTACGCTCTCACAATCTCCGCAATCCTTCCACTTATAGAATGGTCACCGATATTAGTAGACATTCTTTATTTGTTCGCCGCCCCTGTTTGCTCTGTCCCCTTCTCTCTTCACTTACATAAGCTCTTGTCTTCCCTTCAGTTACTACCTTTATATGTTCATGTAGCATCTCACTTTTCCCTACCCCCCTGGGAAGTTCTAGCTGTTCGGGTCTGTTCTTTCTCACTCCCTTGCTCGAAAGCCCAACTGCCTATGGTGGCTTTCCCGCTCTCTTTTTCTTGACCACTTCCACTCTCATTCTCTTTGCCATCGCAATGTACACAGATGGCTCTAAGTCTTCTGACGGCGTAGGATTCGCAGGAGTGTTTCCGGACAGCGTCGTGCGAGGGAATTTACTATCTTCGGCTAGCATTTTACTGCTGAATTGTATGCCATTCTTGCAACCCTTATTCATTTTGCATCTATGCCTGTGTCATCATTTGTGGTTTTTCTCAGACTCCCTCAGTGCTCCACAGGCTATACGGAAATTTGATACACCCCACCCCCTAGTTCTCCGTATCCAACTTTGGCTTGCCGTATCTCTACCAAGCTTAAAGATATTGTTTTTTGTTGGGTCCCTACTCATGCTGACGTACAGGGCAATGAACAGGCAGACACTGCTGCGCGGTCAGCAGTACATGACCTACCAATTTCATACAGAGGTGTTCCATTTCTGGACTATTTTGCTCTAATAGCTACCCACCTTCACACCCGTTGGCAACAACGTTGGTCAACTCTACTTGGTAACAAACTTCATTCTATTAAACCGAGCATAGGTTACCGGCCATCTTCTTGTCATCAGTGCCAAGGTTGGGAGACTACTCTCTCCCGCCTTCGCATTGGCCACACTCGTCTTACTCATGGGTATGGCATGGAGAGGCACCCTGTTCCTCTCTGTGAGCAGTGTCAAGTTCCAGTATCGATTAGCCACATCAGTTAGCTGCCCTTTTATCACGAGCACGCAGAATTTACTCCAACATCGTCTCCGCTCTACTACTCCTCTTTAACCTTCCTCTTGCTGATAGACCCCCTTTACCTGACTCTCTCATTGACTTCTTGACACGATGATTACTCAACAAACTCTGATGATGATATCTTTCGCAATCCCCTCAGCCCTTTCTACCTCTATCTCTTGGTGCCCTCTACCCTCTCACCATCCACTGCCCCACTGTTCTCTGTAACCTATTACTCATCTATCTCCCTGTTGCCACCTGATACCCTCGCTTCCTTCCTGCCCTGCAGTGCTGTATAGCCCTTGTGGTTTAGCGCTTCTTTTTGATAATAATAATATTTAAGGATTAAGTAAAAATTCATTTTTCAGGTGTTCAAAATGCAGAATTTGAGAGAGAGAGAGAGAGAGAGAGAGAGAGAGAGAGAGAGAGATGAGAGAGAGATGAGAGAGAGATGAGAGAGATATGAGAGAGATGAGAGAGACAGATGAGAGAGAGAGATGAGAGAGAGATGAGAGAGATGAGAGAGATGATAGAGAGATGAGAAAATGAGAGAGAGAGAGAGAGAGAGAGAGAGGAGAGAGAGGAAGAGAGAAATTACCTTCATGGTAGATCTCTAAGTGTAGTTCTCAATGGAACAGAATCAGCAAGACATCCTATTGGGGCAAGTGTTCCACAAGGAAGCGTGCTGGGACCATTGTTATGGAATGTCTACTTCAACGACCTTCTTCATCTCATCCCAGAATCACATGCATATGCAGACGACTGCACACTGACATTCACTTATCCAGGGAATGCCAGCTGCTCTAAGCTACATCAATCACCAGCTGAGAGCTATATCAGCTTGGGGAAATAGATGGCAAGTAACATTTGCACCTGAGAAAACGCAAATGATGATCGTCTCTAGGCCCATGATGGTAATGCTGGTGCAGTAGTAAGGATGAATGGGAGGGTGTTGGCAAACCCGGAGAAGAAGTTGATATCCCTGGGGTGAAATTTGACTCCAAACTAACCATGAAGAACCATGTTGTAAATCTTGCAAACAAGGCAGCCAGGAAAATTTACAGCACTTCGCCGTATCTCGCATCTACTTGACAGTAGGGGTTGCAAGATTCTGTACGAGGCACAAGTATGCTCGCACCTTGAGTATGTTCCACTTTCTTGGTTTGCCTGCCCCCTCTCTCATCTGCAAATGCTTGACAGAGTAGAGAACAGAGCAAGACGTCTCATCTCTCACCTGGATCCATCCTGGATAGATCTGTCATTTCAGCAGAGCCTTCAACATAGGAGGGATGTGGGTGGCCTTACTGTTATGTACAAGGCCAATATTGTCAAAGTACCACACTTGGATCCACTTCGAGGACAGCGTGAAACAAGCTTTTATGCCACAAGACTGGCAGAAAGCACAATTTTTACTCGGGCTGTATTTTTCTCCAGAATTTTCACCCCCTTCTGAATCCTATATACCCGGGAATGCCCTCAGTATGGAACACATCCTTTCAGAAAATTGATTTAAACAGATAAAGTCTGTTAAACAAATGAAAATGGGCCCCACAGATGGCCCCAACTTCACCCCTGTTCCCTACTTGTATGCTCAAAAACCTCTCAGTAGTAGTACCTTTCCCTAGTAAACCCATTTTAACCAGAAACCCCAGGTACCGTAGATGACTCACTCCCAAAAAACCCCCTCGGGGGAAATTCCCGGACTGTTTCAAAATTGCTGCTAAACCATAGAGGATTTCAACCCCCCCAAAAACCCCCATAGGCACTAAAGAGTAAGTAAAGTAGAGGCAGAGAGGGCAGGTCGGTGTTGGCGTTTTTCCCACACTTTCCGTTTTATTTATCCCACTACCACCCTAGTGAGTATTTTTTACCCTATCCACGTTTTCCCAAAAACCCCACATGAAAAGGGTTTGGAAAAGGGGGGGGTGGGATGCGGGGTTTTTAAGGGTATTTAAAGGGTTTAAAAAGACTGTTTGGGGGTTTGCCAGCAGGTAAAAAGGTAAACCCTTTCCGCCCCCTCCAGTTTGCGTTTTACCCTCAGCACCCCCACCCTGGGTACTCCAGCCTGAAAGGGCCTGTTGCAGCTGTTTTTTAAAAGTTTCCCCTGGTTTATTTTTTCGGGGTGCAAAAATTGCTTAAATCTCCGGGGGTTTAAAACCCGGGGATTTTGCAATTAACCCCTCGTAAGCCAAAAGTTGAAGTGAACGCCATTTCAGCCTTTAATCCCCCTGTCCCCTGCCCATCCACCTGCCCCTTCGGGGCTGTGTCCCACGTTACACGTCTTCCATTTCAGCCATTCTCGGGGGTTAAGCCGTCACCCAAAACCCAGTTTCCCTTTAACCCAGGGGAAAAGAAGAAGCCACGCAATTTTCCTCTGAAGTTTTGGGTTTTCATATTTGCTTTGTGTTTCCCATTTGGGTTGCAAAGAGCGGCTTCACCATCCCTGTGGCTTTGAGTGGCTTCCCAAGCCCCCTTTTCGTGGTGGAAAAGAGTGAGCGCCAGTGAGTCCCGTCCCTTCACCCACCCGCCCACACTATTCCCCTCATCTCCCTGTGGCTTTTTTGGCCCCTTGTCCGGGCCCTTTAGTACTGTTTTGGCTCACTTTAATTTGGGTTTCAAGAGTTTGGTACTGAGCGCCAATTTTAAACCCATTATGTGAGTTCCCCGGAAAGCGCATTTTTTTTTTTCCCGACGACAGTGTGAGGTAGGCGCCCTCTCCCGCTTGGAAAAGCTTCACCTCATCATTTCTCACCATCACCTTCCTACCACTCCGATTTTCGGGTATAATTTTCTGTTTAGAGACTTTTCTTCTAAAAGACTTTTGCGTGTGGGGGAGACTTTTTACAGTGAATTTTTTGGGGGGGGACTCTAAGTTTTTGGGTTTTTTCAGTGTGGGAACTCATTTGTTTTTTTTTATCTTTAAATTTTTACATTTTTTTTTCGTGTTATCGCTCCCCCTTTTGTTTTTCTTTTTTAAAATTTTTTTATCTGTGTTTTTTTTATGCTACCCCTCTGTCTGAAAGAAAGTTTTTTTTTTTCTGTAGTTTTAAAGTCAGTCATTTCCGTGTGAAGAAATTTTTTTTTTTTTTTATCTTGTTTTTTTCAGCATTGTATTCTCCAGTATTTGTAATTGAGTTCATGCGTAAATATCCACCCCAGTATACCAAATTAATCCATTTATTTCTATGTGTGTTTTTTTTTTTTTCGTGCCAGCAGTTTCTTTCCCCTGACTTTTCGCGGGACTTGTCTCCCATTTTTTTTTCCCCAGAAATTTTTTGTCGTTTTGTACAGCAAGTTTTTTGTTGAAAGGGAATATACTAAAAAAAAAATAATAATGAATTTTTTTGTTGTGCCCCCCCCCACTTAAAAATGTTTTTGTGCCCCGCCCTTGGGGGGTTTTAAACATTCCGTTTTGTTTCTTGTTTTATTTTTTTTCATATTTTTCTTATTCTTTAAAACAAATTAAACTCTTATTTGAATTTAAATTTTCTTTTCAAGTAAGTGTTTTTTTTAAACTTGAGTAAATTTTTTTGGGCTAATTTAAAATTTTAAATTTTAAAGTGTCAGCCCATTTTTTTCCTTCATATTTTTTTTTTTATTTTTTTAAACCTACTTTTTCCCCAGGGGAATTTTTTATTATTTGCATTGATTATTTCTGAAACCTTTTTTTGTTGAACTTGTTGTGAAAGGGAATTATTTTCTTTTATTGATTTTTTTTGGGCTTTAATTATTCTCAGTTCATTATTTTTTTGAGTCTTTTTTTTAATTTTATTATTTTTTCCTCATTTTTTGTCTTTGCATTTTTTTTTTAATTTTGTTTATCATTTTTTAGAAAAATTTTAAATTTCCCAGTTATTCTCTTTGCATACAATTTAGGATTTTATTTTAAAAATTTTTTAACATTAATTTCCCAGTTTTTTTAGTTGATTTCTTTATTAGCAAGAGTACGACAGCTCTTTTGCTTTTAAATTTCCCAGTCCCCAGAAATATTTTTACTTAAAAATTTTAAATTGTATTTTTTTATCTTGTCCAGCATCCTTTACTTTGGTTGTCCTTCCCCTTGCAGTGTATCTTAGACATTTTTTTTTTAAACTTCTCCCCAAAATTTAGTTCCCATCCCCTTTTTTTTAAATTTTTGGGCATTTTATATCATTTTTTTTGTTCATTTTTTTTTTGCCCTTATTTGTTCCCCCGTGCAATTTCTTTCCCATTAGTTGACTTTCCGTAAGTGATATTTTAATGAATGGCGCCCCCAAAACCCTAGGCTACTGCTCCCCCCCCTTTTCATCAGTCCTAACATTTTCCTTGGGGACTGACAGCCCCGACCCAGACATTGAGAAAAATATAGTTTTACTCGTGATTCCCTTGTTCCCTTTTCCTTTTTTAAAGGGCCCCATGTACTTTGTTTGAAGCAGGGTTTTTACTGCCTTTCGTTCTCGTGCTAATGCCTAGTTAAAGGGTTCCCCCTTCGGGAAAAAAAGTCTTATCGGGTTTTGCGAAAAAAAACCCTCTTCATCGATCCCTGCTGCTGTTCACTTTTTTGATTCCTTGATATGCGAGACTTCAGGAATCTTACTAAATGGTAAAAATATGGGAACTGATTCTTTTTTTCCTTTTGTCCCAGAAAAAAACGCTGACCCTTTGCCCTTTTCTTAGGGAAACTAGTGAATGCTACCCCCAGGGAATGAATCTTTGATGCATTTGCTTTTTAGATTAGAAAAACTTTTATCATCATTTTACCCAATTGCTGTCCTCCTCGCTTTTGTCCCTGACAGGATAAAGCATTACCGCATCGTTTGCAAAAATTGCAGCTTTTGGAGCAATCAAAAAAACTAAGCCCGGGCTTCCGGTGTGCTTACCCTCCAAAAGGGGGTTTCACAATATGAGGAAACGGTTTTCATTCTTTCCTTGTACCATTTTAAAACAGCTGATCCATATGTCGTTCTTGGGGAACTAGGAATGTTTACACCCATGAATAAAATCGTTGAGGGCTTTGCTGTTATTTAAAACAAACTTTTATCAATTTATCAAGCTGTCCAGTCCTCAGTTTTTGTCCCTGACGGGGGAAAAAACCATCCAAGATCGTTTGTTTTAAAATAGCAGCTTTTGGACAATCAAAAACAAAGCCGCTGTTTTCCATGGGGGCTTATCCTCCTACTGTAAAGAGGGAAACCCAAATTTTCAGCCCAAAATCATTTTTCTTTTCCTTTGGTCCCCCCGGGGTTTTACTTTCCCATGTATCAAAAGTAATTTCTCCCCAAAATCCCCTCAGCCCGGGGCCCCACCCTTGTTTGTCCCAACAGCGCCCAAATTTCATGGGGGTTTTCAACCTTTCTCAGCGATCCCCAAAGGCCAGGGGTACAAAAGTCATTAAAAACCCTTTCGTAGTATTCATATACATTCAGAAACCAATAGTAAAGGGGACTTTTAATTTGGGGTTTTTCCGCGGCCATATTGCAATTAATTGTCCTGATATTTACCCTAAGAGGCGCCGGGGGTGAGGAAAAGTACCGTCAGTTTCTTCCCTACTGTACTTATCATAAAAATACATGAACATGACACACTGGGCAATGCTCTCTAAAACCTTCATATCTAGGTTTTTTTCCGGGGCCCGGGCCCAAAACCCGCAAACCCCCGTAGAGGAAACGGGACATCGTGGTTTCAAAAAAACCAGAACCGGGGCTCTTTTTTTAAAATTGGGGGGAAATTGGGGAGCCCCCCAGTAAAAAACCGCCTTTTTGGTGACAGTAGGTAAAAAAGATTTTCACCCCCCGTTCAAAATTTCCCTTTTGGGAACCCTTAAGTAGTCTCGGGGAATGACAGTCCGGGCTGTTGTTTTTGTTCACATTCTCTGACGTAGATAATTTTTGGGGTAAGTGGAACAAATCTTTGCTGATAAACAACCCAACTTTTTGTTTGCACATAATTTTCCAATGAAACCTTAGGCCCTTTTTGTGCAAGCTTTCTGTTCATAATTTTCCCCTTTTTAAATTTGTTCATGGACTCGGGGTGTCAAGTCAATATTATCAGGTTTTAGTTTGTTTAGGGATAAGCGGGGTTACGACATGTCCTTCTCGTAAAACCGGGACTCATGTGTCCTCCCTTAGTGGAGAAGCGGTTCTTCCCTGCGTCCCCCCAGGCCCGGATTTCCCTATTTTTTTCAAATCCAAGGTAGAGACTTCCTGTTTCCCTTTCCCTTTTTGGTAAAACCAGTTCCCTTCCCCTGGTGCCCTTTTCTACTGGGTTTTGCTTCCTGCAAGCCCTTACGCATTGTGCCCCGACCCTTATCGATGGCTTTTCCCCAAAATTTTGGGGACTTGATTACCTTTTTGGGGGTTTACCAGCTTGGATCCGAATCGCCATTCGGCTGCGAGACGACTTTTAAAATTAATTTCCTTACGGGGCCATGCATTTTCCGTACTTACCCAACCCCCGGTCAGGCACTGATGACCCTGCCCACTCCTGTCTGTGTTTCCTCCCAAACTTCAGATTTGGGCAAGATAGTGTCCAGTTCCTAAAGTGTTCCGGGGGACGCTCTGATTTCCTTAAATTGCTGAGCCTACCCCTGCAATGTCTGCTAGTTAAAGTAGAGTTTCTCCACAGGGGACCCCCTTGTCAAAAAAACCCGTTTACTTGAAAACTAGTAATGCCATCTCTTGTTGATGTCACATGCCCCTCGCAGAAAGACTTTCTGTCGCAGGGTAGTGCCCCACAGGTGGGCTGTTGTTGTTCCTAGTGTTTCCAAAAATGGTGATAACGTCCCATTTTTCCCGTGATTCCTGCAAAATAAAAAGGGCCCTTTTTTTGAAAAAAACCTTACATGTTGTAAGAAAATAAATAAGATCCATTTCTTCCCACTAACACTTTGGTCACAGTGGTTTGTCCCCAGAGCCCAAAAACCCAAACTTGTTGACCTTGTTCACTATCCTTCCCGTTCAAGTAAAAGGATTTAATTTTCACCTGACCAGTGGGTCAGTTTCTAAATTTTTTACCGGGGGGACCTATTTCCCCTTTACTGGAAACAATTCCGTTCCCAACCCGTTGAAGGGGGAAAAAACATAGCTCCCCCTGACTTCCCAGATGAAGTCAAAAACGTTTTGCTCGTTGAAAAAAACGTCCCTAAAAACCATTTCCTTAAACCGGGGGAGAAGTTTGGGGATAAAGAAATTATTGTCCCATCGTATTTTCCCTTGAAAACCCGGTACTAGACCCATCTACTTTCCCGCGTTCAGAATGCCTCAAATTTACAAGTTGCTGTCGCAGAAGGGAAATTTATCAATAAAAAGCTTGTGATGGAGTTTTGCACCTAGCAAATTTACCTTGGAAGGCCCCCTTTATCCTAGTACCTAAGAAGGATGGTATTTGGGGCCCATGATTGACTTTAGGAATTTAAAAAGCGAAAAAAATTCCAGAAACGCTTCCCACTTCCTGAAATGGGTGAAACTTTTAAGTAAAATTTGGGATAACAAAATCTTTTCCAACCCCGGATTTGGTTTCCGGGTTTTTTTTAAGTCCCCCTTCACGGGACAGCCAAGAACTAACTCATTCCCCACTCCCACAGGTCAATTTTCACTTCCTCAGTATGGGCGTTTGGATTACGATCCCCCCCTTCACGTTTTCAAGGCTCATGGGCTTTTTTCTTAAGAGGTCTCATAGGTAATGCATTTTATGGGGTACTTAGATGATGTAATCGTCTGTCTAAAAAGGGCGTGGGTACACACTTTAAAAGACGGGGGTGTAGTAATTTTGGGAAGCTTTAAGAGCCAAAATTTTAAAAAACAAACTGTTAAAAAGTCAATTTTTCAAAATTTAGAAAATTTAATTTTTTTGGGGACGTAGTCCTCCTAGAGGGGTTAGACTGACCAAAGTAAAAAACTGCAGTACTAAATTTTTTCCCAAATCCCAAAACTGTGTTCCATAAGATCCTTTTTGGGCCCTTTGCAGGTTTTTTAGATCTTTCATTGCCAAAATTTTTTTTCCATAGCGCTTCCCCCTAACTGAGTTGCTTTTAAAAAAGATGCTCCCCTTTTTTTTTGGGGCCTTTTCCAAAAAAGAGCATCCCAAATTTTTAAAAAAAAAGTAACTCTGCTCCAATTTTGAAATTTCCGTTTTTTTTAAGCCCTTCTTTTCTGACAATTGAAAGCTAGTTCTATTTGGATAGGTGCCGCACTAAAATCAGAAGAATGATGGGAAGTACAAAGCATTTTCATTTGCTGCCGAGGGCCTTACGCGGCTGAATTAATTATACAGTAAATGGAGCAAGAAGCTTTTGCAATTGTAAAGGTCTTTTTAAAAAACTTCCGAGACATTATTTATCAGTACTCTGTTTATGTCTTGACAGGACCACGCTCCACTGATACCTTTTTTTCCCGAAAAAAACAACCCACTGGAAGGCTAGCCAGATGGGGCCTTGATATCCAAGGGTTTTAAACCCCCCTTTGAACACTTACCCGGGAAGTCAAATGTAGTCGCAGAAAGCCTTATCCGACATGTTGGGATAGTAAAATGGGGACCCTCCAATTTTGTGCTGAAGATAAAAAGGAATGCCTTTTAAAGAACAGTTCCCATGTTGGCTGGTGTGATTTGATTCCTGCTCCAGGAAGATTTTTATTTGACTGTGAAAAACCCCCACACCCCTCAAATGACTTTGTCATAAACCCAAGAATTACTGTTCGAACAGCCGAGTTGGGTTTTCTCCTAGCGAAGAGTATAAAAGTTAGTAATTCCACAAATCACTAGTGAAAAGTAGCCTTACAGCTAGTTCACATTTTAAAGGGGTTTTTTCGCACCCTGGTATGGATCGTTCCGTAAAACAAGCCCGTTTTAAATTTCTTTTTTGGGCCCCGTATGGGGGAAATGATATTTTGGGGTATGTTTTGAAATGAAATGTCTGCATGGGAAAAAAAAGGTAAAGCTAATGGTCCTAAATCCAACCCAAGTGTAAACCAACCCCTAGCGAACCCTTGGGGAAAGAGTTTTTGCTAGACTTGTTTAAAAAAATTTCCCAAAGTTCCCTCCAGGGGGAAAAAACATTGTGTGTTATGGGCCCCTGCACCAGTTTTTGTGAGTTTTTCCCCATTGCAGTTTTAAAACCCGCCCGGGACGTTTAAATAAAACGTTTTTAAAAAACGCATTTTTGCAGGGGAAAACCCCCCTAATCCCAAATAACAGTTTAAAGGAGGTGAATTCGGGAATGAGATTCTTGAAAAATTTTTTTACCTTTACAAAATCTCTTAAATCCCATTGTTTTCCCCATCCCTCCTGGGCCCCCCAAAGGGTTAGCGGAAAGTACCTTTTAAAAAAGTACTTTATGTCTTGGAGCCCCTATCAATCCCAACAGTGGAAAATTGGGATAAATTTACCCGATGTGCAGTGTGCTATAAATTCTGCTTACAATTTTCTTTAGGGCACTCCACATTATGCATTGTACGGGTTTTTTAGAAAACGTTTGCCTTATGATTGCTTATTCTAAAAACCGAAACCCCAAATTTCAACCCCGAGGAAATTTTTTTTGCAAAACCCAAACCCGCTTAGGCCCCAAAATGTTTTTGAAGAATCCGTGAAATTCCTTTATAAATCAAAAAGCGAATTTTCAAGAGTCGCAAAAAACCCTTTAGCAAAGGGCCCCCTCCAAAAACCCAAAATAAAGGTTTTCCCAGGGGTTTTGTGCTAACTTTAACAAAACGTCGGCCCAAAGCCTTTAAACTTGATCAAAAATTTGTTGGGCCTTAGAGTAAAAAAAATTTTACTGGGAAAAGTATAAGGGTTTGGGGGAAATTTTTACTGGTTTAAATATAAAAAAAACTCATTTAGATCCCAAAGAAATTAGTATTTGAAGATAAAGATGTTCCAACCCGGGTAATTGACAGACCTTTCCCGCACTATCCCCCTGATCCTGTACTCTCTAACCCCTGAACTCAGTCAGACGGGTCAACCTGAATGTCGTTATTCCCCACGTCACGGGAAAAAATTGAGGGAAAACCCTTCCCCAAAACATTTTTAACACCAATTCCCTATTTCCCCCAAAAACCGATGATTAGCCAGGGCTACAAAAGTTTTTAAACCTCCCCGAGAGACACCTTTTTTGATATATCAATCTCACCCTAGCAGAGTTGGGGTTTAAATGTAAATAACCTGGATAGATGGAAAAAATTACAGTATCAACTTATCAGTATTCAAAAAATTTTTTTTTTTGGTTCACTTTTTCCCCTCCGAATTCCCGGAGTTAACAGTCTTTGAAATTTTGGGCACCGAATCTGCCTTTCTTTTAAAAAACCTTTTTTCTTTGTATATATTTTCCCTTTCCCCAGAAACCCTTATCACTTTAATTCGATCGATCGTTTAAATTTTTTTTTTTAACTTCTTTTGTTTTAATTCAAACCCTTGAGTCTCATTCGATTTAGTTGTGCTTTTATTATACCTTGGGATTGATTTTCGTTTTTAGTTACTTTTCTTCCAAATTTCCCAAAATTTAATATGTAAGTTATAATGTTTTAATGTTTTTTGTACTTTGGGCATTTTTATAGAATCAGGGCCCCAAACCGTACACCTGCCGTCTCTAAGTTGTATTTTTGTATGTCGGGAGACAAAACGTTAGCGTCGCCGGCTCTCAGTAGTTTGTACCAGTCCTTTGTTTAAAAAGGTTTCCATTAAACCCTGTAAAAAGTAGATGACTCAAATAAACCCAAACCCTCCCCTGCGGGGTTCCCCTGACTGTATTCATATTGCTTTCTGCCATGCGGGGTTTCAAACACCCCCTTTACCCCGGGAAATCATGAGTTTTAGTCCCAAAATAGAGAGCCAAAAAGAGGCAGGTCAGCTGTTTTGGGGGCTTTACCACACTTTCCGTTAAATTATACGTACTACCACCCACGTTTAGTATTTTTACCCCATCCCCGGGTTTTTGAAAACCCACTTTACATAATAAAAATGCCCTTTTAAAAGAGCTGAGTAGGGAACAGCTCTTTGCTTTGGCCCAAAAAAGTTAGGGAACCTAAAAAAGTAAAAAAAAGTAAAGGGGTCCTTTAACCCCTTGGGCAAAACCCTTTTTTAAAAAAAAGAGAGAGAGAAGAGAGAAAAAGAGAGAGAGAGAGAGAGGAGAGACGACAGACAGGCAAAGAGAGGAGGAAAAGAGAGGAGAACAGACAGAAAAAAAGGGGACAGAGAGAGAGAGAGAGACAGAGGGGAGGGGAGACAGAGAGAGAGAGAGAGACAGAGAAGAGAGAGGGGAGAAGAAGGGGAAGGGGAGAGAAGAGGGGGGACAGAAAAGAGAGAAAAGAGAGGGGAGACAGAGAGAGAGGCGAAGGGGAGAGAAGAGGGGGAGACAGGAGGAGACCGAGAGACAGAGAGAGATAGAGAGATTGATAAACTCCCCTTGGGCATTGTGGAGGTCACGAAAGGCTTGGAATTTCACTATTCTTTCCCCAGTGGTTGTTTTTTATGTATTGGGAAAGTGTAAGTAGGGACCCCCCGGTTTTAAAAATATTTTTTTACTCCAGAAGTATGTTTTAGGTGCCCGTAAATGACCGAATTTGGTTTCCCCTAAGGGGTTTTTGGGAAGTAATTTGTTTCCTTTCAGACCCCCCAAAAAATTCAAAGTTTCAAACGCACTTACATAAATACCCCTTTTTTCATAAATTTGGGCGCATTCCCGGGGGTTGATCTTATGCGGGGGTTTAAATGTATGTATGTATGTATTAAAAATTTTTTTTTTTTTTTTTTTAAAAGTCGGCCGGCTCCCCCCCGAGGGAGGGGGGACCCCCAAAAAAAAAAGAAAATCCCCCAAAAAAAAAATACTTTTATCTCATTCAACACTTTCACCACACTCGCAAATTATCACTGTTTTTTTTTCAGAGGGGTCAGAATTTCAACAGTCTAGAAGCATAAACATATAAAGGGTACAAACATATCCCCCCAAAAATGCCCAAATCCCCCAAACCCCCCCTTTAAAGTGCAGGTTGTAAATTCCCAATTTTTAAGGGCTCAAGTCCACCCATATGAAAAAAAAAACGGTTTCCCCGAATCCCTTTACTAATATTACCCTGCCCCACACTCCAACAGATCGTCAGGTCCCAAGTACCCTTCGTCTCCATTCCTCCACTAACACGCTCACGCACCCCCTTGCTGGGAAGGGCCAAGCCCCTTTACCCCAAAACCCCCCTTTACCCCCTCTCTCCAACCCTTTTGAGGGAAAACCCCTTCCCCCCCCCCCTTTCCCTTCCCCCCATTGATTTATAAAGCTTTCCATGTCATTCTTCTGTGATCCATTCTCCCCTAAATGACCAAACCACCCCCAAAAAACCCCTCTTCTGCCCTTGAATAAAAACTTTTTTTTAAAATCCACACCCTTTTCCTAATTTCCACCTCCGAATTTTTGCATAATATTTTAAAACCACACATTTCCCCTTTAAAAAGGAATCTCCCCGGGTGCCTCCAACCGTTCCCCCCTCGCTGCTGCATTTAAACCCCCCAAGCCCTTTACACCCTATAAGGTTTTGGTACTACTTACTTTCAACATTCCCCTTTTTTGCCCCCATAGATAAAAGTTTTTTGACCCACATATACCCCAAAAGCACCACTCACCTTTTTTCCCTCATCAATTCTATGATTAACCTCATCCTTCATTAAAAACCATCCGCCGGGGCACGGCAATCCCAAGTATCTGAAAACATTCACCCTTCTTCCCTACTCCCCTCCCCCAAATTTTATATCCAAATTTTTTTTTAATTTTTAAATCATTTGGGCACCCTAAACACCTTACTCTTTTCTATGTTCACTTTCAATTTCTACCTTTACACACTTTCCAAAAACTCATCACAAACCTTTGCAATTTTTTCTTTAAAATTCCCAAAGCACGAAAACATCACCAAAAAAAGAACTGTGGCCCAATTCCCATTTTAAAATTTGTTCCCAATTTTTAATCCCACCCCTTCCCCCAAACCCCCTAGCATTTATTCCTTCAACCCCATCTATAAATATTTTTAAAAACAGGGGTGACTTTACCATCCTGTCAAAGACCTACTTTTACGGGAATTTAGTTTTCCCTCTCTTCTCCCACCCCAAACCTGGCCTACTATCCTCATAAAAACTCTTTACAGCATTTAATAATTACCACCTATTCCATATACTTGCAATCTGCCACTTGCTCCTCTATCCCCTCTATATACCTTTTCTAAAACCATAAAGCATAAAAACTTCCCTTTCTTTTTTAAAATGTTCAATATGCTTCAAAGTAAAAACCTGTTCACAATCCCCCCCCACCTAAAAAACCCCCTTGCTCATCCCCAATCCTAAATTTTGCTTACCTCAATTTTTCAATTATAACCCTACCCTACACTTTTTCCCGGTTTACTCAGTAAGCTTTTTCCTCTTTTTTTTTTTACAGTCTTTTTTCCCCCTTTCCCCCTTTTTATAAAGGGGGTATACAGCTCTCTTTTCCAATCCCTAGGGCCCTTCCCCCCTTTCATACATTTTTTTAAAAAAAAGTACAACCATCCACCTATATCCCCCCTGCTTTTTTAACATTTCTGTCTGATCCCTTAGTTCCAGCCTTTACCCCCCTTTTATTTTTCGTAAAGCCCCACGTACCTCCCCACCTTTCATTTGCTCTTCTTCACTCCCAAAAAAATGGATACCCCCTGACCCGTGCATGAAATTACTGCCCCTGTTTTTTTCCCTTAAAATTTTAAAAAACCTCAAAATATTTCGCCATCTACCCAATCCTCCCTTCCCCCCTCTACTAACCCCCTACTTGTTTTTAAATGACAAAAACCATATTTTCCAGGTTTCTTAAAATTTTTTTTAACCACTCCAAAATTTTTTTATTTTCATTAAAATTTCTTGCGTCCCTCTCCCATCTATCATCTGCTCCCCTTTTGACTCTCTCCCCACTCTCTTTACCTTTCTTTTACCTCCATTACTTTTTTCCCTTTAACACTTCTGCTTTGTAAAAACCCTCTCATAACTCCCTTTTTTTCCTTTTTTATCACCCCTTTACTTATCATTCCCCCAATCACCCCTTTTCCCCCTCCCCCCACCCCCTATAACCCAAACTTCTCCCCCACATTTTTTAATACGCATTTTTAAAACTATTCCAACCCCCTTCAACCCCCCCCCCTATCCTTTGCCTAGCCCCCCTTTTTCCAATAGTCGCTTATTTCTCACCCCCAATTCTCCTCCCTTAGTTTATTTTACTTTCCCTTCCCTCTTACTTGTTGTTGCCCCTTTTCCCCTTTTCCCACTACCTCTTACTCTAACTGTAGCTCAAATAAATAATGATCCATATTCAGTTTCCCCTCTATAAACATGTACATCCTGGACCCCACCATCAACCTTTTACCCCCCTACATAATCTAATAAAATACTTTCATTACTGCTACATCATACCCTTGTATATTTATTTATCTTTTTCATAAAATTGTATTACTTTTACCAAAATTTTTTTCTACCATAGCTCTTAAAGGGTCCCCCCTTTAATTTACCCTGGACCCCAAATTTACCTATACCCCCTCCTAACATTTTTTACCACTTGCATTAAAACCCCAAAAACCCCATTATCTCCCCTTTGTTTAAAAAACTCCCCACGCATTCACTAAACATTTCCCAAAATCTCTCTTTTCCCTTCCTTTCCTCTTCTCCAGGTGCATACACGCTTTTAAAACCCATTTTTCACACCCAAACTTTTTTTACCCCACAAAAACCCTTGAATTAATACATTTAAGTCCCTTTTTTCCCTCCCATAGTTTACCTTCAACATTATTGCTACCCCCTTTTTAGCTCTAACTCTTTTTAAAACCCCCGACCAAATTTCCCCTTTATTCCTCTCCACTGAAACTCTCCCCCCCCCTTCACTTTGTTTCACTTAAGCCGGACATCCAGCTTCTTCTCTTCATAACCCACAATCACCCTTTTTTCTTATCATTCCCCAAACACCACGACATTCGATTCCCACTTTGAAAATTTTCTTCTTCTTATTTTTTTAGAACTTTACGGGGGAAAAGGGGGGTTACTAGCCCATTTTTCCCCCGGCATTTTAGTTGCTTTTACAACAGCTGCTTTCGGAGGGGAAAAATTTTATTCCCTTCCCCATGGATATAAAAGGAAAATTAATAAACCAAGAACTATTAAGATAAAATCAAAGAAAAAACAGATGATGGTATAAAAATGTGTACATGTTGTGTAGGTGACCTAAGTGTTTAAATAAAGTAGCAAGACATGCCCGTAATTTTTGCTATTTTGAGACAGACAAAAGACATCGCAATCCTCAAACATGTAAAACAATCACAGGCTTCGTTTTTCACTCCTTGGGCGGGGGTAGTCCCCTCCCTGGGGGGTTGCGTCTACCAACCTACCCCTCATATATTTTTATATTAT
The DNA here is from genome assembly GCF_026875155.1 of Cherax quadricarinatus. Lineage (NCBI taxonomy): Eukaryota > Metazoa > Arthropoda > Malacostraca > Decapoda > Parastacidae > Cherax > Cherax quadricarinatus. The sequence continues at coordinate 65,136,822 of NC_069411.1, read as the reverse complement.
ATTATATATATTTATATTATAATATATTATATAATTATATTTTTTTAAAAATATTTTATATTAATATTATAATTTATATATATATATATATTTAAAATTTTATTATAATATATATATACTTACATACATCTAATACACTTGCCTGATAAACTCATTCCACCCAAAAAATCAACGGAGGACCATCCTATAGTAGTCAGAGAAAGCAGACCTCTTGCCGCCTTTGCTCCCAAAATGCAATTTCCCTCTTAGCAAAAACCCCTCCTTGCCTGTTGCAAAAAAACTGTGTAAAACTGTCAATGGGGAGGCTGGTCACGACCGGGCCGGGGGGCTTGACCTGGGAAACCCTTCTCCAGGTAAAAACTCCAGGTGACAAAAAGGCAGGAGGTGTTTTCCCTTTTCTTAATCGCCTGACGGGAAAGGCTGTGGGCCCAGAAAATTTGGGCCCCAAGATTGCTGAGAAGATGTGAGACGCTAGCCACCTAAAACTCGCTCTTTACCACTGCCTAGTGGGGGTAAAGGAATTTTAGGAAGGGGCAAATGTACCCCTGTTCACAAAACGAAAGCATCAGAAAGGGCAACTACGTTCACTCCTTTTAAACCCTTGACAAGATCCTTCGGGGACAAAAATCTAAAGAAAAATGGAGATTTTGGGTATGGGTAATGGCGGGAAATTTTTGAGGAACTTTTCATGTCGATGAAGAAAGGGAGGCGGTAATTTCATGATGGCCGGGGAAGTATAACTCTTTTGGGGGTGAAAGAGCAGGTGTGAGGGGGGGAGGTGCCGGGGCATTCTAGAATGAGAGGGGGTAAAAAAGCTGAACTGACGGATAGACGAAATGTTAAAAGCAGAGGGGAATTTTGTGTTGGGTGGTTTTTTATTTTTTTTTTAATAAAGTATGAAAGAGGGGGGAGGCATTACGTAGAATGAGAGGGGGTAAAACAGCTGGAATGACGGATTACGAAATGTTAAAAGCAGGGGGGAATTTGTTGGAGTGTTAGGGAAGACCTATGCAACAGTTAGTATTTATTATGAAAAAGTTTCGCCTACACAGTAGGGGTACTTTAGTCAAGTACAGAAAAGTTGATAAAGAGAAGATACTGAAGACGATGTAAACAGTCCATCACCCCAAAATTTTGAGGTGGGCGTCCCCCCAGTTGGAGAAGGATTGTTCCAAAATTTTTTGTTTTCTTGACTGAAGAAGCCTATGGTAGGGGAAAAGTTTATAATAAAAATCCTAACTGTTCTTGTGGTCTTACCTAACAACCTGTCGGTATTTTTTTACCCTTTTTAAAGTTCAATCTTCAGACACTGCAACACAAGGGTTCTTGGGAAAAACCCCCAATCAAATTGCAACTTCCCTAGGAGGGGGCGGGTTTGAGAGGACCTGACCTCTCCATCGAGTTTTACTCTCCCAGTGGCCTACGTCTCACTCTTGGGCTATAAAAAAACTCCATCCTGTCACTTTTTTCCATATTGTTTCATACTTGGAACAATCTCTTCCCCCAGACCCGAGGGAGACCACCCCAAACTTTAAGGGTGATGGACTGATTTCATGTCTTTAAGTTCTTCTGCTTTATCAATTTTCTGTACTTTATGAAGAAGCTATGTGTGGCGAAAAAGTTTCATAATAAAGATACCCAAAAATGTTTTCATACGTGTCTTACCAACAACCCTTTTGGGTTTTTTTACCATTTTAAATTTCAGTGTTGGGGTGGTTGGTTTTTTTGTTTAATAAAAGTATGAAAGAGGGGAGGGGGACCTAGGGATGGCAGAGGCATGGTTTTATTTTTTTTTAAAAAAAGGAAAGGGGGGGAAAAAAAAAATAGTAAAAATTTTCCCCCTTTAATTTTAAGAGTATACCAGGAAAAGTGTAGGTCAGGTATTACTGAAAGAATTTGAGGTAAAACAGAGAGTAGGATTGGGATGAGAAGGGGCTTTAGAGTGGGTAGGGGATGTGTGTCAAGTGTTTACTTGAAGATTTTGTGAACAGTATTTAGATAAAAGGTTTGGGGGAGTTTTCTTTGCTTTATGGTTTTAGAAACAGCATATGATGAGTGGAAGGGAAGCAATGTGGCAGATGTTGCAAGTACATACTATTAAAAAAGGAAAGTGATTACTAAATGCTGTAAAGAGTTTTTATAGGATGGGAGGCTCGGGGTTGGGGTGTGTAAAAGAAGGGAGACTATTCCCATAAAATAGTCTTGACAGGATGTTAATGCCCCACCTGGTTTTTTAAATATATAGTAGACCGTCATGAAACCGAAGTTACGTTCCTGAAAATGGCTGTTAAGTAAAACCAACAAGAGAACTAAAATTAGGGGAAAAAATAGGGTTAATTTCCTGGGAGCCTAAAAACCCCCAAAAAAATTTTTGGGCCCTCCAATCTTACAAAAATAAAGTAATAGGAATTGTATTTCATTGTTTTGATGTATTGTTTTTACTTCTTAAGATACAATGTAACAAAAAATAATAGTATTTCTTACCGTAAATTTGTGGGTGTTGGTGTTGTAGTGATGTGAAGGAGGGGGGAGAGTTATTTTGGGGGCCCTACTGGGCTGAGGTGAAGGTAGGGGTTTCTGGTACGGAGTGTCTAACTTTAAGTCAATCGTCAGTCAAGTCAGTAAGCCCATCAAGTTTTTTCAGTCGGTCAGTAAATCATACAGTCATTCAGTCAAGCATTTTGTCAAGTCTAAGTCATTTAGTAAAGTCAGTAATCATTCGGTCAAGTCAGAAAGTCAGTCACACATTTTTTTACCTCTTTGTCTTTTACAAAAGTAACCGTCATTAGTTATCTCTTGTCTAATATCTTTTTTTCCCTTCATTAATTCTAAGATTTAAAATGTTATACCTTTTCTTGCCACTTTCAGCAACCTGGTAGCTTACGGGTCATGATTGCTTGGCAGATAAAGATAAGAAATTAAAAAAGATCAAAAAAACAAATTCACAAACACAGTAGCTTGTAGCAGAGAAAGACTGGATGGACACACATCAATACGAATGCCCGGGATGGGGGGGGTGGTGTAGGGGGGGCAGGGGATGGGGGGATCTCCCCCCTGATCCCAACAAGGGGACCCCTTAGGAAAAGGGGTTTTTTTTTTCCTTCCCGCAAACTGAACTGTGATAAAATTTTTTTTGATGTTACATAAAATTGTGCCCCAATTCTTTTAGTCGTGCTATACCCGAATCGTGACAAATAAACTCATGCTAAATGACGTTCTACCATATTTATAGATTGGGTTGTAAAAGAAGTAAATGCTAGGGTGTTCGAGAGAGGGGTGGGATTAAATTATGGGGAATCAAATACAAAATGGGGGTTGACACAGTTTCTATCTGTGCGATACTGTGCTTTCGGAAGATTCTAAAAAAAGTTGCGAAAGGGTTTGTGGGCAAAATTTGGGGGGAGTGTTAAAAGGTTTAAAGTGAAATAAATAAGAGTAAGGTGATGAGGGTATCAAATGATTAAGATAAAGAAAAATTAGATATCACACTGGAGAGAGGGAGTATGGAAGAAGTGAATATTTTGATATTTTGGGAGTACACGTGTCAGGGATGGGTTGATGAAAAAAAAAGGTGAGGGGTGTGTTGAGGGATATCTTTTTTCTTTCAACAACGGCCGTATCCCCCCGAGGCGGGGTGGCCCAAAAAGGAAAAAAAGAAAATTTCCCCTTTTTTCATTTAGTAATATATACGGAGAAGGGTTACACCCCCGCTCCCCCGGGTTTTAGTCGCCTCTTACAACACGCATGGCTTACGGGGAAGAATTCTGTTCCACTTCCCTGGAGATAAGAGGAAATAAACAAGAAAAGAATAGAAAGAAAATAAAGAAAACCCAGAGGGGTGTGTGTATATATGTGTTGTAATTAGGGGTAGTGTGACCTAAGTGTAAGTGAAGTGAAAGACATACCTGAAATTTGCTGTTCATGAGGACAGAAAAAAGGACACCGCAATCCAAATCATTAAAAAAATTTACAGGCTTTCTTTTTTCACTCACTTGGGGGAAAGGTGTATTTCCCTGGGCGGTTGTTGTCTAAAAACCTACTACCTATTGTTGGGGGTATATGTGGAAAAAAAAAAAAAAAAAAAAAAAAAAAAAAAAAAAAAAAAAAAAAGATACCTATGAAGGGCAAAAGAAGTGAATGTAGAAGAAAGTGGTGCCAACAGTTTTATGGGGGGAAAGTTTGGGGTTGTAATGCTTCAGTGGGGAGGCGGTTGGAGGCGTGGGTGTCCGTTAAGGGCAATGTGTGGTGTAAATTTTATGAAAAAAAATTTCGGAGAAGGTGTGGATTTAAAATTAAAAGTAAAAGTGCTGAAAGGGGTTTTTTTTGAGGTTTTGGTCTTTAGAGGAATGACTCAAAGTGAATGACATGGAGAGCATATAAATCGAGGTAAGGAAGGGGGGGTGGGGTCGTCCTCAAAAAAGTTGGAGGGGGGGGGTAAAGGAGGTTTTGTGGGGGGAGGGGCTTGGACTTCCCGCAAGTGTGCGGACATGTTAGATAGAATGAAAGGGGGAAAGGTTTTGGGAATGAGCTGTTGGAGGTGGAGGGGAAAATTTAGGAAGGGGTTCAGGGAAAAAAGTTATTTTTATCAGCGATTGATATGGAAATGGGAATACAATGCCTGCACTTTCAAGGAGAGGGTTTGGGATATGGCAGTTTGTAGGGATAGTTATATTTCTTTTTATTTGCTTAAACTGTTGTAACTGGGCGCCTCGCAAAACAGGATTATGATGAGTGAGGGGAAAAAGTGTTATGACGATGAAAGTATTTCCAAACCTACTCGGTGGGGGGTAGAACCCGCGATCGAGTTTTCAAATCCAGACCTCGCGTTAGCCCTGGGCCCGCTAATCGTGTCATTACCCTTTCATGGTCAATTAAAGTATTTTCCCTTTTTTGGGGGTTTTTTTCTTTCTGGGCACCCCGCTTTGGTTGGAGATGGCCGGTTGTGCAAAACAAATGACGTTTTTTTTTGGGTATCACTCAACTTATGACCTCAATTGCCTTCAGGAAGGTTTTCTGCTGTGATTGTTGTTAACCTCTCCATTAAATGGACCCGCACTGAGAATCCCAAAATCAGCTGTGGGTAGACTGGGGCATTGCGGTACTTTTGACCCATTGGGCACCCGGGCTCTTGGGAAAATGCAAGGCTGGGGGTTGCAGGTTCACTAGTCTCCCGGATTATCTTAGGTAGACTCTAAGGGTAATTCTCATGGGAAAGAATCGCAAGACTCCTACTGGGGCAAGTGTTCCCTTAAAAA
>NC_069411.1:65109070-65131067 GCF_026875155.1 Cherax quadricarinatus | reverse complement strand
ATTTTTTTTTTCCCCTCATCAATTATGTTTAAACCTCATCCTTCTAAATCCTCCGCCGCACTCAACTCCAAGTATCTGAAAACATTCACTTCTTCCATACCCCTCCCCCCAATTTTGATACCCAAAATTTTTCTTTACTAAATATTTGACACCCTCATCACCTTACTTTTTTCTAGTTCACTTTCAACTTTCTCCCTTTTACAACACCCCAAACTAAACCACAAACCCTTTGCAATTTTTCTTTGAATCTCCCAAAAGCACAGTATCATCAGAAAAAAAGAAAACTGTGTCAATCCCTTTTGAATTTGATTCCCCAAAATTTTTCCCCCAAACCCCTCCCAAACCCTTCTTTTTTATTTCCCTTTTACAACCCCTCTATAAAAATTTTAAAACAACCAGGGTGACTTTACACACCCTTCAAGACCTATTTTTAAACCCGGGAAGTAGTCTCCCTCTCTTTACCCCCAAAACCTACCTCACTATCCTCAAAAAAACTCTTTACAGCATTTAATAACTTACCACCTATTCCATTACTTCAAACCCTGCCACATTGCTCCTCTATCCCTCTATCAACCCCTTTTCTAAACCCCAAAAATGCAAAAAAAACTTCCTTCTTTTTAAATACTGTTCACATATATGCTTCAATGTAAACCCCGATCTACACATCCCCTCCCACTCAAAAACCCCTTGCTCATCCGCAATAAAAATTTCTGTTTTACCTCTAATTCTTTAAATTTAAAACCCTCCCGTACATTTTTCCGGGAAAACTCAGTAACTTATTCCTCTATAATTTTTTACGTCTCTTTTGCCCCCTTTCCCTTTATAAAAAGGGGAAATATACATGCCTCCAACCTGGTACCTTTCCCCCCTTTTTATACATTTATTAAAAAAAAGTACCAACCACTCCAAACTATATCCCCCCCTTCTTTTAACATTTCTGTCATGATCCCCCTTTTCCGTGCTTTTTCCCCTTTTATTTTACGTAATGCCCCACGTACCCCCCCCACCTTACATTTGCTCTTCTTCACCCTAAAAGAGGATCCTCCCTGCCAGGCTGAAATTAGCCTCTGTTTCTTCCTTAACATTTTAAAAATTCCTCAAAATATTCCGCCATCTACCCAATACCTCCATCCCCCCATCTACTAAACCCCTACTTGTTTTTAACTACAAAACCATATTTCCCAGGGTTTTTTTTAAATTGTTTAAACTCACTCCAAATTTTTTCTTTTTTTCATTAAAATTTCTTGACGTGCCCTCCCCATCACATCGCTCTCCTTTTTTCATCTCTCACCACTCTCTTTAAACCCTTTCTTTTCTTTCCATATTCTCTCTCTTCTATAACACTTCGCTTTTTAAAAACCCCTTAAAAACTACCTTTTCCTTTTATCCCCCACCCTTTACTTTATCATTCCACCAATCACCCTCTTTTCCCCCTGCCCCCCCCCTCCTATAACCCCCAAACTTCTGCCCCACATTCAAACTGCATTTTTAAACTATTCCAACCTCTTCAACCCCCCCACTACTCATCTTTGCACAAGCCCACCTTTCTGCCAATAGTCGCTTATTCTCACCCGAACTTCCTCCCCCCTTAGTTATACACTTTCACTTCCCTCTTACTTGTTTTTTGCCACCTTCCTCTTTCCCTCTACCTCTTACTCTAACTGTAGCTAACAACTAAATAATGATCCGATATATCATTCCCCCTCTATAAACATGTACATCCTGGAGCCTACCCATCAACCTTTTATCCACCAATACATAATCTAATAAACTACTTTCATTACGTGCTACATCATACCTTGTATATTTATTTATCCTCTTTTTCATAAAAATGTATTACTTATTACCAAATTTCTTTCTACACATAGCTAAATTTAAAAAGGGCTCCCCATTACATTTACCCCTGGCACCCCAAATTTACCTCTACTACTCCCCTCCATAACATTTTTACCCACTTTAGCATTAAAATCCCCAACCACCATAACTCTCACACTTGATTCAAAACTCCCCACGCATTCACTCAACATTTCCCCAAAATCTCTCTCTCTCCTCTACACTTCTCTCTTCTCCAGGTGCTACACGCTTATATAACCCACTTTTCACATCCAATCTTTATTTTACTCCACTAATCCTTGAATTAATCTTTATAGTCCCTCTTTTCCTGCCTTTGCTTATCCTTCAACTTTATTGCTACTCCTTCTTTAGCTCTAACTCTTTTTGAAACCCCTGACCAATCCCCATTTATTCCTCTCCACTGAAACTCTCCCACCCCCTTCAGCTTTGTTTCACTTAAAGCCAGGACATCCAGCTTCTTCTCATTCATAACATCCACAATCATCTCCTTTCTTATCATCTGCACAACATCCACGCAACATTCAGACTTTCCCACTTTGACAATTTTCTTCTTCTTATTCTTTTTAGTAATCTTTTACAGGAAAAGGGGTTACTAGCCCATTGTTCCCGGCATTTTAGTTGACTTTTACAACACGCATGGCTTACGGAGGAAAGATTCTTATTCCACTTCCCCATGGATATAAAAGGAAAATTAATAAGACCAAGAACTATTAGAAAAATCAAAGAAAACTCAGATGAGTGTGTAAATAAATGTGTACATGTATGTGTAGTGTGACCTAAGTGTAAGTAGAAGTAGCAAGACATGCCTGTAATCTTGCATATTATGAGACAGACAAAAGACATCAGCAATCCTACCATCATGTAAACAATCACAGGCTTCGTTTTACACTCACTTGGCAGGACGGTAGTACCTCCCTGGGTGGTTGCTGTCTACCAACCTACTACCTACATATATATATATATATATATATATTTTAATTTTATATATATATTATATATATATATATATATAATATTATATATAAAATATATATATATATATATTATAATATATATATTTTTATATATATATAATATATAATAAATATATATATATATATTAACTTACATACTACATACATAACATATGCCTGATGCTCATTCCCCCTCAAATCAACAGGATGGACCATCTCTACAGAGTCCCAAGAGAAAGCAGACCTCTTGCCAGACACTTTGCAAACCCAAAAAGCAAGTCCTCATTCAGCAAGAACCCTCCTTGCCTATTGCAAAAACTGTGTCAAAATGTCAATGGGGAGGGCCGGTCCCCCAGACCCGGGGCCCGGGGGCGTTACCCTCGGAACTCCTCCAGGTAAAACTCCAGGGGACAATAAGGCAGGGGTGCATTTCCTCTTTAAAAAGCCCGACCAGGGAAAGGCTTGGGCCCCGACAATTTTAGCCCAAGATTGCTGAGAAATGTGCAACCACTAGCAGCACCTCAAAATCGCATCTTTCACCACTGCCCTTACAGGGGAAATGGGCCCCCCTATGGAAGGGGGCAAAGTACCCCTTTCACAAAAAGAAGAGCAAGCGAAATCGGCAACTACAGTGTCACTTTCCGTCAACACTGACAAGATCCTTTAGACAAAAAATCTCAAAACAAAAAGGCAGATATTTGGTACTGGGTAAGGCGGGGAAATTTTGAGGAACTTTTTCATTCGATGAAGAAAGGGAGGGGTAATTTCATGCATGCCAGGGAAGTAAAAACACTTTTAGGGTGAAAAGAGCAGGATGTGAGTGTGGGGGAGGTGCACAGGCATTACGTAAAAATGAGAGGGGGAAAAACAGCTGAACTGACAGACAGACAGAAATGTTAAAACAAGGGGAATATTGTGTTGGAGTGGGGTTTGGGATTTTTGTTTTAAAAAATGAAAAGAGGGGGGGCATTACGAGAATGAAGGGGGGAAAGCACTGGAACGACAGATCAGACAGAAATTTAAAACAGGGGGAAATAAGTGTTGGAGTTTAGGTAAGACCATATCAACAGTTAGGTACTTTATTATGAAACGTTTCGCCCACAGTACTCTTCATCAAGTACAGAAAAATTGATAGAAGCAGAAGATACTTGAAACGATGTAATCAGTCCATCCCCCCTTAAAGTTTTGAGGGGGCAGTCCCTCAGTCTGGAGAAGAAATTGCCAATTTTTCTGTACTTACTGAAAAAAGCCTACTGTGTAGGCGAAACGTTTATAATAAAGATCCCTAACTTTTTGCATATGTTCTTACCTAAAAACCGTGGGTATTTTATCCCCTTTTTTAATGTTCAATCTGTCAACACTGCAACACAAGGGTATTTTGGTACAGCCTTTCAAAAACTTCGACAACTTCCACTAGTGGGGGGGTTTTGGTTTTTGAGAGGGACCTGCCCTCTCAACATCTAGTTTTACCCCCCCAGTGGCCTACGCTCACCTTTTTGGGCCTAAAAAACTCCATCCTGTCACTTCTTCTCCATAGTTTCATACTGGGGAAACAATGCTCTTCTCCAGACTGAGGGACTGACCCCCAAAACTTTAAGGTGATGGACGATTACATCGTCTTCAAGTATCTTCTTTCTTCAACTTTTCTGTACTTGACTGAAGAACCCACTGTGTAGGCGAAACGTTCAAAAATAAAGATACCAAACTGTTGCTACGGTCTTACCTAACAACCTGCGGTTTTTTTATACCATTTTAATGTTCAGTGTTGGGGGGTTTGGTTTTTTTGTTTAAAAAATAAAAGAAAGGGGGGAGGGTACCTAGGGACTGGCAGAGAGCATGTGAATTCCTTATAAAAAGGGGGAAAAGGGGGACAAAAGAGAATAAAATTTTTTTCCCCCTATAATTTTTTAAGAGTATACCAAAAAAGTTAGGGTCGGGTTTTATTACTGAAAGAATTAGAGTAAGACAGAGAGTAGAATTCGGAGAGCAAGGAGGCTTTAGAGTGGGAGGGGATGTGTAGATAAAGTGTTTACATTGAACATATTTGTGAACATATTTAGATAAGGTTTGGGAAGTTTTCATTGCATTTGGGGTTTAGAAACAGCATAATGGGTGGAAGGGGAAAGCAAAGGGGCAGATGTTGCAAGTACATACTAATGGAAAAGGAAGGATTTACTAAATGCTGTAAAGAGTTATTATAGATGTGAGGCCAGGTTAGGGTGTGAGAAGAGAGGGAACTACTTCCCATAAAATACTCTTAAGGGGATTGTAATTCCCATGGTTGTTAAAAATATAGACCGTCAGAACACATAGTTTACGTTCCTGAAAAGGGCATGTTAAGTAAAACCAACAAATAACTGAAACTTAGGGAAAAATGGGGTTTACATTCCGGGGAGCCCTAAAAACCCCCCAAAAAAATTTTTAAGGGCCTCCACTCTTACAAAAATAAAAGTGAAAATGGAATTGTAGTTCATTGTTGTGTTATTTTTTTTTACTTCTAAGAACAAATGTAACAGAAAAATAATTCTACCGAAATTTGTGGGTTTGGTGTTTGTAATAAATGTGAAGAGAGTGGAGAGTTTATTTGTGGCCCCCGGGGCAGGTGAAGGTAAGGGGGTTCGGGTACGGGATTTGCCCTAACTTAAGTCAACACAGCAAGCAGAAGCCCATCAATTTTCAGTCGGTCAGTAAATCAACACATTCATCAAGTCTTTTTTGTCAGTCATAAGTCATTTAGAAAAGTCAGAAAATTTCCCGGGCCCAAGTCATAACCCGTCACACATTTTTACCTCTTTGTACTGTACAAAGAACACGTCATTTGTTATCTCTTTTCTAAATCTTTTTTTCCTTCATTAATTCTAAGACTTAATCTTAAACCTTTTCTTGCCCCTTTTACAACACTGGTATGCTTTCGAGTGTCATGATTGCTTGGCAGATACAAGATACAGTAATTAAAAGATCAAAACACAATTCACAAACACAGCTAGCTTGTAGCAGAGAAAGACTGGACTGGACACACATCAAATACGAATGCCGGGATGGTGGGGTGGTGTCAGGGGGTGGCAGGGGATGGCGGGAGATCTCCCCCGCTGATCCACAACAAGGCACCGCTTTTAGGGAAAAAGGGATTTTGTTTCCTCCCGCAAACGAACGGGATAAATTTAAATTTATGACGTTACATAAAATTGTGCCGCAATTCTTCAGTCGTGCTATACCCGAATCGTGACAAATAAACTCATGCTAAATGACGTTCTACCATATTTATAGATTGGGGTTTTAAAAGAAATAAATGAAGGTGTTTAAGAGGGGGGGGATTAAATTTTTGGGGAATCAAATACAAAAGGGAGTTTACACAGTTACATCTTTCTGACGATACTGTGCTTACGAAATTCAAAAAAAGTTGCGAAGGTTTTTGGGCAATTTGGAGAGTGTGTAAAGGTTTTAAATGAACAAAAATAAGATAAAGGGGATGAGGATCAAATGATTAAAATAAAAAAAATTAGTATACACGGAGAGAGGGAGAAAGGGAAAAAGGAATATTTTTAGATATTTGGGGGTCACGTGTCAGGGTGGGGTTTATGAAGGAAAAAGGTGAGGGGGGTGTTGAGGTAAATCTTTTCTTCTTTCAACACACCCCCCGATCCCACCCAGGCGGGGGGGCCCAAAAGGAAAACGAAAATTTCTCCTTTTACTTTAAAATATATACAGGGGAAGGGTTACTAGCCCCTTTCCCCCGGAATTTTAGTCGCCCCTTTCAACACGCAGGCTTACGGAGGAAAAATTCTGTTCCCTTTCCCCCCTGGAGAAAAGGAAATAAACAAAATAAAACAAAAAAAAAAAGAAGAAAAACCCCAAGGGGGGGTTATATAGTGCTTGACAGTATTGTAGTTGACCAAGGTAAGTAAAGTGCAAACATACCTGAAATCTTGCTGTTTGAACAAAAAAGGGGCCCGCAATCCACAATCATGAAAACAATTACAGGCTTTTGTTTTTCACTCACTGGCAGGACGGTAATCTCCTGGGGGGTTGCCCCCTACCCCCCCCCAAAATACCTATTGTTGAGGATATGTGGAGACAAAAAAAAAAAAAAAAAAAAAAAAAAAAAAAAAAAAAAAAATACCTATGAAGGCAAAAGAAGTGAATGTAAAAAATAAGTGGTGCCCAAAATCTTTTATGGGTGAACTTTGGGGGGTACACTTCAGGAGGAGGGGGTTGGAGGCATGGAGATGTCCTGTCTAAGGGCAATGTGGGTGTAAATATTTGAAAAAATTCGGAGAAGGGGGGAGTTAAAAAAATATAAATGCTGAAAAGGGGTTTTTGAGGTGGGTTTTGGTCATTTAAGAGAAACTCAAAGTAGAATGCAAAGGAAGCATATAAATCTTAGGGTAAAGGGAAAGGGGGGGTAGGGTCGTCCTCAAAAAAGTTGGAGGGAGGGGGTAAAGGAGGTTTTGTGGGTGAGGGGCTTGGACTTCCAGCAAGTGTGCGTGAGCATGTTAGATAGAATGAATGGAGACGAATGGTTTTGGGGACATGAGCTGTTGGAGTGTGAGTAGGGTAATATTTAGTGAAGGGATTCAGGGAAACCAGTTATTTTTATACAGACAGACTTGAGTACTGGAAATGGGAAGTACAATGCCTGCACTTTCAAGGAGAGGTTTGGGATACTGGCAGTTTGTAGGGATATGTTATATATCTTTATATATGCTTCTAAACTGTTGTATCTGGGCGCCTCTGCAAAACAGTGATTATGTATGAGTGAGGTGAAAGTGTTAATGACGATGAAAGTATTTCCAAACCATACCTCGGATGGGGATAGAACCCGCGATCAGAGTCTCAAAACTCCAGACCGTCGCGTTAGCCACTGGACCAGCTAATCGTGTCATTACAATTTCATGAGTCAAGTTAAAGTATTTCCTTTTTGGGGATTTTCTTTCTTTCTTTGGGTCACCCTGCTTTGGTTGGAGATGGCCGGCTTGTTGCAAAAAAACAAATGACAGTTTTTTTGGCTATCACTCACTACTTTATGACCATCAATATGCCTTCAGGAAAGGTTACTCTGCTGCTGATCTGTTGTTAAACTCTCCATTAAATGGCACCAGTCACTGGATGAATCCAAAGTCAGCTGTGTGGTAGCACTGGACATTGCTGGTACTTTTGACCGATTGTGGCACCAGGGACTCTTGGCAAAACTGCAAGGACTGGGAATTGCAGGCTCTACACTACGTCTCCTCAGTGATTATCTTCATGGTAGATCTCTAAGGGTAATTCTCAGTGGAACAGAATCAGCAAGACATCCTACTGGGGCAAGTGTTCCATTAAGAAATGTGCTGGGACCACTGTTACAGAATGTCTTCTTCAATGACCTTCTTCATCTCATCCCAGAATCCCATGCATATCAGACAACTGTACTCTGACATTTACTTGTCCAAGAGAAGAAATGCCAGCTGCTCTAAGCTACACCAATCACCAGCTAAGAGCTATATCAGCTTGGGGAAACCGATGGCAAGTAACATTTGCACCTGAGAAAACACAAATGATAATGGTCTCTAGGCACCATGATGGTAATGATGGAGCAGTAGTCAGTATGAATAGAAGAATGTTGGTACCTGGGGAAGAAGTTGATATCCTTGGGGTGAAATTTGACTCCAAATTTACCATGAAGAACCACATTGTAAATCTTGCAAATAAGGCAGCCAGGAAGCTTACAGCACTTCGACCTATCTCACATCTGCTTGACAGTAGGGGCTGCAAGATTCTGTATGAGGCAAAAGTACGCTCACACCTTGAGTATGCTCCACTTTCTTGGTTTGCCCTGCACCCCCCCCCCTCATCTGTGACTGCTTGACAGAATAAAGAACAAAGCAAGATGTCTCATCTCTTGCCTCAACCCATCCTGGAAAGATCTGTCATTTCAGCAGGAGGGATGTGGGTAGCCTTACTGTTATGTACAAGGCCAACATTGTCAAAGTATCACACTTGGCCCCACTTCAAGGATAGTGAGAAGCAAGCTTCTATATCACAAGATGGGCAGAAAGCAGCAACTTCACTCTGGCTGTACCCTTCGCTAGAACATCACTTCATCAGAGTTCATTTATCCCCAGGATGACTCGAGTCTGGAACACATTCGTACAACATTATGATGTCAACGAGACAAAGTTAGTTGATCGTATGAAATGCTGGTCCACAGATGGCTCCAACTTCATCCTCTTCCCTACTTGTATGTTTCATAACAATAAAAATGCTTTCAAATGAGTTGATGTAGGTAACAGCTCTTAGTATGTCAATAAAGTTAGGAATCCTTAAAAATAGTTTGTCAATAAAGCTAGGGATCCTTAACCTAACCTTGTCAAACACTGTGTAAAAAAAAAAAAGAGAGAATTTTATTTGGGTTATTAACCCCGGAGGTTAATAATACAAGAAAGCTAAGCAGTGTGGCTTATTTATTACTGGAATAACTTTTTTAAGGTCCTTCCCAACCTACAAGAAACAACTCCGAGGTATCTATTTACTGTTGATAACAGGGACAGGTAAGTAGTAGGTTGGTAGAGAGCAACCACCCAGGGAGGTACTACCATCCTGCCAAGTGAGTGCAACTGTTTTACATGATGGTAGGATTGCTGGTGTCTTTTGTCTGTCTCATAAATATGCAAGATTACAGGTATGTCTTGCTACTTCTACTTATACCTAGGTCACACTACATATACAGTGGACCCCCGCATAGCGACTTTAATCCGTGCAAGAGGGCTCATTGTTATGCGAAATGATCGGTATGCGAATGAATTTTCCCCATAAGAAATAATGGAAATCAAATTAATCCGTGCAAGACACCCAAAAGTATGAAAAAAAAAATTTTACCACATGAAATATACATTTTCCTACACACAGAGAGAAGGATACATGCACAATAGTAGAGTAGTACATGCACAATATATATTGTGCATGTACTACTCTACTAAATGAAGAATAAATGACACTTACCTTTATTGAAGATGCAGCAATGACTGATGAGACACTGTGTCCTGGGAGTGCCTTTTCCTCCTGAGTACTGTAGGTCCTGTTTGGCATTTTCTTCCAGAACAGGCCTTATTACACTGTGTATGCCACTATGATTCTTAAATCTCTCAAACCAACCTTTGCTGGCTTTAAATTCACCAATATGAGCACTAGTTCCAGGCATTTTTTCCCTGTTCACCTGGGTGTTAGTCGACTGGTGTGGGTTGCATCCTGGGAGACAAGATTAAGGACCCCAATGGAAATAAGTTAGACAGTCTTCGATGACACTGACTTTTTTGGGTTATCCTGGGTGGCAAATCCTCTGGGGTTAATTGTTTCTTGGTATTCTCAATAACCCACACCAACAACGGTGCTACGCAGCAGCAGCAGCAGCGACAGTGCTACAGCTAGCAGCAGACGATGCTACAGCAGCAGCAGTCGAATGCTACAGCAGCAGCAGCAGCTGACGGTGGTACAGCACAGCAGCAGCAGCTGACAAGTGCTACAGCAGCAGCTAGACAGTAGTCACAGCGAGATCAGCAGCACGATACTACAGCAGCAGCAGACGGTACTCAACAGCAGCAGACGGTTACAACAGCAGCAGCAGCTGACGTGTGGTACAACAGCAGCAGCAGCTGACAGTGCTACAGCAGCAGCACGATGCTACAGCAGCAGCAGACGGTACTACAGCAGCAGCAGCAGCAGCTGACGTGGTACAGCAGCAGCAGCAGCTGACTTGGTCACACGTGGTCAGCAGCAGCAGCGCTGTACCACCAATAGTAGCGATGGTTTGATTGGGGTTTATTATACAACCTGGCCAGCTCGGAGACACGCACTCCACTTTCATACTTATCAATGATCTTTTCTTCATCTCTATAGTAATTCTCAACCCTTATTGCTGTAGGGTTGGCACTAGAAGCTTTCTTGGGGCCCATGGTCACTTATTTTCCAGATAAAATCACCAAAAACACTGTAATAATACGAAATGTTCCGATTGTATGCTTGGATGTTACCGCGGAGGCTGGCTGGTAAACAATGCCACCGGCGGCACATGTGAGGCTGGTTAAGGGCGCACATTGGACGCGTCTCGGACGAAGAGTGGTGAGCGGGTTTTTGAGCGGTGTGCGAGGCAAAATTTTTGCGATAAAAGCGAGCGGTATGCGGATTGTACGTTATGTGATGCTACGGTATGCGGGGGTCCACTGTACATGTACACGTTTATTTATACACGCTCCTCTAAATTTTCTTTGATTTTATCCTAATAGTTCTTGTTCTTATTACTTTTCCTTTTATATCCATGGGGAAGTGGAATAAGAATCTCCTCCGTAAGCCATGCGTGTTGTAAAAGTCAACTAAAATGCTGGGAACATTGGGCTAGTAACCCTTCTCCCTGTAATGATTACTAAAAAGAATAAGAAGAAAATTGTCAAAGTGGGATGTTTGAATGTTCGTGAATGTTGTGCGAATGATAAGAAAGAGATGATTGTGGATGTTATGAATGAGAAGAAGCTGGATGTTCTGGCTTTAAGTGAAACAAAGCTGAAGGGGGTGGGAGAGTTTCAGTGGAGAGAAATAAATGGGATTAGGTAAGGGGTTTCAAATAGAGCTAAAGAAGGAGTAGCAATAATGTTGAAGGATAAGCTATGGCAGGAAAAGAGGGAGCATAAATGTATTAATTCAAGGATTATGTGGAGTAAAATAAAGGTTGGATGTGAAAAGTGGATTATAGTAAGTGTATATACACCTGGAGAAAAGAAGTGTAGAGGAGAGAGAGAGATTTTGGGAATTGTTGAGTGAATGCATGGGGAGTTTTGTGGTTGGGGATTTCAATGCTAAAGTGGGTAAAAATGTTGTGGAGGGAGTAGGAGGTAAATCAGGGGTGCCAGGAGTAAATGAAAATGGGAAGCCTTTAATTGAGCTATGTGTAGAAAGAGGCTTGGTAATAAGTAATGCATATTTTATGAAAAAGAGGATAAATAAATATACAAGGTATGATATAGCACATAATGAAAGCAGTTTGTTAGAATATGTATTAGTGGATAAAAAGTTGATGGGTAGTATATCCTTGAGATAAACAGTGTACAGCACTACATAAAAGGAATTTAAATAATAGTAATAATAATAGTAATAATAATAATAATAATAATAATAATAATAATAATAATAATAATAAAAATAATAGTGGAGTGGCAGTGTGGGTAAGTCCTGCCCGGCTTACACCCACCCTACACCCACCACCCACCCTACACCACCACCCACACACTGCAAACTTGGTTCGTATAAATACATCTTGCATATTACTGGCACCAGCAAGAGAAAGGTAAAGTGGAAATCAGTTTTCTTCCGTGGCATACAGAGTGTAGTAGGATACAGACAGGATGTCAGCACAGCATATCTGTGGGACATGTAAAAAAATCCTTGGAAGGAAATCCAGAATCACATGCAATCTATGCTCTTCCAAACACCATATCTCTTGTACTAGACTAAATACAGCCTCAAAAAATGACCTCGAACTAGCAAGGTGCTTCTGGTTGTGCAATAAAGATGTAGAACTTTGAGCAGGTATCAGAAAGGTACTAAGGAGAGTAATAAATGATAAAAATAATCAAGAAAACAAGGATGACCTCTTGGATAGTCTACCAAAAATATATAAAACATGGGAGCAAGAGATAGTGTATAAAAAAATGCAGAATGCCCATACCACAACAGATGACTCGGAACTATCTAGTCACCCACATAGTGCTAAGCCAGACCCATCCCCGAGTCATAGCACTAATACCCACAGTACTGGTGCTGGCCCAGGTTCCCCCAGTCATAGCAGTAATACCTACAGTGCTGGTGCTGGCCCAGGCTCAGCCCCCAGCCCCAGTGCTGACCCAGCCCCCAGCCTTACTGCCAGCCCAGACTCTACTAGGGACCCTACCATAACCACCACTAAAACCGTAAATATACAACCATCATTGCACAAGACCGTGGCCCACAGTACAGATGTTGGAGAGGAGTCTCCTCCTCCTTCCTCTGCTGGGGAAAGTAGATTTAATCCAGGACAGGGTGGCCCTGGCTTGGATACTGAGGAATATAGTGCAGTCCCAGAACCTGCAGAAATTGACAACACACCTCCCAACAATTCTCAACCAAAGGTGAATTTGTGCAAATATTATGCTTGGGGCATCTGTAAGCATGGAATATCAGGAAAAAAATGGGACATGCAACTTTGAGCATCCCAAAAAATGTAGCGACCTCCTGTCTAAAGGAGTGTGTCTTTCTTCTTCCTGTACTTTCTTTCACCCAAAGATGTGTCACTCCTCGGTCCTCCAGAAGCAGTGTTACAACATCGACTGCCCTGCATACCATCTAAAAGGGACCAGAAGGCACAGACCCCACAAGACAAACAATAGCAGCTACGACAACCCAACTCCAGGTGATTTTTTAGTGGCAGGAAACGGAAAAAGAAAATGGAAGGAAATAACAAAAATAGTCCACCACCTTGGAGCCTTGTTGGACTGGAGGCGCAGCCAGTGGCCACCCATGGCCCTCCAGAATTACAACTACTGATGCCAATAACAAAATCCCCCCAACAAACACAGAATACAACCTCGTTCATATTTGCTAATATACAGGGCCTTAAGCCATCCACCAACAACAAAATATCTTTTATCAGTGGACTTCTAGAGGAGTCTAATGCAATGTTTGCAGTCTTCACAGAGACTCACACAAAAGATCACTTTGACAGTGAAATATGGATAAGTGGTTACAACCTTTTTAGATGCGACAGAAAGAACAGGCAACAAGAGGGGGGTTGGCCTGTATGTCAATGAGTCCCTCATCTGCACGGAGTTGCTGAACACCACAAATGACGTAGTTGAAGTTCTATCAATAAATATTGAGAACCAAAACCTGGTCAATGTGGTTGTATATAAACCACCAGATGCAACCTCACAACAGTTCAAGGAACAGCTAATGAAAATTGATTACTGTTTGGAAAACCTTCCAGCTCCATCCCCAAACATCTTACTGCTTGGTGATTTCAACCTAAAGCATACAAAATGGAAGAATGTAGCAAATAATGTTATAGCTGAAACAATCCCCGGAGGTAGCGCAAATGAAAGGTCACACACACATGAGCTACTAAGTCTCTGCGAAAAACACACCTTAAGCCAGCAGATAGTGGAGCCAACAAGACTAGAAAACACACTTGACCTTATCTTCACAAATAATGAGGACCTGATAAGAGACATAAGAATATAAAAAACAACAAATTCCGATCACAACCTAATCGAAGTCCAGACGTACTTGCATAGGGGTCCTGATCAGCAGAATGCATGTACCTGTGAAGGTGTCTTCACAAAATACAACTTCAACAACAAGAACATCAACTGGGACCAGGTAAACCATGTCCTAAACGAAACATATTGGGAAGATGTTATAAATGATATGGATCCAAACCAGTGCCTTGAAAGGATCAACTTCCTGGCAGCTGAAGCATGTTCTAGGCATATTCCCCTAAGAAGAAGAGCAGGAGTAAACTGGAGAGAGAAAGACGCTCCCTTTACAGAAGACAACGAAGAGTCACTGAGCTCCTCAGAAGTGCTAGAATATGATACACGAAAGGAGGCGCTGACCAGGGAAGTGGAAACTATTGAACTTAAGTTAAATGACTCTTACAGGAACCAGGAGAGACAGGAGGAGCTTAAAGCTATTAGTGAAATTGAAAGAAATTCAAAATATTTCTTTTCATATGCCAAAAACAAGGCACATACCACATCTAGTATCGGGCCCTTACTCAGACAGGATGGGACTTACACAGATGACAACAAGGGAATGAGTGAAATATTGAAATCCCAGTACGACTCGGTTTAGTGAACCACTAATCGGTCTGAGAATCAACGACCCAAATGATTTCTTCATGAATGAGCCTCAAAACTCCATAAATGTATGCCAGCTTTCCGACATTACCCTAACTCCGATAGATTTCGAAAAAGCCATTGACAACATGCCCATGCACTCAGCCCTGGGTCCAGACTCGTGGAACTCTGTTTTCATTAAGAACTGCAAAAAACCCCTCTCGCGTGCCCTAAGTACACTATGGAGGAGGAGCTTGGACATGGGTGAAATTCCACAGTCACTTAAAACAACGGATATAGCCCCACTCCATAAAGGTGGCAGCAAAGCATTAGCTAAGAACTATAGACCAATAGCTCTGACGTCCCACATCATAAAAATCTTTGAAAGAGTGCTAAGCAGGAGGATTGCAAATCACCTGAATTCCCAAAATCTGCACAATCCAGGGCAACATGGGTTCAGGGCAGGTCGCTACTGCCTCTCACAACTACTGGATCACTACGATATGGCCTTGGATGCACTGGAAGAAAATCAGAATGCAGATGTAATATACACAGATTTTGTAAAAGCATTTGACAAATGTGATCATGGTGTAATAGCCCATAAAATACGTGCTAAAGGAATAACTGGGAAAGTGGGGAGATGGAACTTCAACTTCCTAACAAATCGAACACAAAGAGTAGTGGTCAACAGAGTTAAATCGGAGGCTGCCATAGTGAAGAGATCTGTTCCACAAGGCACAGTACTCGCCCCCATCTTATTCCTTATCCTCATATCAGACATAGACAGAGATATACATCACAGCACTGTATCATCCTTTGTGGATGATACTAGGATCTGCATGAGGCTATCATCTGCTGAGGATGTGGTTAACCTCCAAGAAGATATAAACAAAGTTTTCCAGTGGGCAACGGTAAACAATATGATGTTCAATGAGGACAAATTCCAACTACTCTGTTATGGAAAACTGGAGGAGATAATAACTAGAACAGAGTATACTACAGACTCTGGCCATACAATAGAGTGGAAAAATAATGTAAGGGACCTGGGAGTAGTAATGTCTGAGGATCTCACTTTCAAGGATCACAACAGTGCCACGATCGCACGTGCGAAGAAAATGATAGGATGGATAATGAGAACGTTCAAAACAAGAGATGCAAAGCCAATGATGATCCTTTTCAAATCACTTGTTCCCTCTAGGCTGGAATACTGCTGTACATTAACATCTCCATTCAAAGCAGGTGAAATCGCAGATCTAGAGAGTGTACAGAGATCCTTTACTGCACGTGTAAGTTCTGTCAAGTACCTTAACTACTGGGAACACTTGGAAGCACTTGACTTATACTCGTTGGAACGCAGGAGGGAGAGATATATCATAATCTACACTTGGAAAATCTTGGAAGGAATGGTCCCAAATCTGCACACAGAAATCACTCCCTACGAAAGTAAAAGACTGGGCAGGCGATGCAAAATGCCCCCAATAAAAAGTAGGGGCGCCATTGGTACACTAAGGAAAAACACCATAAGTGTCCGGGGCCCAAGACTGTTCAACAGCCTCCCATCAAGCATTAGGGGAATTGCCAATAAACCCCTGGCTGCCTTCAAGAAAGAGCTGGACAGATACCTAAAGTCAGTGCTGGATCAGCCGGGCTGTGGCTCGTACGTTGGAACTGCGTGCGGCCAGCAGTAACAGCCTAGTTGATCAGGCCCTGATCCATCGGGAGGCCTGGTCATGGACCGGGCCGCAGGGGCGTTGATCCCTGGAATAACCTCCAGGTAACCTCCAGGATGTACAGGTTTATAGAGGGGCAACTGATATATCGGATCATTATTTAGTTGTAGCTACAGTTAGAGTAAGAGGTAGATGGTAAAAGAAGAAAATGGTAAGAACAAGTAAGAGAGAGGTGAAAGTGTATAAACCAAGGGAGGAGGAAGTTCGGGTGAGATATAAGCAACTACTGGCAGAAAGGTGGGCTAGTGCAAGTATGAGTAGTGGGGGGTTGAAGAGGGCTGGAATAGTTTTAAAAATGCAGTATTAGAATGTGGGGCAGAAGTTTGTGGTTATAGGAGAGTGCCTCTTCAAGGGGAGCTCCTTGGCGTGGTGAAGAGGCTCTTGGTCTGAGGAATTAGACCTGTCGGTCTCCTTCCTCAACCGAACCTAATTACCCCCCAATCCCCCCTTCCCTATCCCATCCTCCCCTTTTTCCTTTCCTCCTCCTCCTCCCCACCCCTCCCTTTTGGCCTTCCTCTTTTTGGCCTTTGGGATTTTTCCCACAGGCGCTCTAGTTCCTAGGTAGGGGAAAGGGTACCGGGGTCCATCCCATTCCTTTGAGGTTCTTGGTCGGTGGCGTAGTTTGCCGTGGAATCTGGATCACCTGAGGATGTCCTGATCCCTCTCCGGTATCCCGGAGGGTGGCTTTGGGTGTCTTTTGGGCGACAGGTGTATCTCTGGAAGCCACCTTTCGGATTCTGGGGGTGGTGGCTGAAGGAGGCTTGCTTTGTGGAGGATATCCGGCCACCCTCTCTTTTGTCCATCGAAGTAGCTCGGCAGATGCGAGGTTGCTATCCCGGATTGCTGGTTTACTGGCATGAAGGGTGGGGTATGGCACAGGTTAACTCCAGGTAAACTCCAGGTTCCATGCTGCATCTGCGCTACTTGCAGTGCTGAGGCCCTCTTGGGTGCGGAGGGAGATTTCTGGCCCTTTCATTCCTTCTAGGAACTATCCCCCACCTGGTCCCCCCTTTTTTTATTCTTTTTTTTATTTTTATTTTCTTTTCTTCTTTCTTTTTTTTTTTTCTTAAAAACAAAAGGAAAGAAGTAACCTAACCATGGAGTCCCCAATCCATGACCCTGCTAACCCCGGGCCCCTTATTGTTACCGCACCCCGTTCTGACCTCGCCTCATCTTTTGGCCACTCTTTGGGCACTCCTAAGGCCCCTGTACCTCTTGCTGGTGCTGTTTCATCACCCGCTTCAGGTGCGGGGTTTCGACTGACTACTTCAATTTCTCTGACCTCCGCTCTCCTTCGACTATGCTTCTGGCCTCTCCCTCTACTTGTGCGAGATTTTCGAATCGCCAGCCCGTCCCACGTCGGACCACCTTTGGTCCCACTTCTAAACACCAACGACAATCTCCTGATGATGTTACTTCGTTACCTTCCCACTCTACTCGGAAAAGACCAACACGTCATGCATTCCCTCCCCACACTAAGTTTCGGACCACAAAATGGACTAAATTCTTTACTTTAAGACTGACTTCTTCTACTGCCTATCTTTCCGACCATAGTATTCGCAAAGCGCTCCTACGCCATGTTGGTAGAGATATTTCCTTTCATGCTCTTAAGAGTGGTACGTGCATCATCACAGTCCAGAATTCTACCCAAGCTCATGATCTTTCTCTTCTTTCACATATTGATACTATTCCTATCACTATCGAAAAACATCATTCCGTCAATTCTTGTAGTGTTACTGTTATTCTGCCCCATACCATAGTCCAACAGAATTTCCAGACATGTGGCAATGACATTCTCGAACAGATGAAGCTCCAAGATCTCCCAATTCTCAAGGTAGACACTTATGTTCTTCCTGCCCACAGGCAAAGACGATACCCTTGCAATGTGGCTCGTTTAACTTTTGACAGCTGTGAACTCCCATCCTTTGTTTATGTAGCAGGACATCAGTTACAAGTTCGGAAGGTGATCCCTACACTGCAACAGTGTAGAAATTGCTGGCGATTTGGCCACCCAGCAAAATATTGCAGATCTATAGCCGAATGCCCAGTCTGTGGTGCCGATGACCATTGTAATACATCTTGCAGTCGACCTCCCTCTTGCCTTAATTGTCATGAGGCTCACTCTTCGTACTCTCGCCATTGCCAGGTCTACTTAAATGAGCGGGAAATTCGTTGCTATAAGAGGCAGAAGGTCTCCCTTATGCTGTGGCAGTTTCTCATCTCCACCTCCAAGGTAGACTACCCCGTGTTTCTTATTCTCGTGTTTCAAAACATCCCCCCCACTTCTGGGGTCCCATCTGCAGCCTCCTCTGCGGTTGCCAGTCCCATAGTCACTCCTGTATCTAATTCTTTTGCTGTCCTGGGCTCAGACGTCCCTACTTCAACACCTCAGTCTGTTCTCACTTCGTGTTCTCCCTCACAAACCCCGGTATCGACAAGACCTCGTACGACACCTCCTCCCAATCGTCCCTCTACTTCTTAGAAGTCCAAAAAATCTCCTTTAACCCCTCCTTCCCTTCATCCACCTCCACATTTTACCTTCCCGGTCTTTGTACCTGGGTCTTCCCCTTTCACTGGCTCTGTTGCAAGTGTGGAGGTTCATCCTCCTCCTCATACTGTGGCTTTCTTCCCCTGTCCCCTCCCAAGTTTCTTCCTCTTCTGCTACCTCCCAGGTTTCTGCCTCTTCTGTCCCCTCCCACACTTCTCCAGTTCCCTCCACCCTTTTGCCCCCCCCCCTACCTTGGTACAGTCCATTACAGTTCCGATCTTTACTCAAACTCCTCCTCCTTCCATGTCCAATATTGTCTCCCATACGTCTCTGAACTCCGAAACACTTGCAGCAATCTCTGAATATATTGCAGAGACCAAACCATCAATGGACACTGATCCACCCTCTGTTCCTTCTCTTTCCTCTTCTCCATCTGCGCAACCCCTTTCTTCAGAGAGCACTCTTCCTTCGCTGCTTGAACATTTTCCGCTGCCACCTCATATGGACTTTTCTAACCCCTCTAGTAAGTACCCTTACCTGCAGATTTCTAGTATCTTTATCGTTGCCAATCATGGCCTATTTACAGTGGAATATACGCGGCCTCGGGGTGAGCTTCAGATGCTGCTTTCCCAATTTTTCCCTGTTGGTGTTTGCTTACAAGAACCAAAATTACACTCTGCTGTTATCTATCCCATCTCAGGCTATAATTTATTGTATTCTTCAGATCCTTTTCCTGATGGGACCTTTAACAAAAGTGCCCTTCTTCTACACACTGATATTCCATACCATCAGCTATTTGTTCGTACTTCGCTGCATTACACAGCAGCCCGTATCCACCTGCATAGGTGGTATACACTATGTTCTTTGTATCTCTCTCCTTCTCGAGCATTATCTATTCCGGATAGTGCCTTTCTTGTTTCGTCATTACCGCCACCACTTCTGTTACTTGGCGATTTAATGCCCATCATTTCCTCTGGGGGGGGGGGTTTTCTGTGATTCCCGTGGCATTCAGCTAGAAGCTTTTCTTGCTTCCCACCCCCTCCATGTTTTAAATACAGGTACTCACACCCATTTTGATCCTCGTACTCATACACTCTCTTGCATCGATCTCTCAGTCTGCTCTTCCTCCGCCACACTAGACTTCACCTGGTCTGTTCTCCCGGATTTACATGACAGCGATCATTTTCCAATCAATCTTACTTCCCCTTCATATTCACCACCTCTTCGTAACCCACGCTGGCAATTTGATCAGGCAAATTGGGACCTTTACTCACAACTAACTGTTTTTAGTGAGGTTCCTTCTTCGTCCTCCATTGATGAGCTTTTACACCTCTTCTCGTCCTCAGTTTTAACCGCAGCTTCTCATTCTATACTCCAAACCTCTGGCAGGCATTCTCAGAAATGCGTGCCTTGGTGGTCTCCTGCTTGTGCTCGTGCAGTACGTTTGAAAAGCACTGCTGTGGGGCAGGTACCGATATAACAGAACCACTGAGAGACTTCTTGATTTTAAGCAGAAGCGTGCGATCGCTCGCCATGTCATCCGTGACGCTAAATGCACTTGCTGGCGAGATTATGTCTCCACCATCACCTCTGCTTCCTCTATGAGTGCAGTCTAGAAAAAAGTACGGAAACTGAGTGGTAAATATTCTCCTGACCAGGCCCCTGTTCTGCAGATTGCCGGTGTTGATATAGCAAACCCTCTAGATGTTGCCATTGAACTTGGCAATCATCTGGTCCATATTTCTCTCGGGCTCCATCTCTGCCCCTCGTTTCTTTCCTCAAAGTCTGCCAGAGAGTTAGCACCCTTGGACTTTTCTTCTCTCAGCAGAGAACAGTATAATGTGCCTTTTACACTTCAGGAACTGGAGGCAACACTCTCAGCTTGCCGATCATCGACAGCTGGGCCCGACGACATTCATATTTGTATGTTACAACATTTACATCAGTCAGCCCTTACAGTCCTCTTACGCCTTTTCAATCTTATTTGGTCACAAGAAGTTCTTCTACAGCTGTGGAAATCTGCCATTGTTCTCCCTTTCCGCAAACCGGGTACTACGGGACATGAAGCCTCCCACTACCGTCCCATCGCTCTTACCAGTGCAGTTTGCAAAATGATGGAACGTCTGGTAAATAGACGTTTAATGTGGTATTTAGACACACAACAGTCTCTCCACTCGTCAATATGGCTTTCGTAAGCGCCGTTCTACCATAGACCCATTACCATGTTTCGATACGTATGTTCGTAATGCCTTTGTGAATAACCACTCAGTTATTGCCATATTTTTTGACCTTGAGAAGGCATATGACACAACTTGGAGGTATAATATTTTGGCCTAAGCCCACTCCTTAGGCCTCCGAGGCAATCTACCATCCTTCCTTAAGAACTTTTTAACTGACAGACATTTCCGTGTTCGAGTCAATAATGTGCTTTCCCCGGACTTCGTCCAAGCTGAAGGTGTCCCTCAGGGATGTGTTCTGAGCAAAACACTTTTTCTCCTTGCTATAAACGATTTGGCCTCTGTTCATCAGTCCAATATTTGGTCATCACTCTATGTAGATGACTTCGCTATTGCTTGTGCAGGCGCTGACTGTCACCTCATTACAGTTTCTCTCCAACATGCGGTCGACCGTGTTTCCAATTGGGCCACCACGCATGGGTTTAAATTTTCAAGTGCCAAAACTCGCCAAATTACTTTCACTAGACACTCCGTCATCTCCGATCATCCTTTGTACCTCTATGGCTCCCGTATCCTTGAACGTGATACAGTCAGGTTTCTAGGCCTTCTCTTTGACCGTAGCTTATCCTGGAAACCCCACATTGCCTCTTTAAAGGCAACTTGTCACAGCCAGCTGAACCTTCTTAAAACCCTTGCTCATCTTTCATGGGGAGCTGATCGTCAAACTCTCCTTCGCCTACATACATCCCTCATTTTATCGAAACTCGATTATGGTGACCAGATCTATTCAGCAGCCTCTCCTGTTACTCTCTCTAGCCTTAACCCCATCCATCACCAAGGATTACGTTTATGCCTTGGTGCTTTTTGCTCTTCCCCTGTTGAGAGCCTCTATGCAGAAGCGAATGTTCCATCCTTGTCTGATGCGGAGCCCCTTGTTTTGCTATATTGGTTACGGCTC
>NC_069411.1:65084880-65108570 GCF_026875155.1 Cherax quadricarinatus | reverse complement strand
ATCTATGCCTATATCATCATTTGTGGTTGTCTCAGACTCCCTTAGTACTTTACAGGCTATACAGAAATTTGATACACCTCACCCCTTAGTCCTCTGTATCCAACTTTGGTTACGCTGCATCTCTTCCAAGCATAAAGATATTGTTTTTTGTTGGGTCCCTGGTCATGTTGACGTACAGGGCAATGAACAGGCATACACTGCTGCACAGTCAGCAGTACATGACCTTCCAGTTTCATATAGAGGTGTTCCATTTACGGACTATTTTGCTGCAATAGCTACCCACCTTCACACCTGTTGGCAACAACGTTGGTCTACTCTGCTCGGTAACAAACTTCAGTCTATTAAACTGAGTATAGGTTACTGGCCGTCTTCTTGTCACCAGTCGAGGTTGGAAGACTACTCTCTCCCATCTTCGTATTGGCCATACTCGTCTTACTCATGGTTATCTCATACCTGGAGTTTACCTGGAGAGAGTTTCGGGGGTCAACGCCCCCGCGGCCCGGTCTGTGACCAGGCCTCCTGGTGGATCAGCGCCTGATCAACCAGGCTGTTGCTGCTGGCTGCACGCAAACCAACGTACGAGCCACAGCCCGGCTGATCAGGAACTGACTTTAGGTGCTTGTCCAGTGCCAGCTTGAAGACTGCCAGGGGTCTGTTGGTAATCCCCCTTATGTGTGCTGGGAGGCAGTTGAACAGTCTCGGGCCCCTGACACTTATTGTATGGTCTCCTAACGTGCTAGTGATACCCCTGCTTTTCATTGGGGGATGGTGCATCGTCTGCCAAGTCTTTTGCTTTCGTAGTGAGTGATTTTCGTGTGCAAGTTCGGTACTAGTCCCTCTAGGATTTTCCAGGTGTATATAATCATGTATCTCTCCCTCCTGCGTTCCAGGGAATACAGGTTTAGAAACCTCAAGCGCTCCCAGTAATTGAGGTGTTTTATCTCCGTTATGCGCGCCGTGAAAGTTCTCTGTACATTTTCTAGGTCGGCAATTTCAACTGCCTTGAAAGGTGCTGTTAGAGTGCAGCAATATTCCAGCCTAGATAGAACAAGTGACCTGAAGAGTGTCATCATGGGCTTGGCCTCCCTAGTTTTGAAGGTTCTCATTATCCATCCTGTCATTTTTCTAGCAGATGCAATTGATACAATGTTATGGTCCTTGAAGGTGAGATCCTCCGACATAATCACTCCCAGGTCTTTGACGTTGGTGTTTCGCTCTATTTTGTGGCCAGAATTTGTTTTGTACTCTGATGAAGATTTAATTTCCTCATGTTTACCATATCTGAGTAATTGAAATTTCTCATCGTTGAACTTCATATTGTTTTCTGCAGCCCACTGAAAGATTTGGTTGATGTCCGCCTGGAGCCTTGCAGTGTCTGCAATGGAAGACACTGTCATGCAGATTCGGGTGTCATCTGCAAAGAAGACACGGTGCTGTGGCTGACATCCTTGTCTATGTCGGATATGAGGATGAGAAACAAGATGGGAGCTAGTACTGTGCCTTGTGGAACAGAGCTTTTCACCGTAGCTGCCTCGGACTTTACTCTGTTGACGACTACTCTCTGTGTTCTGTTAGTGAGGAAATTATAGATCCATCGACCGACTTTTCCTGTTATTCCTTTAGCGCGCATTTTGTGCGCTATTACGCCATGGTCACACTTGTCGAAGGCTTTTGCAAAGTCTGTATATATTACATCTGCATTCTTTTTGTCTTCTAGTGCATTTAGGACCTTGTCGTAGTGATCCAGTAGTTGAGACAGACAGGAGCGACCTGTTCTAAACCCATGTTGCCCTGGGTTGTGTAACTGATGGAGAGGCACCCTGCTCCTCTCTGTGAGAATTGTCAGGTTCCATTATCAGTCAGCCACATTCTGTTAGACTGCCCACTTTATCAACGAGAACGCAGAATTTACCTCCATCGTCGTCTTCGCTCCGCTGCTCTCTCTTTACCTTCCCTTCTCGCTGATGGACCCACCTTTCATCCAGACTCTCTCATTGACTTTTTGACAACAACTGACTTCACAAACTCTGATGATACCTTCAGCCCTTTCTACCTCCATCTCTTGCTGCCCTCTATCCCCGCACTATCCCCTGCCCCACTGTTTTCTGTAACCTACTGATCATCCCTCCCCCTTCTACCGCCCAATACCCTCGCTTCCTTCCCTACCCTGCAGCGCTGTAGAGCCGTTGTGGCTTAGTGCTTCTTTTTTATTATAATGATAATAATAATTAGATATTTACACAAAGTCTATCATACATAATATTACACTGTGGGAGAAGGAAGAAGAGCATACATAACCATGCAGGTTTAAACCATACCATGGGTGGGGTTAGAACCCCACTCCAGACCGTCATGTTGGTTTATTTAGTTCTGTATAGTTTGAAAGTTTAAAAAAAAGCTAACTTAAAAAGTTTTTGTGTTTAAATGAATATATATGAGGTGACCAAACAGCTGCTTCAGTTACTTCCACCTCAGCCCAGTTGACACACACATTAACCCTCCCAACACTCTTCACATGTTTCATATATTATATATGAGTTTTGGTGTTATAATATTGCATTTCTCTTTCCTTCTTAAGTAAAAATAAATGTATATTGGTATAAAGATGCATGTCGGAAACCTACAATCAATGGTGAAGACGATTATTATTAAAATAATGACACAGTACTAAGATAATTTTGGATAGGTTTTGTTAATAATGGAATGATGGTGTTACATTAGAGGTTTTGGAAATAAAGTATCTCAAAAACGTGTATCAAATTAGATGATCGGGATGGAAATATCTATTTTCAGGGTAAAATGTGACTTATATTGAGAAAAGGAAAATAAATGCAGTATTGATTAGGACTGAGCGGCAGGTTATGGGTTAATTTAAATTGAGTGATTTGAGCTGTTATGACTGTCAGTCAAGAAAGACAACTGAAATATGAATAAATGGTTTAAAAAACCGACATGAACACAAAAGTGCACTTTTGTCAAGACTGATGAACTAAGCACATCGACTCCAGGCTGAGGGACTGATTACCTCAAACTTCTCATCTTCCAACTTTTCTGTACTGGACTGGAGGAGCCAGTGTGTGGCCAAACGTTTCCAGAATTAAGATAACTAAATGTTGAACAAATGTCTCATTTATCAACTGGAACCTCTTCAAGGGGGGCTCCTTGGCGTGGTGAAGAGGCTCTTGGTCTGAGGAATTAGACCTGTCGGTCTTCTTCCTCAGACCGAACCTAATTACCCCCCAATCTCCCCTCCCCTATCCCATCCTCCCCATCCTCCCCTTTTTCCTTTCCTCCTCCTCCTCCCCACCCCTCCCTTTTGCCCTTCCTCTTTTTGGCCTTTGGGATTTCTCCCACAGGCGCGCTAGTTCCTAGGTAGGGGAAAGGATACTGGGGTCTATCCCATTCCATTGAGGTTCTTGGCGGTGGCATAGTTTGCCGTGGAATCTGGATCGCCTAGGGATGTCCTGATCCCTCTCCGGTATCCCGGAGTAGCTTTGGGTGTCTTTCGGGTGACGGGTGTATCTCTGGAAGCCACCTTTCGGATTCCGGGGGTGGTGGCCGAAGGAGGTATGCTTTGTGGCGGATATCCGGCCGCCCTCTCTTTTGTCCACCGAGGTAGCTCGGCAGATGTGAGGTTGCTATCCCGGATTGTTAGTTTACTAGCATGATGGGTAGGGTATGGCACGGGTTCCATGCTGCATCTGCGCTACTTGCGGTGCTGAGGTCCTCTTGGGCGCAGAGGGAGATTTCTGGCCCTTTCATTCCTCCTAGGAACTATCCCTCCCCGGTCCCCCCTTTTTTATTCTTTTTTTTATTTTTATTTTCTTTTCTTCTTTCTTTTTTTTTCTTAAAAACAAAAAGAAAGAAGTAACCTAACCACGGCAGCCCTAGTCCATGAACCTTCTACCCCCGGGCCCCTTCTTGATACCGCACCCCGTTCTGACCCCGCCTCGTCTTTGGACCACTCTTCAGACACTCCTCATGCCTCTGTACCTATTGCCGGTGCTGTTTCCTCACCCGCTTCAGGTACTGAGGCCTCGACTGACTCCTTCGATTTATCATACCTTCGCTCTCCTCTGACTATGCTTCCGGCCTCTCCCTCTACGGTGCGGCAATTTTCAAATCGCCGACCCATTCCACGTCGGACCAACTCTGGTCCCACGCCTAAACGCCAACGACAATTACCTGCTGATGATACTTCTCCACCTTCTCGTTCTTCTCAGAAACGATCGACACGTCCTTCACTGCCTTTCCACGCTCAGTTTCAGACTGAACAATGGACTAAATTCTTCACTTTACGACCGACTTCCTCTACTGCCTATCTTTCTGACCATAGTATTGGCAAGGCACTCCTACGCCATGTTGGTAAAGATATTTCTTTTCATGCCCTTAAGAGCGGTACACGCATCATTACCGTACAGAATGCTACCCAGGCTCATGAGCTCTCTCGTCTTTCCCATATCGATACTGTTCCTGTCACTCTTGAAAAACATCATTCCCTCAATTCTTGTAGTGGTACCGTCATTCTGCCCCATACCATAGTTCAACAAAATTTCCAGACATGTGGCACTGACATTCTTGAACAGCTGGAACTCCAAGATCTCCCAATCGTCAAGGTAGACTCTTAGGTTCTTCCTGCCCGCGGACGGAGACGATACCCTAGCAATGTGGCTCGGTTAACTTTTGACAGCTGAGAACTCCCATCCTCAGTTTATATAGCAGGACATCGGTTACAAGTTCAAAAGGTGATCCCTACACCACAACAGTGCAGAAATTGCTGGCAATTTGGCCATCCAGTGAAATATGCACATCTATCACCGAATGCCCAGTCTGTGGTGCCGATGACCATTCTAATACATCTTGCAATCGATCTCCCTCTTGCCTTAACTGTCATGAGGCTCACCCTTCGTACTCTCGCCGTTGTCAAGTCTATTTAAACGAGCGGGAAATCCGTTACCTCAAAGAGACAGAAGGTCTCCCTTATGCCATGGCAGTTTCTCATCTCCGCCTCCAAGGGAGACTCCCACGTGTTTCTTATTCCCGTGTTTCAAAACGTCCCCCCACTTCTGGTATCCCATCTTCTACACCCACCTCTGTGGTTACCTCTCCCATAATCACTCCTGTATCTAATCCTTTTGCTGTCCTCGGCTCAGACGTCCCTACTTCAACGCCTCAGTCTAATCTCGCTTCTTCGAGTTCTCTCTCACAAGCCTCAGTATCGACGAGACCTCATACGACACCTGCTCCCAATTGTCCCTCTACTTCTCAAAAGTCAAAAAAAGGTCCGTTAACACCTACTACCCATCTTCCACCTCCTCATTTTACCCTCCCTGTCTCTGTCCCTGGTTCTTCTTTTCTCACTGGCTCAGTTACAAGTGTAGAGGTTCACCCTCCTCCTTGTACTGTACTTCCTCCCCTGTTCCCTCCCAAGTTTCTTCCTCTTCTGCCACCTTCCAGTTCCTGCCTCTTCTGTCCCCTGCCACGCTTCTCCAGTTCCCTCCACCCTTTCGCCCCCCCTACCTTGGTACAGTCCAATACAGTTCCAATCTTTACTCATCCTCCCCCTACCATTTCCAATATTGTCTCCCATACGACGTCTCTGAATTCCGAAAGACTGAAGCAATCTCTGAATATATTGCAGAGACCAAACCATCAATGGACACTGATCCACCTTCCGCTCTTTCTCTCTCCTCTGCTCCATCTGCGCAACTCCTTTCTTCACAGCGCACCGTTCCTTCGCTGCTTGAACGTTTTCCACTGCCTCCGCATGTGGACTTTTCTAACCCCTCTAGTCCGTAGGAACCCTTACCTGCGGATTTCAAGTATCTTTATCATTGCCAATCATGGCCTATTTACAGTGGAATATACGTGGCCTCAGGGTAATCGGGGTGAGCTTCAGATGTTACTCTCCCAGTTTGCCCCTGTTGGTGTTTGCTTACAGGAACCAAAAATTACACTCTGCTGTTATTTCTCACATCTCAGGCTATAATTATTGTATTCTTCAGATCCTTTTCCTGATGGGACCTTTAATGAAAGTGCCCTTCTTCTACGCACTGATATTCCGTACCATCAGCTATTTGTTCATACTTCGCTGCATTACAACAGCAGCCCGTATCCACTACATAGGTGGTATACGCTCTGTTCTTTATATCTCTCTCCTTCTCGGGCATTATCTATTCCGGATATTGCCTTCCTTGTTTCGTCATTACCGCCACCGATTCTGTTACTTGTGATTTTAATGCCCACCATTTCCTCTGGGGGGGGGGTCTCACTGTGATTCTCATGGAATTCAGTTAGAGACTTTTTCTTGCCACCCACCCCCTCCATGTTTAAATACAGGTACTCACACCCCATTTTGATCCTCGACTCATACTCTCTCTTGCATCGATTCTCAGTCTGCTTCTCCTCCGCGGCATTAGACTTCACTTGGTCTGTTCTCCCAGACTTACATGACAGTGATCATTTCCCAATCATTCTTACTTCCCCTTCATATTCGCCACCTCTTCGCATCTCACGCTGGCAATTTAATCGGGCAAACTGGAACCTTTACTCACACCTAACTGTTTTTAAAGAGGTTCCTTCTTCGTCCTCCATCGATGAGCTTTTACACCTCTTCTCGTCCTCCGTTTTCACAGCAGCTTCTCATTCTATACCCCAAACTTTGGGCAGGCATTCTCAGAAATACGTGCCTTGGTGGTCTCCTGCTTGTGCTCGTGCAGTACGTTTGAAACGCGTCGCATGGGGCAGGTACCAGTACAATAGAACCACAGAGAGACTCCTTGATTTTAAACAGACACGTGCGATCGTTCGCCGTGTCATCCGTAATGCTAAACGCACTTGCTGGCGAGATTATGTCTCCACCATCACCTCTGCTTCCTCTATGAGTGCAGTCTGGAAAAAAGTACGAAAACTGAGTGGTAAGTATTCTCCTGACCCGGCTCCTGTTCTGCGGGTTGCCGGTGTTGATATAGCAAACCCACTAGATGTTGCCAATGAAATTGGCAATCATCTGGTCCATATTTCTCAGGGACTCCATCTATGCCCCTCATTTCTTTCCTCAAAGTCTGCCAGAGAGTTAGCACCCTTGGACTTTTCTTCTCTCAGAGAAGAACAGTATAATGTGCCTTTTACACTTCAAGAACTGGAGGCAACACTCTCAACTTGTCGATCATCAGCAGCTGGGCCCGACGACATTCATATTCGTATGCTGCAACATTTACATCAGTCAGCCCTTGCAGTCCTATTACGCCTTTACAATCTTATTTGGTCACAAGGAGTTCTTCCACAGCTGTGGAAATACACCATTGTTCTCCCTTTCCGCAAACCAGGCACTACGGACATGAAACCTCCCACTATCGTCCCATTGCTCTTACCAGTGCAGTTTGCAAAGTAATGGAACACCTAGTAAATAGACGTTTAGTGTGGTATTTAGAGACACACAACAGTCTCTCCACTCATCAATATGGCTTTTGTAAGGGACGTTCTACCATAGACCCCTTACTACGCTTGGATACGTATGTTCGTAATGCCTTTGCGAATAACCACTCAGTTATTGCCATATTTTTTGACCTTGAGAAGGCATCCTTCCTTAAGAACTTTTTAACTGACAGGCATTTCCGTGTTCGGGTTAATAATGTGCTCTCCCCGGACTTTATCCAAGCTGAAGGTGTCCCCCAGGGATGTGTTCTGAGCACAACACTTTCTCCTTGCTATTAATGATTTGGCCTCTAGTCTTCCATCAAATATTTGGTCATCACTCTATGTTGATGACTTCGCTATTGCCTGTGCAGGCGCTGACTGTCACCTCATTACAGTTTGTCTCCAACATGCAGTGGACCGTGTTTCCAATTGGGCCACCACACGTGGGTTTAAATTTTCCAGCACTAAAACCCACCAAATTACTTTCACTAGACGCTCTGTCATCTCCGATCATCCTTTGTACCTCTATGGCTCCCGTATCCCTGAACATGATACAGTCAAGTTTCTGGTCCTCCTCTTTGATTGTAGGTTATCCTGGAAACCTCACATTACCTCTCTGAAGGCAACTTGTCACAGCCGGCTGAACCTTCTTAAAACCCTTGCTCATCTTTCATGGGGAGCTGATCGTCGAACCCTCCTTCGCCTACATTCCACCCTTATTTTATCGAAACTTGATTATGGTGACCAGATCTATTCAGCGGCATCTCCTGCTACTCTCTCTAGCCGTAACCCCATTCATCACCAAGGATTACGTTTATGCCTTGGTGCTTTTCGCTCTTCCCCTGTCGAGAGCCTCTATGCAGAAGCGAACATTCCATCCTTATCCGATCGCCGTGATGCCCATTGCCTGCACTACTATGTACGCTCTCATGATCTCCGCAATCCTTCCATTTATAGAATGGTCACTGATATTATTAGACATTCTTTATTTGTTCGCCGCCCCTGTTTACTCCGTCCCTTCTCTCTTCGCCTTCATTCGCTCTTGTCTTCTCTTCAACTACCACCTTTCTGTGTACATGTAGCATCTCACTTTTCCCTACCCCCCTGGGAAGTTCCAGCTGTTCGAGTCTGTTCTTTCTCCCTCCCTTGCTCGAAAGCCCAACTGTCTATGGTCGCTTCCCGCTCTCTTTTTCTTGACCACTTTCACTCTCATTCTCATGCCATTGCTGTGTACACAGATGGCTCTAAGTCTTCTGACGGCGTAGGATTCGCAGCAATGTTTCCGGACAGCGTCGTACAAGGGCATTTACTATCTTCGGCTAGTATTTTTACTGCTGAATTATATGCCATCCTTACAGCACTTATCCGTATTGCATCTATGCCTGTGTCATCATTTGTGGTTGTCTCAGACTCCCTTAGTGCTTTACAGGCTATACAAAAATTTGATACACCTCACCCCTTAGTCCTCCGTATTCAACTTTGGCTACGCCGCATCTTTACCAAGCATAAAGATATTGTTTTTTGTTGGGTCCCTGGTCATGTTGACGTACAGGGCAATGAACAGGCAGACACTGCTGCGCAGTCAGCAGTACATGACCTACCAGTTTCTTATAGAGGTATTCAATTTACGGACTATTTTGCTGCAATATCTTCCCACCTTCACACCCGTTGGCAACAACGTTGGTCTACTTGCTCGGCAAAAAACTTCAATCTTTTAAAAACCCGAGTATAGGTTACTGGCTGTCTTCTTATCACAGTGTCGGGGTTTTGGGAGCTACTCTCCCCCGTCTTCGCATTGGCCATACTCGTCTTACTCATGGATATCTCATGGAGAGGCCTCTTGCTCCTCTCTGTGAGAATTGCCAAGCTCCATTATCAGTCAGCCACATTCTGTTGGACTGCCCACTTTATCAACGAGCATGCAGAATTTACCTCTGTTGTCGTCGTCTTCGCTCCGCTGCTCTCTCTTTACCTTCTCTTCTCGCTGATGGACCCACCTTTCATCTGGGCTCTCTCATTGACTTTTTGACAACAACTGACTTACTTCACAAATTTTGATACCTTCAGCCCTTTCTACTTCAATCTCTTGCTACCCTCTACCCCCGTACTATCCCCTGCCCCGCTGTTTTCTGTAACCTGCTTATCATCCCCCCTCCCTTCTGCCATCCAATACCCTCGCTTCCTTCCCTACCCTGCAGCGCTGTATAGCCCTTGTGGCTTAGCGCTTCTTTTTGATTATAATAATAATAATATCAACTGGAAATACGTTTAAAAAAATGTGGACTGACAGTGGTCAAAAATCACTTCAACACTAAATTAAAAAAACATCAACATATAAGTTTATGTAATGTAATAAATATTTTTAACATCATTATTAAAAAGCCAAAAATTATATCAGATATTGAGCATTAAGATAATACATTACCTTCTATAATAATAGTATCATTAACTCCCTGGCTGTCCCATGCTACCACAGCCTTCTGACAAGCATTGTTGTAGTCTTTATTATGGATTGTCGAGTTATCTGAAATAATAATGAAAATCTATAATTAATTTGTTAAAGATACATAAATTCTTTAAAAAAAAGTTAATAGAATTCATTACTTTCATCAACATTTTGATGGCTCTTGTGATGATACTATTTCTTTACTTTCTCTCTTAGTCATATTTTTAATTCAGACTCTCCTCTTCGAGGGGGGCTCCATGGCATGGTGAAGAGTCTCTTGGTCTGAGGAATTAGACCTGTCGGTCTCCTTCCTCAAACCGAACCTAATTACCCCCCAATCCCCCCTTCCCTATCCCATCCTCCCCTTTTTCCTTTCCTCCTCCTCCTCCCCACCCCTCCCTTTTGTCCTTCCTTTTTTTGGCCTTTGGGATTTTTCCCAGAGGCGTGCTAGTTCCTAGATAGGGGAAAGGGTACCAGGGTCCATCCCATTCTGTTGAGGTTCTTGGCGGTGGCATAGTTTGCCGTGGAATCTGGATCACCTGGGGATGTCCCGATCCTTCTCTCGGTATCCCGGAGGGTGGCTTTGGGTGTCTTTTGGGTGATGGGTGTATCTCTGGAAGCCACCTTTCAGATTCCAGGGGTGATGGCCGAAGGAGGTATGCTTTGTGGTGGATATCTGGCTGCCCTCTCTTTTGTCCACCGAGGTAGCTCGGCAGATGTGAGGTTTCTATCCCGGATTGCTGGTTTACTAGCATGAAGGATAGGGTATGGCATGGATTCCATGCTGCATTTGTGCTACTTGCGGGGCTGAGGTCCTCTTGGGTGCAGAGGGAGATTTCTGGTCCTTTCATTCCTCCTAGGAACTATCCCTCCCCGGTTCCCCCCTTTTTTTATTCTTTTTCTTATTTTTTTCTTTTCTTCTTTTTTTTTCTTAAAAACAAAAAGAAAGAAGTAACTTAACCATGGAGCACCCGATCCATGACCCCGCTACCCCCGGGCCCCTTATTGTTACTGCACCCCATTCTGACCTCGCCTCATCTTTTGGCCACTCTTCGGACATTCCTAAGGCCCCTGTATCTCTTGCTGGTGCTGTTTCATCACCTGCTTCAGGTGCCGGGGCTTCCACTGACTCCTTCAATTTGTCTGACCTCCACTCTCCTTTGGTATGCTTCCGGCCTCTCCCTCTATGGTCCCAGCCCGTCCCACGTCGGACCGACTCTGGTCCCACTTCTAAGCGCCAATGACAATCTCCTGATGATGTTACTTTGTTACCTTCCATTCTACTCGGAAAAGACCGACACGTCATGCACTCCCTCTCCACACTCAGTTTCAGATCATACAATGGACTAAATTCTTCACTTTACGACTGACTTCTTCTACTGCCTATCTTTCCGACCATAGTATTGGCAAAGTGCTCCTACACCACGTTGGTAGAGATATTTCCTTTCATGCCCTTAAGAGTGGTACGTGCATCATCAGAGTCCAGAATTCTACCCATGCTCATGATCTTTCTCTTCTTTCACATATCAATACAATTCCTATCACTATCGAAAAACATCATTCCCTCAATTCTTGTAGTGGTACTGTTATTCTGCCCCATACCATAGTCCAACAGAATTTCCAGACATGTGGCAATGACATTCTCGAACAGCTGGAACTCCAAGATCTCCCAGTTCTCAAGGTAGACACTTATGTTCTTCCTGCCCGCGGGCGAAGATGATACCCTTGCAATGTGGCTCGTTTAGCTTTTGACAGCCGTGAACTCCCATCCTCTGTTTATGTAGCAGGACATCGGTTACAAGTTCGGAAGGTGATCCTTACACCGCAACAGTGTAGGAATTGCTGGCAATTTGGCCACCCAGCAAAATGTTGCAGATCTATAGCGGAATGCCCAGTCTGTGGTGCCGATGACCATTCTAATACATCTTGCAGTCGACCTCCCTCTTGCCTTAATTGTTATGAGGCTCACCCTTCGTACTCTCGCCGTTGCCATGTCCACTTAAATGAGCGGGAAATTCGTTGCCTCCAAGAGGCAGAAGGTCTCCCTTATGCTATGGCAATTTCTCATCTCCGCCTCCAAGGGAGACTGCCCCGTGTTTCTTATTCTCATGTTTCAAAACGTCCCCCCACTTCTGGGGTCACATCCTCTGCAGCCTCCTCTGCAGTTGCCAGTCCCATAGTCACTCCTGTATCTAATTCTTTTGCTGTCCTGGGCTCAGACGCCCCTACTTCAATGCCTCAGTCTGTTCTTGCTTCTTCGTCTTCTCCCTCACAAGCCTCGGTATCGACGAGATCTCGTACGACACCTCCTCCCAATCATCCCTCTACTTCTCAGAGATCCAACAAATCTCCTTTAACCCCTCCTTCCCTTCATCCACCTCCATATTTTACCTTCCCGGTCTCTGTACCTAGGTCTTCCCCTTTCACTGGCTCCGTTACAAGTGTGGAGGCTCATCCTCCTCCTCGTACTGTGCCTTCTTCCCCTGTCCCCTCCCAAGTTTCTTCCTCTTCTGGCACCTCCCAGGTTTCTGCCTCTTTTGTCCCCTCCCACACTTCTCCAGTTCCCTCCACCCTTTTGCCGCCCCCTACCTTGGTACAGTCCATTACAGCTCCGATCTTTACTCAAACTCCTCCTCCTTCCATCTCCAATATTGTCTCCCATACGATGTCTCTGAACTCCGAAACACTTGAAGCAATCTCTGAATATATTGCAGAGACCAAACCATCAATGGACACTGATCCACCCTCTGTTCCTTCTCTTTCCTCTTCTCCATCTGCACAACTCCTTTCTTCACAACGCACCGTTCCTTTGCTACTTGAACGTTTTCCTTTGCCACCGCATGTGGACTTTTCTAACCCCTCTAGTCCATAGGTACCCTTACCTGCGGATTTCATGTATCTTTATCATTGCCAATCATGGCCTATTTACAGTGGAATATTCGCGGCCTCAGGGGTAATTGGGGTGAGCTTCAGATGTTGCTCTCCCAGTTTTCCCCTGTTGGTGTTTGCTTACAGGAACCAAAATTACACTCTGCCGTTATCTATCCCATCTCAGGCTATAATTTATTGTATTCTTCAGATCCTTTTCCTGATGGGACCTTTAATGAAAGTGCCCTTCTTCTATGCACTGATATTCCGTACCATCAGCTATTTGTTTGTACTTCGCTGCATTACACAGCAGCCCATATCCACTTGCATAGGTGGTATACACTCTGTTCTTTGTATCTCTCTCCTTCTCGGGCATTATCTAACCCGGATATTGCCTTTCTTGTTTCATCATTACCGCCACCACTTCTGTTACTTGGCGATTTTAGTTCCCATCATTTCCTCTGGGGGATCTCACTGTGATTCCTGTGGCATTCAGTTAGAGGCTTTTCTTGCTACCCACCCCCTCCATGTTTTAAATACAGGCATTCACACCCATTTTGATCCTCGGACTCATACTCTCTCTTGCATCGATCTCTCAGTCTGCTCTTCTGTGGCATTAGACTTCACCTGGTCTGTTCTCCCGGATTTACATGACAGCGATCATTTCCCAATCGTTCATACTTCCCCTTCATGTTCACCACGTCTTCCTATCCCATGCTGGTAATTTGATCAGGCAAATTGGAACCTTTACTCACAACTAACTGTTTATACAGAGGTTCCTTCTTCGTCCTCCATTGATGAGCTTTTACACCTCTTCTTGTCCTCCGTTTTAACCGCAGCTTCTCATTCTACACCCCAACTTTGGGCAGGCATTCTCAGAAATGTGTGCCTTGGTGGTCTCCTGCCTGTGCTCATGCAGTACGTTTGAAATGCACTGCATGGGGCAGGTACCGGTACAATAGAACCACGGAGAGACTTCTTGATTTTAAGCAGGAGCATGGGATCGTTCGTCATGTCATCCGTGATGCTAAACGCACTTGCAGGCAAGATTATGTCTCCACCATCACCTCTGCATCCTCTATGAGTGCAATCTGGAAAAAAGTACGAAAACTGAGTGGTAAATATTCTCCTGACCCGGCTCCTGTTCTGCGGGTTGCCGGTGTTGATATGGCAAACCCACTAGATGTTGCCAATGAAATTGGCAATCATCTGGTCCGTATTTCTCAGGGGCTCCATCTATGCCCCTCATTTCTTTCCTCAAAGTCTTCCAGAGAGTTAGCACCCTTGGACTTTTCTTCTCTCAGAGAAGAACAGTATAATGTGCCTTTTACACTTCAAGAACTGGAGGCAACACTCTCAACTTGCCGGTCATCAGCAGCTGGGCCCGACGACATTCATATTCGTATGCTACAACATTTACATCAGTCAGCCCTTGCAGTCCTATTACGCCTTTTCAATCTTATTTGGTCACTAGGAGTTCTTCCACAGCTGTGGAAATCTGCCATTGTTCTCAATTTCCACAAACCGGGCACTACGGGATATGAAGCCTCCCAATAGCATCCCATTGCTCTTACCAGTGCAGTTTACAAAGTGATGGAACGCCTGGTAAATAGACGTTAGACGTTTAGCGTGGTGTTTAGAGACACACAACTCGTCAATATGGCTATCGTAAGGGACGTTCTACCATAGACCCCTTACTACGCTTGGATACTTATGTTCGTAATGCCTTTGCGAATAACCACTCAGTTATTGCCATGTTTTTCGACCTTGAGAAGGCATATGACACAACTTGGAGGTATAATATTTTGGCCCAAGCCCACTCCTTAGGCCTTGGAGGCAATCTACCTTCCTTCCTTAAGAACTTTTTAACTGATAGACATTTCCGTGTTCGGGTTAATAATGTGCTCTCCCCGGACTTTATCCAAGCTGAAGGTGTCCCCCAGGGATGTGTTCTGAGCACAACACTTTTTTTCCTTCCTATTAATGATTTGGCCTCTAGTCTTCCATCAAATATTTGGTCATCACTCTATGTTGATGACTTCGCTATTGCCTGTGCAGGCGCTGACTGTCACCTCATTACAGTTTCTCTCCAGCATGCGGTCGACTGTGTTTCCATTGTGGACAGTGGAGTCAGAGTGCACATGCTGTGGATTCCATCTCACATTGGTCTTCAGATGCATGATAGAACTGATAAATTGGCTAAGCTGTATGCTTTCAAAGAGGGGGTAGATTACAATCTTGGGTTGTCATTTAGCAGTTTGAGAACAATAATACGAAAAGAACTTCAAATGAACTTTATTGACTTAAGACTTAGGGAGATTGACACAAGTCAGTCCATCTATCATCATTCCATCATGCAGGAGGAGCCACATGTCTATGGTGCATCCAAAAAGATAAGCAGACTCTTGGATATCACTACTGCCCGGCTCCGGCTGGGTTACAAGTATCTTTGGCAGGTTAAATCACCACCACCAGATGTAGACCAAACGAAATGTAAACTTTGCCAGATGGACTATTGTCACACATTGCGTCATTATGTACTGGAGTGTGATAAAATTAATGAATTTAGAAACAACTCACTCAGAAGTGTTCAAGAAATGGCTAAGTATTTTATCCACAGTGGTATATTGCAGACCATTCTGGAGAAATACCCTGACTTTTCTAGCTGTAAATAAAGCATTACCACATGTGTGCATGTGTGTGTGTGTGTGTGTGTGTGTGTGTGTGTG
Organism: Cherax quadricarinatus; assembly: GCF_026875155.1. Classification (NCBI taxonomy): domain Eukaryota; kingdom Metazoa; phylum Arthropoda; class Malacostraca; order Decapoda; family Parastacidae; genus Cherax; species Cherax quadricarinatus. The sequence goes on along the minus strand of NC_069411.1, from coordinate 65,093,108 downwards.
TGTGTGTGTGTGTGTGTGTGTGTGTGTGTGTGAGGTGTGAGTGTGTGTGTGTGTGTGTGTGTGTGTGTGTGTGTGTGTGTGTGTGCATGTGTGTGGGTGTGTGTGAGGGTGTGTGTGCGGGTGTGTGTGAGGGTGTGTGTGTGTGTGTGCGTGTGTGTGTGTGTGTGTGTGCGTGTGTGGGTGTGTGTGTGCGTGTGTGGGTGTGTGGGTGTGTGTGTGTGTGTGTGGGTGTGTGTGTGTGGGTGTGTGTGAGGGTGTTGTGTGTGGGTGTGTGTGAGGGTGTGTGTGTGTGGGTGTTGGTGTGTGTGTGTGTGGGTGTGTGTGTGGGTGTGCGTCCTTGTGTGTATGCATATATTTGTACGCTCGTGTGCACATGTCCGTGCGTGCGCCCTCGTGTGTGTATGTGCGCGCGCGCGCTAGTGTGGGTGTATGATCCACTTAATATTTGTATTTATAACTCATTACAATTGTGACCAGGTGTGGATGTATCAGTGGTTCATTACTTTGTAATTTGTTCATGACTGTAACCATGTATAGGAGTGAAGCTGATTCATTACCTCTGTAACTTGCCATGATTAGTGACCAGATCTACCTGGAGTTCATTACCTTTGTAACTAGTTCAGCTATCATAACTTTGGGGTCCAGTCACTGGACCCATTATGTACCTTTGTAATCTTTTGACTACCGCCCACAGGATGGGTATGGGGTGCATAAAGATATTAAACTAAAGTGTGTGTGTGTGTGTGTGTGTGTGTGTGTGTGTGTGTGTGTGTGTGTGTGTGTGTGTGTGTGTGTGTGTGGTGTGTGTGACTCAACAATCAATATTTGCACCAATAACTCATTACAGTTGTGACCGGGTGTGGAAGTGTGAATTGCTCATTACTCTATAATTTGTTCATGATTGTAGCCAAAGTATAAACGTAAGTAACCATTCTACAGAATTCATTACCTTTGTAACTTGTGAGCTCATTACCTTTGTACCTAGTTCAGCTATCAAAACTTTGGGGGCCCAGTCCCTGGACCCATTACGTACCTCTGTAATCTGTAAATACCTTTGTAACTTGTCATGATTGTGACCAGACTTACCTGGAGTTCATTACCTTTGTAAATTGTGAGTTCATTACCTTTGTAAATTGTGAGTTCATTACCTTTGTAAATTGTGAGTTCATTACCTCTGTAACTTGCTCAGCTATCAAAACTTTGGAGTCCAGTCCCTGGACCAATTATGTACCTCTGTAATCTTTTGACTACTGCCCACAGGATGGGTATGGGGTGCATAATAAACATATTAAACTAAACTGTGTTTCCAATTGGGCCACCACACATGGGTTTAAATTGTCTAGCACTAAAACCCACCAAATTACTTTCTCTAGATGCTCTGTCATCTCCAATCATCCTTTGTACCTCTATGGCTCCTGTATCCCTGAATGTGATACAGTCACGTTTCTGGGCCTCCTCTTTGACCGTAGGTTATCCTGGAAACCTCATTACCTCTCTGAAGGCAACTTGTCACAGCCGGCTGAACCTTCTTAAAACCCTTGCTCATCTTTCATGGGGAGCTGATCGTCGAACCCTCCTTCGCCTACATTCCACCCTCATTTTATCGAAACTTGATTATGGTGACCAGATCTATTCAGCGGCATCTCCTGCTACTCTCTCTAGCCTTAACCCCATTCATCACCAAGGATTACATTTATGCCTTGGTGCTTTTCGCTCTTCCTCTGTTGAGAGCCTCTATGCAGAAGCGAACGTCCCATCCTTATCCGATCGCCCTGATGCCCATTGCCTTTGCTGTTATGTACGCTCTCATGATCTCAGCAATCCTTCCATTTATAGAATGGTCAGTGATATTAGTAGACATTCTTTATTTGTTCGCCGCCCCTGTTTACTCCGTCCCTTCTCTCTTCGCCTACATTCGCTCTTGTCTTCTCTTCAATTACCACCTTTCTATGTTCATGTAGCATCTCACTTTTCCCTACCCCCCTGGGAAGTTCCAGCTGTTCGAGTCTGTTCTTTCTCTCTCCCTTGCTCGAAACGCCAACTGTCTACGGTTGCTTTCCGCTCTCTTTTTCTTGACCACTTCCAGTCTCGTTCTCATGCCATTGCAGTGTACACAGATTCAAAGTTTATTCTCTATAAAGATTACAGTGTTGAATTTACAGAATTTGGTTGTTGTGTGGTTTACATGTAGTTAAATAATGATTACAGAGTGTACCACTAGAACGCCTAGCATGGCTAGGCATTTCGGGCAGACTTAGTTTAATTCTTTATTTTAAAATATTACAAATTATGAGGTAAGTTGGTATTATGGCTAAGTGACTAAATACTAGTTTGTGAGTTTAGCAATGTGAATGCTTTTGTTTTGGGACAGTACATAGTTTCAGTATTGGAGTATCATAGGATTCATTATTTTAAGATTGAGATTAATATTTCTGTTTATGGTCAAATGGGTGAGTGTAAGTGTGAACCACCAGGTGGTATTCGTGTAGTTAGATGATGGGGTTTATCAGGGAGATAAGATGTTTTCTAATGGTAGTTTTGAAGGTGATGAATGTGTCTGCAGTTCTAGAGTTCTCAGGTAGGGTGTTCCAGATTTTAGGGCCTTTGACATACATTGAATTTTTGTAAAGGTTTAGTCGGACATGGGTAATGTCGTAGAGATGTTTGTGTCTGGTGTTATGCCTGTGGGTTCTGTCACAACTATCAAGAAAGCGTTTTAGGTCAAGGTTGATATTGGAGTTTAAGGTCCTGTAGATATAGACTCCCACAGTAGTAAGTGTGGATGTACTGAACAGGGAGTAAGTTTAGATCTATGAAGAGTGGGGGGGGTGTTGCCAGGGATGGGGTTTAGTGATTATTCTTACTGCAGCTTTTTGTTGGGTTATTATTGGCTTTAGGTGTGTTCCTGCAGTTGATCCCCAAGCACAAATAGCATAGGTGAGGTATGGATAAATGAGTGAGTGGTTTTAGTGTGAGAAGGGCATTTTGCGGCACATAGTATCGTATCTTGGAGAGGATCCCAACTGTTTTGGATACTTTTTTGGTTATGTGTTGGATATGGGTGCTGAAATTCAGGTTGTTGTCAGGGTATAGGCCTAGGAATTTGCCCTCATTATGTCTGGTAATTAGAGTGTTGTCGATCTTAATGTTAATTTGTGCATCTCCTGCTCTGCTACCAAACATAATATAGTAGGTTTTGTCAGTGTTAAGCGTAAGTTTATTGGCTGTCATCCAAGTCGATATTTTGATCAGCTCCTCGTTAACAATGGTGTTGAGGGTGGCAAGATTAGGGTGAGAGATGACATAAGTCGTGTCGTCAGCAAAGAGAATGGGTTTCAGGTGTTGGGATACGTTTCAAATTCAAATTCAAAGTTTATTCTCTATAAGGATTACAATGCTGAGTTTACAGAAATTTGGTTATTGTGTGGTTTACATGTAGTAAAATTGTGATTACAGAGTGTACCACTAGAACGCTTAGCATGGCTAGGCATTTGGAAGATCATTGATGTATATGAGGAAGAGCAGGGGACCAAGGACACTTCCCTGCGGAACTCCAGTATCAAGTGGCCGTGTTGTTGATGCTGTGTCTTTAATGGTAACATACTGATACCTATTAGTAAGGTAAGATTTGAAATAAGCAAGCGCATGGCCTCTTATACTGTAATGGTCAAGTTTGTGGAATAGGATGTCGTGGTCTGTCAAAAGCTTTTCTTAGGTCAATAAAAATTCCTAGTGGATATTCCTTATTTTCCAATGCTGTGTAAAGCAGATCTAGCATTTTTATGATTGCATCATTAGTGCTTTTATTTTTCCTATACCCAAATTGGCAGGGGTTGAGTATGTTTTGTGCTGTTATAAATGAATATAGTCTCCTGTGCACGAGTTTCTCAAAGATTTTGGATAGCAATGGTAAGTTTGATATTGGCCTATAGTTGTTTAAGTCTGTAGGGTCACCACCTTTATGTATTGGTGTAACCCTTGCCATCTTGAGTAATTTCGGGATGGTGCTAGTTTCTAGTGACTTGTTAAAAAGTAATGAAATAGCATGCAAAAGGATATGGGCCGTTCGCTTGTACAGTAATGGTGGGACATTAGACAGATTCCCTGAGTTGTTTTTAAGTGACTTTATAATATCGGTGACTTCCGAGGGCTCAGTTGGTGCAAGATAGAAGGAATTTGGGAAATTCCCATCTAGGTAGTCCCCGGCATGGGCATTAGTATGTGGGATTTTATTGGCGAGATTAGATCCTATGGTTGAGAAGAAGTCGTTTATCTTGTTAGCTGTGTCAGTGGGATGTAGTGGTGTTTCATTAGGTTTAGTTAGGACAATATTCTTGTTTTTTTTCAGTTTGTGGGTCCCTAGAATCTGAGAGAGTGTTTTCCAGGTCTTTTTTTATATCTCCTCTAGTGTCTGTGAATCTACTGGAGTAGTATAGTTGTTTGGCTTTCTTTATTATTTTGGTGAGAACTGATGAATAGTGTTTAAGAATATCTTTGTGTATTAAGCCCTGTCTATATTGCTTTTCATATTGGTGTTTCTTGTCAATGGATTTCAGAATGGTGCTGGTTAGCCATGGGCAACCAAGCCATTTGTGATCTGTTTCGTTTTTATAGGACAATGTTTGTTGTATAGTCTAAGTAATTTGTTAAGAAAAATGTCTGTCCAGTCATCAATACCATTGGCCTTGGAGAATTCTGTAGGCCAATCAACGATCTCTAGGTCAGTTGTGAACTTCCTTATTGAGGCCTCGTCATGGAGTCTAAATGAGACTTTTGTATTCAAGTGGTGGTTTATTAATGTTTGTCAGGAGGAAGGTAGGGTAGTGGTCTGTAGTGCTATCTGTGATTATCCCTGATTTAAGGGGGGCTAGTATATTGGTCCATATGTGGTCTATTATGGTTGCACTTGTCACAGTGAGCCTGGTTGGTTTAGTTATTGTTGGCATGAGAAGTGTGTTGTTCATATTGTTGATGAAATCAGTTACAGGCTGATCATCTAGTAAGCCAAGGTTGATGTTGAAGTCTCCAGCTAAGAGAAGGTGGTGCTTATTCATTTGTCTGTTTGTCATTAGTGACTTTAATTTCTCACTGAAATTTGGGATGTTTGTGTGAGGTATCCGGTAAATGGCACCGATTGTTATACGTGTTATAGGTGGCTCTAAGTCTTGTGACAGCGTAGGATTCGCAGCAGTGTTTCCGGACAGTGTTGTACGAGGGCATTTACTATCTTTGGCTAGTATTTTTACTGCTGAATTGTATGCCATTCTTGCAGCACTTATCCGTATTGCATCTATGCCTGTGTCATCATTTGTGGTTGTCTCAGACTCCCTTAGTGCTTTACAGGCTATTCAGAAATTTGATACACCTCACCCCTTAGTCCTCCGCATCCAACTTTGGCTATGGCGCATCTTTACCAAGCATAAAGATATTGTTTTTTGTTGGGTCCCTGGTCATGTTGACGTACAGGGCAACGAACAGGCAGACACTGCTGCGTGGTCAGCAGTATATGAGCTACCAGTTTCATATAGAGGTATCCCATTTACGGACTATTTTGCTGCAATAGCTACCCACCTTCACACCCGTTGGCAACAACGTTGGTCTACTATGCTCGGTAACAAACTTCAATCTATTAAACCGAGTATAGGTTACTGGCCGTCTTCTTGTCACCAGTGTCGAGGTTGGGAGACTACACTCTCCTGTCTTCGCATTGGCCATACTCGTCTTACTCATGGATATCTCATGGAGAGGCGCCCTGCTCCTCTCTGTGAGAATTGTCAGGTTCCATTATCAGTCAGGCACATTCTGTTAGGCTGCCCACTTTATCAACGAGCACGTAGAATTTACCTCCGTCATCATCTTCGCTCTGCTGCTCTCTACCTTCCCTTCTCGCCGATGGACCCACCTTTCATCTGGACTCTCTCATTGACTTCTTGACAACAACTGACTTACTTCACAAACTCTGATACCTTCAGCCCTTTCTACCTCAATCTCTTGCTACCCTCTACCCCCGCACTATTCCCCGCCCCGCTGTTTTCTATAACCTACTGATCATCCCTCCCCCCTCCTGCTGCCCAATACCCTCGGTTCCTTCCCTACCCTGCAGCGCTGTATAGCCCTTGTGGCTTAGCGCTTCTTTTTGATTATAATAATAATGAGGTTCAGACATGTATGCGCAGAGCCCCAGACCGACATAATGAGATTAGTCACGAGTTAGCATTCACAAAATTCAACTTCAATAACAAAAACATAGTGGGACCAAGTAAACCAAGTCCTGACCGATATAAGCTGGGAAGATAGACTAAGCAACACAGACCCCAACTTATGCCTAGAACAGATTAACTCGGTGGCACTCGATGTATGCACAAGACTTATTCCTCTAAGAAAAAGGAGGAGTAGATGTAAAATAGAAAGAGACAGGTGCTCCCTTTACAGGCAACGGAAAAGAATAACAGAGCGGCTAAAAGAGGCTAGTATATCTGAAATGCGTAGGGAGTCACTGGTCAGAGAAATAGCAAGCATCAAACTTAAGCTAAAGGAATCTTATAGGAGTCAGGAATCGCGGGAAGAACTAAAAGCCATATATTGAAATCGAAAGAAACCCAAAGTATTTCTTTTCCTATGCCAAATCAAAGTCGAGAACAACGTCCAGTATTGGGCCCCTACTTAAACAAGATGGGTCCTACACAGATGACAGCAAGGAAATGAGTGAGCTACTCTAGTCCCAATATGACTCAGTTTTTAGTATGCCGCTAACCAGACTGAGAGTTGAAGATGAAAATGAATTTTTTATGAGAGAGCCACAGAATTTGGTTAATACAAGCCTATCTGATGTTATCCTGATGCCAAATGACTTCGAACAGGCGATAAATGACATGCCCATGCACTCTGCCCCAGGGCCAGACTCGTGGAACTCCGTGTTCATAAATGAACTGCAAGAAGCCCTATCACGAGTTTTACCATCCTATGGAGAGGGAGCAGGACACGGGGTCGTCCCACAGTTACTAAAAAACAAAAAGACATAGCCCCACTCCACAAAGGGGGCAAGTAAAGCAATAGCAAAGAACTACAGACCGATAGCACTAACATCCCATATCATAAAAATCTTTGAAAGGGTCCTAAGAAGCAAAATTGAAACCCATCTAGAAACCCATGAATTACACAACCCAGGGCAACATGGGTTTAGAACAGGTCGCTCCTGTCTGTCTCAACTATTGGATCACTACGACAAGGTCCTAGATGCACTAAAAGACAAAAAGAATGCAGATGTAATATATACAGACTTTGCAAAAGCCTTCGACAAATGTGACCATGGCATAATAGCACACAAAATGCGTGCTAAAGGAATAACAGGAAAAGTTGGTCGATGGAACTATAATTTCCTCACAAACAGAACACAAAGAGTAGTAGTCAACAGAGTAAAGTCCGAGGTAGCTACTGTGAAAAGCTCTGTTCCACAAGGCACAGTACTCGCTCCCATCTTGTTCTTCATCCTCATATCTGACATAGACAAGGATGTCAGCCACAGCACCGTGTCTTCCTTTGCAGATGACACCCGAATCTGCATGACAGTGTCTTCCATTGCAGACACTGCAAGGCTCCAGGCGGACATCAACCAAGTCTTTCAGTGGGCTGCAGAAAACAACGTGAAGTTCAACGATGAGAAATTTCAATTACTCAGATATGGTAAACACGAAGAAATTAAATCTTCATCAGAGTACAAAACAAATTCTGGCCAAAAAATAGAGCGAAACACCAACGTCAAAGACCTGGGAGTGATCATGTCAATCGCAGCTGCTAGAAAAATGACAGGATGGATAATGAGAACCTTCAAAACTAAGGATGCGATGCCCATGATGACACTCTTCAGGTCACTTGTTCTATCTAGGCTGGAATATTGCTGCACACTAACAGTACCTTTCAAGGCAGGTGAAATTGCTGACCTAGAAAATGTACAGAGAACCTTCACGGCGCGCATAACAGAGATAAAACACCCCCAAATTACTGGGCACTTGAGGTTTCCCGAACCTGTTTTCCCGGAATGCAGCCGGGAAAGACATGTTATATACACCCGGAAAATCTTGAGGGATAGTACCCAACTTGCCACGAAAAAACATTCCTACGAAAGCAAAAAAAAAAAACTTGGCAGACGACGCAAATCCCCCAAGAAAAGCAGGGATGTCACTACACGTTAAAGACCATAATAAGTGTCGGGGGGCCCAGACTGTTAA
>NC_069411.1:65050312-65084380 GCF_026875155.1 Cherax quadricarinatus | reverse complement strand
TTTTTTTTTAAACCGGGGGGGCATCCACTACCGGTTTTTCATTCCTCCGTAAAAGAAAAACCAACCCTTGTGTTTGGTGTGATTCGACCCTGCCCCAGGAAGATCTTATTCTTTGTAAAGCCCCCAGCACCTTAGTGATTTTGAATGAGCAAGAATTAATTCACAGTCTTAGTGTTGTGCTGATCTTTTGTAGTACTCGTTCAGATGCCCTGTCAAGGTGTGTTTAGCCATTGCAGGGGAAATTCGACCCTCCCAGAGATGATAACCTTTGCTATGTAAATCTTACCCTGAAATTTTGGGGTTTAAAATGTAAAAACCTGATGTGAATAATTACGTATCAACTTATATATTCAAGAATTTTTTTTTTGTTCATGTTCTTCCCCTTTGGGGTTTTAAACGTCTAGATTTGAGTGCACCAATCTCCCTTTTGTTAAACACTCTTTCTTTGTAATTTTTCCCTTCCTCAGAATCCTTTGATCATGATACAGATCGATCGTCAATTTTTTTTTATACTTCTTTTGTGTAATCCAACGTTGAGTTTCATTCGTGAGTTGTGCTATATTTCCTTTGTATTGTTTAAGTTTCAGTTACGTAAGTTCCATTAAATGTTCTATTTTGTATGTTATAATTTTCAATTGTTGGTACTTTAATTGTATAGATCGGGCCCAACCCGTATACCTGCCATCTCTATTTTTTATAAGTTGTATGTTGGGAGACTAGTTAGCGTCGCGGCTCTCAGTGTAGTAACCATTTTCCAAAAACATTTTGTACCATGTGACTCATACCAAGTCTCTGCCTGAGTACTGTCTGTATTCAATGTGCTGACCACAGCAGTATTAAAAGACCCCTCACTTTTGGGTATGTGGGCGGCCAGTCAGTCATCGAGATGGCAAGGAGATGGTGGCTGTTTGGCGCTACCCCAATTTTCCCTAATTTTAAAATACTAAGCCTACGTGGGTTTTTTTACCCCATCCACGTGTTCGGAAATCCCCATGATAGGTCATTTTCCAATTTATGTTTCATTACCAATGTTACTGATCACTTACTAATTTTTCGATTTCATTACCATTGTTATGATGCACTTACCAATGTTGCTGTTTTCACTTATAATTTCTGATCCCTTTACAAATGTTATGATACCTACTAAGGTTCTGATACCTTACCAATTTTTCTGTTTCACTTACTAATGTTCTGTAACTTACTAATTTTTACTAAAAACCTTATAATGTTATGATCACTTATATGTTATGATACACTTACTAATTTTAAACTGATACATTTTACAAATGTTACTCTTGGCTAACGCTCTCGCGTCACACGGTGGGGGCCCTGGATTTCGATTCCAGGCCAGAGTAGAAAATTAGGCGTGTCTTTTCCACCTGTTGTCTATATTCATCCATCATTTAAAAAATGGGTACCTGGGTGTTAGTCGACTGGTGTGGGTCGCACCCTGGGACCTGACCTAATTTGCCCGACATTGCGGAGCGTAAAAAGGGGCTTTGTATATTGTAGTATGTCATTGTTGTCTGCTAGGCTGTATACCATGTACATGTACTTGTAGTAAGTCAAGATATTTTATATTACTGATACACTTACCAATGTTAGTGATTTGCACATTAGTCCGCATTACATGTGACTGGTTCAGAACTTGTTGTTGATTTTCTTCACATTTGGTCACGTTTTCTATCCTGGGGTGCCATTTATTACCCCACCATTATTGTATCGCCATCATCGTCATCACCATCATCGTCACCACCAGTATCACCCATAAAAGAAATACAATAAAAAATTGTGAATAAATGGGCCAATTATGATGTTTCTAACATGAAGCAAGTTTATTCTTTTCTCTGAGGATGAGGGTCCCCAAGACAGTTTTTAGAGGTGGTACCTCCCTAAAACTAAAATGCCGGGAACAATGGGGTAGTAACCCCTTTTCCTGTAAAGATTACTAAAAAGAATAAGAAGAAGAAAATTGTCAAAGTGGGAAGTCTGAATGTGCGTGGATGTTGTGAAATGATAAGAAAGAGATGATTGTGGATGTTATGAATGAGAAGAAACTGGATTTTCCTGGCTTTAAGTGAAACAAAGCTGAAGGGGGTGGGAGAGTTTCAATGGAGAGGAATAAATGGGATTAGGTCAGGGGTTTCAAATAGAGTTAGAGCTAAAGAAGGAGTAGCAATAATGTTGAAAGGATAAGCTATGGCAGGAAAAGAGGGACTACAAATGTATAAATTCAAAGGTTTGTGGAGTAAAATAAAGATTGGATGTGAAAAGTGGGGTTTTAGTAAGGTGTATGCACTGGAGAAGAGAGAAGTGTTTGAGGAGAGAGAGAGATTCTGGAAATGTGAGTGAATGCGTGGGGAGTTTTGAAACAAGGTGAGAGTAATGGTGGTTGGGGATTTCAATGCTAAGTGGGTAAAAATGTTATGGGGGAAGTAGTAGGTAATTTTGGGGTGCCAGGGGTAAATGTAAATGGGGAGCCTTTAATTGAGCTTGTGTAGAAAGAAATTTGGGAATAAGTAATACATATTTTATGAAAAGAGGATAAATAAATATACAAGGTATGATGTAGCACGTAATGAAAGTAGTTTGTTGATTATGTATTGGTGGATAAAAGGTTGATGGGTAGGCTCCAGGATGTACATGTTTTTTGAGGGGCAACTGATATTCGGATCATTATTTAGTTGTAGCTACAGTTAGAGTAAGAGGTAGTGGGAAAGAGGAAGGGGGGCAACAACCAAGTAAGAGGGAGGTGAAAGTGTTAAACTAAGGGAGGAGGAAGTTCGGGCGAGATATAAGCGACTATTGGCAGAAAGGTGGGCTAGTGCAAAGATGAAATAGTGGGGGGGTTGAAAAGGGTTGGAATTGTTTTAAAATGCAGTATTAGAATGTGGGGGGAAGTTTGTGGTTATAGGGGGTGGGGGAGGAGGAAAGAGGAGTGATTGGTGGAAAGATGAAGTAAAGGGTGTGATAAAGAGAAAAAAAGGTAGCTTACGAGAGGTTTTTACAAAGCAAAGTGTTATAAGAAGAGCAGAGTATTGGAGAGTAAAAGAAAGGTGAAGGGAGTGGTGAGAGAGTGCAAAAAGGGGAGCAGATGAAAGAGTGGGAAGGCACTGTCAAGAAATTTTAATGAAAATAAGAAAAAATTTGGAGTGAGTTAAACAAGTTAAGAAAGCCAGGGGGAAAGTATGGATTTGTCAGTTAAAAACAGGTAGGGGGTTAGTAGATGGGGAGGGGAGGTATTAGGTAGATGGCGAGAATATTTTGAGGGGAATTTTTAAATGTTAAGGAAGAAAGGGAGGCGGTAATTTCATGCACTGGCCAGGAGGTATACCATCTTTTAGGGGTGAAGAAGAGCAGACTGTAAATGTGGTGGAGGTACGTGAGGCATTACCCTAGAATGAAAAGGGGGTTTAAAACAGCTGGAGTGATGGGATCATGACAGAAATGTTAAAAGCAGGGGGGGATATAGTGTTGGAGTGGTTGGTATTTTGTTTAATAAATTATGAAAGAGGGGAAGGTACCTAGGGATTGGCGGGAGAGCAGTATAGTTCCTTTATATAAAGGGAAAGGGGAAAAAAGAGATTGTAAAATTATGGGAATAAGTTTACTGAGTTCCGGAAAAATTTTTCGGTAGGGTTTTTTGAAAAAATTTAGAGGTAAGACAGAATTTTAGATTGCGGTGAACAAGGAGGTTTCAGAGGGGGTAGGGGATGTGTAGATAAAGTGTTTACATTGAAGCATTATGTGAACGTTTTTAGTAAAGGTAGGGAAGTTTTTTTTGCATTTAGGGATTTAGAAAAGGCATTGATAGAGTGGATAGAGAGCATTGGAGATGTTGCAAGTTAGGGAAATAGGTGGTAAGTTACTAAATGCTGTAAAGAGCTTTTATGAGGATAGGAGGTTTGGTTGGGGTTTGTGTAGAAGAGAGGAGAATACTTCCCGGGGTAAAAGTAGGTCTTAGACGGGTGTGAAAGTCCCCATGGTTGTTTAATATATTTTAGGGGGGTTGTAAAAGAAGAAAATGCTGGGGTGTTCGGGGGGGGGGGGGGTTAAATTAGGGGGGAATAAAATTCAAAAGGGGAATTGACACAGTTACTTTTTGCTGTGATATGTGCTTAGGGGAGATTCAAAAAAGGGAAAAATTGCAAAGGTTAGTGGATGAGTTTGAGAAGTGGAAAAGGTGAAAGTTGAAAGTGAACATAGAAAAAAGTAAAGTGATGTGGGTATCAAATGATTTAGATAAAGAAAAATTGGATTAAAATTTGGGGAGGGGAGTATGGAAAAAAGGAAGTTTTCAGATATTTGGGAGTTGAGTGTCGGGGGATGGATTTATGAAAGGATGAGGTTTAATCATAAAATTGATGGGGGAAAAAAAAGGTGAGGGTGCGTTGGGGTATTTGTGGAGTAAAAAAAACTTTATCTAGGGGGGCAAAAAAGGGAATTATGAAAGTTTTGTTTTCCAACATCTTATATGAATGTGAGCTTGGGTGGTAATGCGCAGCGGGAGACGGTTGGAGGCAGTGGAGATGTCCCGTCTAAGGGCAAAGTGTGGGGAAATTTTATGCAGAAATTCGGAGTGTGGAAAATTTGGGAAAGGTTTTGGGTTAATAAAACATTGTTCAGAGGGCAGAAGAGGGGGTTTTTAGGGGGTTTTTGGGCATTTAGAGGAAAAGGATCAAAATAAAAGCATGGAATGCATATAAAACTATGGGAAGGGAAAAAGGGGGGAGGGGCGTCCTCGAAAGGGTTGGAAAGAGGGGGGGAAAGGAGGGTTTTTTGGGGGGAGGGGTTGGACTTCCCGCAAGCGTGCATGGCGTGTTAGATAGGAGTGAATGGGCGAATGTTTCTTGGGACCCCGACGATTGTTGGAGTGTGAGGGGTAATTTTGTGAAGGGATTCAGGGAAAACCGGTTATTTTATTTTTTAGTCGGACTTTAGTCCCGGGAAAAGGGGAAATCAATGCCCGCACTTTAAAGAGGGGTTTGGGTATGGAGTTTGGAGGGATATGTTGTGTTCTCTAACTAATGCTTCTAAACGTTGTATTCTGACACTCTGCAAAAGAAAAGTGATTGTGTGAGTGTGGGAAAGTGTTGAATGTGATAAAAGTTTTTTTTTTTGGGGGATTTTTTTTTTTTTTTGGGGGTACCTGCTCGGTGGGGAAAACCGACTTGTTGGAAAAAAAAAAAAAAAAAAAAAAAAAAAAAATTTATATATATTTTATATTTAATTTTTATATATATTTATATATTTATATATTTTTAATATTATATATATATATTTATATATATATTTTATATATTTATTTAATACTGCCTTGTACTGTCTACCATCTTTTTATATTTTTTCCCAAGTCTTCCCAGTTTTATTTTTTTTTTAAATATTCTCTTGGTACTTTAATTTGTTAATTACCATAACCTGTTTTAATACCACATTTACTATTTAGATATTTTAAAATACCTGTACTGCCTTTAACCTCTTTTAAAACTACACTGCAAATTGAATCAAAAACTGTTCTTAAAATTTAATATTTGAAATAAACATTTTTTTTCTTTTTATTTTTTTTAATAATTTTTTTATAATCTTATTACTTACTAAAATTTTATTAAACACCATATTTACTACCAGTCAATTTTACTTTTGTACATTAATCATTATTTTGTATATTCAAGTCCAAACCTTTTTATTTTCCTTTTTACCTTGTACCTTTTTTGTACCTGTCTACCATTTACTTCATATTATAACCAAGTCATTTTCCATTGTTATTTTTTACTTATTATTCTTTTGGTACTTTTATTTGTGAATTTTATTTTGCCAATTTAAATTTAGTTATACTCTTGATCTTGTTAACAACCTATATCAGACCCTAGTGCAATTGTTCTTGTTAACAACCTATATCAGACCCTAGTGCAATTGTTCTTGTTAACAACCTATATCAGACCCTAGTGCAATTGCAAGTAACATTTTAATTTGTATTTTTATATTATAAGTTTATACCTAGTTGTACTTTAGCTCATTCTAGCTCAATACATAGACAACAATAAATTCATTATATTAGACCTTAGTGCAATTACAAGAGTGAGTCTCGTGCCACTTGTAATTTGTTTTTTTTATAGTATTAGTTTATACCTAGTTGTACTTTAGCTCATTCTAGCACAACACATAGACAATATCAACTTCATTATGTTTATTAGTGACTATACTCTATATGACCAAAGTGCTTTAGCTATATACTTATCCAACCTTCCCACTACTACAGAAATCAGTATTAGAACTCACCACATAATGCAGGATATGAACAACCACTATTTAAACCTAAAAGATGAATGATCACGTTGACCCTGATCTAAACCTCCATAATCTAACACACAATCAAAACTTATTGGAAAGTAACTGCCTTTATTACACAGCATCCTGAACACTGCTCAAAGTCTATCAGTTCTTAACTGCAACATCAGGTCCTTAAGCAAACACTATGATGACCTCCTGGCACTCCTTGAATCACTAAAGACACCCTTCTCCTGCGTTATTCTTACTGAGACCTGGCTTAAGCAGGACACAATAGATATCGACCCACTACCAGGATACACAGCAATCCACAACTGCAGACCATACCAAGTTGGGGGAGGTACTGCAATCTATTACTCTAACCAACTATCTTGTGTTAGCACCAATTGCTTTAGTGATGAATATGGGGAATACGCCTATAACAATCGGTGCCATTTACCGGATACCCCACACAAACATCCCAAACTTCAATGAGAATCTCAAGGCACTAATAACAAACAGACAAGTGAACAAGCACCACCTTTTCTTAGCTGGAGATTTCACTATCAACCTTGGCCTACCAGATGATCAGACTCTAACTGATTTCATCAACAATATGAACAACACACTTCTCATACCAACAATAACTAAACCAACCAGGCTGACTGAGACAAGTGCAACCATAATAGACCACACATGGACCAATATACTAGCCCCCCTTAAATCAGGGATAATCACAGACAGCACTACTGACCACTACCCAACCTTCCTCTTAACAAACATTAGTAAGCCACCACTCGAATGTAACAAAGTTTCATTTAGACTCCATGACGAGGCCTCAATAAGGAAAAAAAAAAACTGGCAGGAAATGGCAGAAATCGTACACTAAATCAAGTCATTCCTGGAGTGGAACCACAGTCGATGGCCTCCACTCCAAACCAACAGATACAGATACTAATGCCGAAAAAAAGTCCCCCTCCAGTACCACCAATACCACCAGTCCGATGACATTCTTCTTTGCAAATATACAGGGTCTAAAGCCAACAACAAACAACAAAATACCTTACCTCCGTGTACTGCTTGCAGAGGCAAATGCAATGTTCGCGGCTTTCACTGAGACCCACATAAAGGATCACTTGGACAACGAAATATGGATCCCAGGTTACAACCTATACAGATGCGACAGAGTGACCAGGCAAAAGGGGAGGGTTGGGGTGGCCTGTACATTGCAGAGTCACTTGTTTGCACAGAACTGCTTAATGCCTCAAATGATGTAGTGGAAGTTTTAGCAGTAAAGATCGAGAACCAAAACCTAGTCATTGTGGCAGTCTACAAGCCTCCGGATGCAACGTCCCAGCAATTTCAGGAACACCTGTTAAAAACTGACCACTGTCTGGAAAATCTGCCAGCTCCTGCCCCCAACATCTTGCTCCAGGGGGATTTCAACTTAAGGCACCTAAAATGGAGAAACATAGCAAATAATGTTGTTGCAGTGATAACACCAGGAGGCAGCTCTGACGAGAACTCACACACACACGAGGTTTTAAATCTCTGCACAAAATTCAACTTAAACCAGCAAATAATAGACCTCATCTTCACTAACAATGATGATCTGATACGAAATGTCAAATATCAAAAACAATATGCTCGGATCACAATATAATCGAGGTTCAGACATGTATGCGCGGAGCCACAGACCGACATAATGAGATTAGTCACGAGGGAGCCTTCAGCAAATTCAACTTCAATAATAAGAACATAAAGTGGGACCAAGTAAACCAAGTCCTAACCGATATAAGCTGGGAAGATAGACTAAGCAACACAGACCCCAACTTATGCCTAGAACAGATTAACTCGGTGGCATTATGATCAAGGCTTATTCCTTTAAGAAAAAGGAGGAGAAGATATAAAATAGAGTCAGGCGCTCCCTTTACAGGCGACGAAAAAAGAATAACAGAGCGGCTAAAAGAGGCTAATATATCTGAAATGCGTAGGGAGTCATTGGTCAGAGAATTAGCAAATATCGAACTTAAGCTAAAGGAATCTTATAGGAGTCAGGAATCGCGGGAAGAACTAAAAGCCATAAATGAAATCGAAAGAAACCCAAAGTATTTCTTTTCCTATGCCAAATCAAAGTCGAGAACAACGTCCCTACTTAAACAAGATCGGTCCTACACAGATGACAGCAAGGAAATGAGTGAGCTACTCAAGTCCCAATATGACTCAGTTTTTAGCAAGCCGCTAACCAGACTGAGAGTCGAAGATCAAAATGAATTTTTTATGAGAGAGCCACAGAATTTGGTTAACACAAGCCTATCTGATGTTATCCTGACACCAAATGACTTCGAACAGGCGATAAATGATATGCCCGTGCACTCTGCCCCAGGGCCAGACTCATGGAACTCCGTGTTCATCAAGAAATGCAAGAAGCCCCTATCACGTGCTTTTACCATCCTATGGAGAGGGAGCATGGACACGGGGGTCGTCCCACAGTTACTAAAAACAACAGACATAGCCCCACTCCACAAAGGGGGCAGTAAAGCAATAGCAAAGAACTACAGACCGATAGCACTAACATCCCATATCATAAAAATCTTTGAAAGGGTCCTAAGAAGCAAGATCACCACCCATATAGAAACCCATCAATTACACAACCCAGGGCAACATGGGTTTAGAGCAGGTCGCTCCTGTCTGTCTCAACTATTGGACCACTACGACAAGGTCCTATATGCACTAGAAGACAAAAAGAATGCAGATGTAATATATACACACTTTGCAAAAGCCTTCGACAAGTGTGACCATGGCGTAATAGCGCACAAAATGCGCGCTAAAGGAATAACAGGAAAAGTCGGTCGATGGATCTATAATTTCCTCACTAACAGAACACAGAGAGTAGTAGTCAACAGAGTAAAGTCCGAAGCAGCTACGGTGAAAAGCTCTGTTCCACAAGGTACAGTACTCGCTCCCATCTTCTTTCTCATCCTCATATCTGACATAGACAAGGATGTCAGCCACAGCACCGTGTCTTCCTTTGCAGATGACACCCGAATCTGCATGACAGTGTCTTCCATTGCAGACACTGCAAGGCTCCAGGCGGACATCAACCAAATCTTTCAGTGAGCTGCAGAAAACAATTTGAAGTTCAACGATGAGAAATTTCAATTTCTCCATTATTGTAAACACGAGGAAATTAAAACTTCATCAGAGTACAAAACAAATTCCGGCCACAAAATAGAGCGAAAAACCAACGTCAAAGACCTGGGAGTGATCATGTCAGAGGATCTCATCTTCAAGGACCATAACATTGTATCAATTGCAGCTGCTAGAAAAATGACAGGATGGATAATGAGAACCTTCAAAACTAGGGATACCAAGCCCATGATGATACTCTTCAGGTCACTTGTTCTATCTAGGCTGGATTATTGCTGCACACTAACAGCACCTTTCAAGGCAGGTGAAATTGCTGACCTAGAAAATGTACAGAGAACCTTCACGTATAACGGAGATAAAACACCTCAATTACTGGGAGCGCTTGAGGTTCCTGAACCTGTATTCCCTGGAATGCAGGCAGGAGAGATACATGATTATGTACACCTGGAAAATTCTAGGGGGACTAGTATCGAACTTGCACGCGAAAATCACTCACAACATAAGCAAAAGACTTGGCAGACTATGCAACAACCCCCCCAATGAAAAGCAGGGGTGTCACTAGCACGTTAAGAGACAATACAATAAGTGTCCGGGGCTCGAGACTGTTCAACTGCCTCCCAGCATACATAAGGGAGATTACCAATAGACCCCTGGCAGTCTTCAAGCTGGCACTGGACAAGCACCTAAAGTCGGTACCTGACCAGCCGGGCTGTGGCTCGTACGATGGATTGCGTGCAGCCAGCAGCAACAGCCTGGTTGATCAGGCTCTGATCCACCAGGAGGCCTGGTCACAGACCGGGCCGCGAGGGCGTTGACCCCCGGAACTCTCTCCAGGTAAACTCCAGGTAACATAAAAGCGCTAGAATACGACATATTCTGATGGAAATTGACATCATATGACAACTGACCTATGAGACTTATTACCAGGGGCAAGGGTAGATGTTATCAGTAACACGGACTAGTACTCACTCTTAATTCACTGACCAGCTGACCCGAGATTCCCAATGCGTGGTCCACCACACACGCGGCTGTCCAGAGCTCTCACTCCCCGGACCTGTCTCCAACAACCCCTTGCTCAGCTGTTCCTTGGCTTATATTCCTCTAAGCACCCCCTTCCCCATAAGGCAGTGGTTCCCAAACTGGGGGTAAATTACCCCCTGGGGGTAATTTAACCATTTTTGGGGGGTAATGGAGGGGTGACAGAAAAAAAGTTATGAATTTTGAAAATCAAGAAAACAATGCGGTACCCGGTATGAGGATTATTGTTAACTTTGTCTTAGTATATAAAGTTGTAAAGTAAACCTATTATAAGTAAGTAATAAAGTTAAACCAAATAACAATAAACATCAAAAACTAATATACAGTATTAGAAAAGAAGAAATATATAGCTAAGTGTGTGGAAACCCAAAAGTATTTTGACAAGTATGCTTCAGGACAAAAGTCACTCAGTAGCCCAGATCGACTTGTCCAGTACGCGTTACTCACTTCCTGAGGCTGCCTCTATTTCACACTGTCAGTTTATCTGTGAGCATCAGCCGAGGTAGACATAAGCTGGTATGTATGTGTACTGCCCTGTGCAGTATATAGTTAGTATTTACCCACTGTTACTGTGAATTTGTAGCTATTATTAATTTTATATATAATGTATGTGTGGTTCTTACGTTTTCAATGGTTTTGCTAGGATTAGCAGAGTATGCGAGGCTGTATACGTTCACGTTTAGCAATATATATCAATAATAACAACATTTTGTGAAAGGGGTAACATGCTTTATGTGGCATGTTAAATTGGGTAACAAGCTGAAAAAGTTTGGGAACCACTGCGGCATAAGGCGTAGACCACGTGTTGCGACCTGACGCCGAGATCTCACGCCGAAAGGCGTGGCTGACAGGCATTTGCCAAGGCAAGGTGTGACCATATAATTAGGTCTCCCTAGAGACCTCACAAGCCCAGCTGAACTACATCACAAACAGTCTTGGGCCCCTGAAACTTATTGTGTTCTCTCTTATCATACTCGTGGGGCACCTGCTTTTCATTGGGATATTGTACCACCTGCCGAATCTTTTGCTTTCATGGCGAGTGATTTTCGTGTGCAAATTTGGTACTAATTCCTCTAGGATTTTCAAAGTGTATATTATCATATATCTTTCTCGTCTGTGTTTACCTGGAGTTTACCTGGAGAGAGTTCCGGGGGTCAACGCCCCCGCGGTCCGGTCTGTGGCCAGGCCTCCTGGTGGATCAGAGCCTGATCAACCAGGCTGTTGCTGCTGGCTGCACGCAAACCAACGTATGAGCCACAGCCCGGCTGATCCGGAACTGACTTTAGGTGCTTGTCCAGTGCCAGCTTGAAGACTGCCAGGGGTCTGTTGGTAATCCCCCTTATGTGTGCTGGGAGGCAGTTGAACAGTCTCGGGCCCCTGACACTTATTGTATGGTCTCTTAACGTGCTAGTGACACCCCTGCTTTTCATTGGGGGGATGGAGCATCGTCTACCAAGTCTTTTGCTTTCGTAGTGAGTGATTTTCGTGTGCAAGTTCGGTACTAGTCCCTCTAGGATTTTCCAGGTGTATATAATCATGTATCTCTCCCTCCTGCGTTCCAGGGAATACAGGTTTAGGAACCTCAAGCGCTCCCAATAATTGAGGTGTTTTATCTCCGTTATGCGCGCCGTGAAAGTTCTCTGTACATTTTCTAGGTCGGCAATTTCACCTGCCTTGAAAGGTGCTGTTAGTGTGCAGCAATATTCCAGCCTAGATAGAACAAGTGACCTGAAGAGTGTCATCATGGGCTTGGCATCCCTAGTTTTGAAGGTTCTCATTATCCATCCTGTCATTTTTCTAGCAGATGCGATTGATACAATTTTATGGTCCTTGAAGGTGAGATCCTCCGACATGATCACTCCCAGGTCTTTGACGTTGGTGTTTCGCTCTATTTTGTGGCCAGTGAATACAAATCAAGGTTCTTTGTATATTCTTCAGGTCAGCAATTTCGCCTGCCTTGAAAGGGACCGTTAGTTACAGCAATATTTTAGCCTAGAGATAACAAGCGATTTGAAGAGAATCATCATGGGCCTGGCTTCCCTAGTTTTAAAAGTTCTCATTATCCATCCTACCATTTTTCTGGCAGATATGACACTGTTGTGATCTTCGAAGGTGAGATCCTCTGATATTATAACATTAGTTTCCCGCTCTATTGTGTGGTTATAACTAGTTATATAATCTGATACAGTTTTAATTTCCTCAAGTTTTCCGTATCTGAGTGGCTGAAATTTCTCTTCATTGAACTGGGTATGGGGTGCATAATGAACATATTAAACTAACTGAACTTCATATTGTTTTCTGCGGCCAATTTTAAGGATTTGGTTGATGTCCGCCTGGAGTCTTGCAGTGTCTTCGATGGAGGTCACTGTCATGCAAATTTGGGTGTCATCAGCAAAGGAAGACACGGTGCTGTGGCTTACAACTCTGTCTATCTCGGATATAAAGATGAGGAACAGGATAGGAGCGAGTACTGTGCGTTGTGGAGCAGAGCTTTACACTGTAGCTGCCTCATACTTTACTCTTTTTACTACTCTTATCTCTTCAATGTTCTCTCTTCTGAATACTGATGTTTCACAGCCTCTATCTGCCTCTCGACCTTTAATATTTATTTCCACCTGCAATAAGAATTTCAGCACTATATGATTGTTAACACGCAGGGAGGGGGGGGGGGCTCTTCCGTTGTATTTAACATATGTGAGAGGCACTTGTGGCAAATACAAGATCCAATCTTAATGGGTTCTCCTTTCTCTCTAGTCGCGTCCTCAGCATGCTTGCATAAAAAATTTCCCTAACTACCTTCATCATCCTAGCTCTCCATATATTTGGTGCCAGTTCTCACAGTCAGTTTCTCTGTGGTTGACATCACCCAGGCTTGCCCTGTGAGCTCTCCTTGCTGCTTCTGCTAAGGCATCAATCGTTGATTAATTTTTAGATTTTTTAGATTTTTTAGATTTTGCCACCGAAGTGGCTAGTTTATTGTGCACCCCATATCCATCCTGTGGACGGTAGTACAAGAGCATATGGATACACAAAAGGCCTAGGAACTAGGCCCCAAAGAGTTAACAGGAATACATATGGATTTATATCTACATATCTATAGTTCACTTATCTGTTACAAGCAAATTTAGGAAATTTGCTTAGTATATCTGGTATCTTATTTTCATTAATAAGATATCTTGACATGTCACATAGGTTATTATACTGTCTGTCTCTGTATTCCTCAATAAGTGGACAATTAAGCACATAGTGTTCAAGAGAGTGACCATATGCCTGATCACATATTTACATTTAGTTAAATCATCATCTGTGTGTCTCCCAAACTGCCAGAAGCACTTGTAACCAAGCCTAAGCCTGGCCACTACAACATCATAAACATACTTATCTACGTTCATGTTATCATAGTGGGTTATAGATCTACTCAGGCTTCTAACTGCATTCCTATAACAATCATTTTCATTATTTACTTCTCTCCTAATATTATTCCTAATGCTAAACACAGTTATACCAAAGTTATATTCTACATTCTCCTTCTGGGTACTCTTCTTGGCTAACGTATCAACTTTATCATGAAGGAGTAATCCAATGTGTGATGGGATCCATAGCAATTGTACTTAAATTCCTTTGTCCCTAATTTTTGAGTATCTATACCTGGCTTCTTCAATGAGCATGTTGTTGGAGTCATTATATGAGTCAAGAGCCTTCAATGACGACATAGAATCAGTAATGATGATAGTCAAGCTCAGTGTCATAGGTTAGCTTTAGCGCCATTAGGATTGCAAACAATTCAGTTTGCAGTGTAGACACCCAGTTGTTAATTCTTATGCCTAACTCAACAAATTTATTATCGTTCTTAATTAGGGAGGTGGCAACAAGAGCAGATGCAGCCCTGCCAGAAGACTCCTGTTTAGATCCATCATTGTATATAACTTGTGATAACTTATTACTACCAGCTAGGTGAGAAATTTCTTCTTGAGCAGTTGCTCTAACAAGTGATTTAAGGAAGGGATTACTAGCATTGAGCTTCTTGGGAGGGACTTGCAGGTATGTGATATTAAATGAACACATCTTCCATGGAGGGGTGAAATGCTCTTGTTGCCTACAGTGATACAGTTCATGCAGGTTATAAAACTTAATGCAATTGCACGTTTTCACAGTCCATTTAGATCTGTGTGTATTTACCTCTAGACACTTGGTAAGATTGATTGTGACAGTGTCTGGTTCGTTTCTCAACATTCTAATACCGAGTACAGTGTTAATCTCAACAATCCTATCACTGATACTAGAAATACCAAGCTCCTTCCTCATGTTAAGAACTTTTGTAGATCTGGGACAGCCAAGAATAATCCTGAGAGCTTCATTTTGCATTAACTCCAAGGGTCGGAGAGAACTTTCTCTAGCTAATATCAACATGGAGCAGCATAATCAATTAAGGACCTAACATAGGCTATGTACATCATTCTCACAATTCTCACATTAGCACCATAGTTGGGATTCTAGCCAGCAACAGCTTTGAGAGCATTTAGCCTATCTTTGCATTTCTTATTTAGTTGTGGTATAGTGGATTTGTTAAAGGGTACATCTACACCAAGATATCTGTAAGTTTTAACGTAGCTAATGATTTCACCCTGCAAATAGATGGGGAGGGGATGTCGTTTACTTGTTAATATCTTTGTTTCAGATGAAGATATTATGAGGCCTAGTCGATTACAAATTGCTTGAACTTCTTTAAGAATGGTACTCATTTTCTTATGCCCTGTTGTATGGATCATGATATCATCAGCATAGCTTATAGCTGTATGTTTAGGTGAGGCAGGTAGAGCATTTAGGAGAGCATTAATCAGAATATTAAATAGCATGGGACTAAAACTCCTCCCTGCGGTGTACCTAAAGACATTTCTTTAGAATCACTTCTGAAGCCTTGGTAAAGAACAGAGGATACTCTATTTGACAGGTATCCTATTATCCAGCAGAGTAAGCTACCACCAATATTCATTTTGGCTAGTTCATGAAGTATAACGGTTCTGTTCGCAATATCAAATGCAGATTTTAGATCAAGAAAAGTGGTAAAACTAGTAGAGGTGTGTGCAGTGAGAAAGGTGGAAACACAGTTCTGCACACTTTTACCTTTCATGAACCCATAGAGGTAGGGGGAAAGTTGGTGTCTGATTCTGTAGTACAGTCTGTTAAGTATCATTCTTTCAAAAGTTTTACAAAGACAACTAGTTAAGGAGATCGGCCTAAATGTATCAGGCTGTTGGGGCTTAGGGATAGGCGCAATGAGACTATTGGTCCAGGAAGCAGGACTAACGCCCTCAGTGTAACTGAGATTATACAGTGCCAACAAAGGGTTATCAGGCACGTGCCTTAGAGTTCTGAGAATGTCATAGGTTATACCATCCTCTCCAGGAGCAGTTGGTCGACCTTTAGTTAATGCATTATCTAATTCATACTCGGTAAAGAGGCAATCACTCTCATCAATATTTTGGCTCATAAAATTAATCAGTTTCAACATTTCTTCAGAAGTACTCTCTAAATTTTTTCTAATATGAGATGGAAGGTTTTCATGCCTGGATGTTTGGACCAGTCATTTATGAGGTCATTTGCTTTTTCAAGAGGAAAGGGATGAGCAACATTGCCTGTCTTTTTCCTGGTTATTTCATTTATACCTTTCCAAACCAAACTTAAAGGGGTGGATCTATTTAATCCACTGATAAACTGTTCCCATTCCTGTTGCCTAAGTTCTTGCTTTCTATTCCTTGCATTTGTTAGTGCAGCTTGGAACGTTCTGAGCAGGTCTGGGGTTCTACATTCACGGTATGCTTTACCAATCCTCCTAGCTGCATGTGTTAGATTGCGTAGCTGTGGATCATTATAGTATTTACATTGGTTTTTATTGTTATTTATAGTGGAGGGTCTTTGTTTCCTATTCCTGCCCACTTGATCTGTGAGGACAGTCTCAATAGTGGTAACTAAATCATCATTAAATTTTTGTGTGCCAATGGGCTCGTAATTCTTATACCATTGATCCTAGTGGTTAATAAAGTTATCTCTGTGTTCTTAGCTGAGAATAAGTTTCCTCCTTCTTTATTTAGCTCCTTGATTGCCGGAGATGTGATCAAGATTGACAGTTGTTAATCTTGGGAAGTGATCAGATAGAAGATCATCAACTATGACAGAGTCATGCATCGTATATGATGTATTAAATCCAAGGCACAGATCTAATATTCCACCATATATGTGAGTAGGCTCAGTAGTGCCCACAATTCGAACATTATCATGCTCATTTAGCAATTTCACTAGTTTAGTTCCATTGGTGATTGTTATAGACCCACCAATATTCTTATTAAAATCTCCATTAAAATCGGCATTAAAATCTCCAAGAATGAGGGTAGGTTCACTATTGATGCGATCTGGTAAAGCATCAGGTCGAAGCTGGTTCGCTGGGGCATAGAGATTAAAAATGTTTATGGAAAAATCGCCTGCATATACTTTGACACCATGATACTGCATGTTAACTCGACTCTGCAGGAAAGGAGTGAATGTGGCAAGTTCTTTCTGACATACATCACACAACAGTTGATTGACCTTAGGTTATAAGCTGCATATCCAGGCAAGTTTGGTGGAGGTGCTCCATCTTTCAATCTACATTCCCGCAAACAGATGACGTCAATATTCTTGGTTGCACTAATATGATGTAAGTCAGACAACCGCTTCCTGATGGAAGCAATGTTCCATGAAAAGATTTGTAATGTATCCATTGTAGTGAGTTATTACAATCTCTTGCTCATAAGATGGTAAAACTATTATGCTTTGGCTACAGTGTGCAGGCACTTAAGAGCAAATAGCATAGTTTGTACGTCTTTATCCTCAGGATCTTTATTTTTAAGCATTTTTCGGCATATCGGCAGCCAGTTAAAAGGCAAGTCTTGAAGCCAAGAGTCATGGGCTTCTTTCTTACAAATTGCTGGAAGCTGAACGGGGATTGCTGCACTTTTGACATCGTCACCATGCTCAAGAGCATCGTCCTGATTACATATATTTATTAAACTTGTCAGGATCTGTTCAAGATGCTCAATTTTTTTCTGCAAATTTGTTATAATATGAGGAAGGTCAGGCGAATCCAATGCCTCTCCGGAGGATGGCACTTCTGAGTTAGTGCTTTCTTTAACACCTGTCACCTTAACAGGTGCCATGGTTACATTAGTGTTCTCTGATGGTGCCTGTGGCAAGTCTGCTTCATCATTCATTGCAGGTAGGTCCTGTGCATCTGACTCATCTCCAGTTTCCAGGGGGGTTACCTGTGTGGTGTCCGCCTGACTGTTGTAGTTGTGTGTATTGGGAAAAATGACAAGCTCATCCCCATATTCAGGTGTAGCCGAAGGTATCAGTAGTGGCAGATCAGTAGTTCCACATGTGCTAGCAGGGATGGCTAGCTCCTCCACAGCTGGTGTGTGTGATGGCATTCTGGTATCACCAGAATCCTTTGCAGTGAGGTGGGGTTCTTGCACACTTTGCAGATGTTCAGTCTCAGATCTGGCTGTGGTAGACTGGATGGCCTCATCCTCAGTTACCATTAAAGGACTGTTATCAGGTTTACATCGAAGGTTGTTTGGGTTCTGACTGCAGTCCTTGTGGGAAACTGTAACCCCAACTTCTTTACAGTTAATACACTTAAATTTTTGGCTGTCAATGCCTACTGTGCATTCTCTAGTGGAATGTTTCCCAGCACACTTACCACACCAAGAATGTAGTATTCCACAGTCTACAGCAACATGGCCATAGTGCTGTAACACATACGTTTAGGGGGTAGGTACACTTCGATGTTTAGGAAACGTAAACCATGCACCCAGATATTTCGGGGGAGGGGCACAGGACCTACCCAACCAACAATAATTTGGGATTTTCCTTTAAGTCTTTTAGGCTTGATGTATGATCTCTTAGAGTAGATGGGATGGGTCTATGTGGAGAGGGTATCCAAAGATTATGATACTGATCCATTTTTTAAAGTGGTGAGCGTCTGATGGAGGTCGGAGCAGCTTAATACCCCGTAAGGTGTACTAAGTAGATCATTGATCAGTTCTTCATTCTGTTCCACAAACACAAAGTGGTGTGTATTTTTCCTAATTGGATCCTTGATTTAGGATGTTTTCCTTACTGCTTCCATTAGCCATGCACATTTAGCAGGCATCAGGGTGTTGTCAGGGAAGTTCAGCTTAAACACATTCTTCCTCTGAAGAAAGGCTTCTTCCAGCCTGTGTGCAACAAGGACGTTTAGTTTCACATTGTCTACGAGTCAAGTGAGTCTGACTACATCGGCACTCTAGTCCTTTCTCACTTTTTCTCCTGCTGAAATAGGTTCCTCTATGACAGTTGCCATGTTTGCAGGTGATGATATCTCATGTAAGACTCACAACACAAAAAATTCCTCGCTGATCTTCCCCTTATAGCTTATGCAAGAGTAAATATTTACTATAAAGTCAGAAGTCTAAAATAGATCATATGACACAAGTGTTCAAGTTCGTTGAACACTTCCAATTATACTTAACTCAGATACTACTACTTAATACGATACACACCTTACTAAAAATACATTCAGAGACTTCTTGTATGTGTGTTAATAATAATCTGGAAAATACTGTATACATTTTCCAGAAATTCAGTATTTATATGTAAATAGATGGCCAATACTGTGTTTAATAATATTTATGTCATAGAAAACGGAAAGCCTGCATCTGCGCAGACGAGACTTGCCATCTTTGGGTTTGAATTGGATACAACGTTAGTGTAATGGGAAGGAATTTTCGTGCTCTAGAGGTTAAAATTGGGCTGACACCTTCAAATAGGAGGCGAAATTGTTGGATATGCATTCCTGCATACTTGAGATATGGACGAACTGGACAAGACAAACTCCAGGAACCTCAGATAAGTTCTTTAGATTTGTGTATAATTTCTGGCCAGTGTTTTTCAAAAATTACTTAATAATTATATGTAAAATGACAAAAGGAGGTGGATGTTAAGTTCACAAATTTACTTAAGGAGTGGAAAATAATAATTAAAATATTAATTTTGATGGCAAAAGCTAAGTCTGGCTAAGTTTATTAATTTGTATAATACAAATTTGAAAGACATTCTGGCCAAGATTTATATCAGTGTATGTGTAATGATAAAAAGGGTGGATAAAGTTATATTGTGTAAATTTAAATTTTGCTATCCCAAAATTCTGCAAGGATTTATATTTTTTAAAATTTTAAATTTTGAAAGCCCAAATTTTGGCCAAGATTTATACATGATGGTAATTGATAACCCCATAGTAGCTATTATTAATGTGTTAAAATTTTGCTATGAAAAATTTCTGGCAAGGTTTTTTAAATTTTGTAAAATTTAATTTCGAGAGCCAAGTTTGTTTTAATGTACTTTTTAAAAATTTATATTAACATGAAATTTGCTAAGCTCAGTACTAGGATTATTCAAGGAAGTTGTACTTTTACCTTTTAAAAAAGTACTAATTTAGTAAAAAATCAGTGTTTTAATTTGAATTTAATACATTGCATCATGGCTGAAAATGAGGAAAAAAATGTAGAAGACAAACAAGGGAAATATAGGAAAAGAAAAATCACTGCAAACTAAAAAAGGCATGTAACAAAAGCATCAATAAATTTTTTGGGAAATTTATAAATCAAAAAAACTGTGCATACTGATGATTTAAAATTGTATATGATGCTTTGGGAAAATAGATATGATTCATACAAATTATTTAAAAACAAATATAAAGGGAGATTTGTTAGAACTGGTAGATGAGACTAAAGTAGATCTCATGATTAAACCAGTATTATAAATTTAGAAAAAAAGATTTTTTTGTAAAAGTCGGGCTTTAAATAAATTTAAAAATTGTAAACCAGGCAGGTAATCAGTTGCCCCAACAAATAATATGTCTTTAAAAAACTCCCAAAATTTGTGTTTGCCTTTTTAAATCCGGAGAAAATTGGGGGGAAATTTTGGTTAATTTTTAAAGCAGCGTGCATGACAGGAGTGGCCTAGCCTGTGTAACTAAATTATTTTCCCCAAAAAGGAAAGGGTAAGAGGAGATGCTCACATACTCATACAACCCTTTCCCTGTGATGCCCTTTTTAAAAGGAAGCAGTTGATTTTTGAAGGTACTTATGGTAATTAACAAAGGTTGGATCTAGTGAATATCATTTAAAAATTTAAAATTCCAATCATACTTACAAGGTTTACAGCAGTTTAGGTTAAACTGGAGAGCACTCTCAAAATTTTAAGTAATAAATTAATTGAGGAATAAACTGTTTATTGAGTGCCATGGTCAAAAATTAAATTAAGCTGTAAAACCATGAATGGCTCTCAAACAAGTATCAAAAGGGTTTTTTTGGTCTGGAGGAAATAAAATAGGTCTACAAGAATTAATTTTTCAGTTTGGCCACCAAACCCAAACTCTTTTAAAAGATGAAAAAACCATAAAAACTTGAGGTATGCAATTTTCAAAAAGGGAAAAAATTTACCCCAATTTTAATAATAAAATTTCATTTCCAAAAAGATTTGCCAAGGTGCACATAAAGTAGAAGGAATCGAAAAAATGATTCTCCCAAGGAAAGAAGAAAAAGCCCCTCCTAAGAGTACCCCAGTTAATAAGAAAACCGTAAAGAAAGGGAGATTGTCTCTTCTGCAAGGGTACTCATGTTTCTAAAATTGCAATGCTAAAATTTCTGGAATGATAAAGTGAAAGTTTAGGGGAATTTGACGATGACAGGGGTTTGGGTAATCAAATGTAAAGGTTTGTTATGCCAAATTAAACTTCTTTTAAATGCCCAAAGGAAGACACCATTAGTCATTGTAAGGGTCATATATAATGTTGAAAATAATGAAAATGTTGCAACCTGACACAACAGAGCTATGAAAAAATTGCTGCAATTTTAATAATGAGGTTTTTTGCTGAAGTGGGCCTTCCTGTGTTACAGGAAAAAAATTTGAGATAAAGGCATAAATAAAAAATGAAAACTGCATTATTGGACCGGGATCCCAGGTACTTTCATAAAAAGTAAATGTCTTATGGTTGAAAGACAGATGGGAGATCCCACAACTTTAAAAAATCGGGTTTTCTCTGGGAAAAAAGGGCTCATTTGTATGACATGTTTATGTAACTGTCAGGGTTTGGCATGAAAAAAAAAAGTTTAAATGCGTATTGTAGATAGATTTCCCATAGAAAATAAAACAGTAGGCTTGAAAAGCTAAAAAAAAGACTTTCACATAAGAAAATTTTCCCCCTTCTGGTGAAAGTGATGTTTTATGGCCCAATAAAATTTTGATGGGTAGTGACTATTATGCCCCCTTGGTAAAGGGTAGGGGGTAAAAAAATGGGTGTCACCTTTTGAAGACGAGGAGGCCATGTAATGTATGGTAGGTTTCCTCGTAATAATAATTCAGAAAGAGGAAACTACAAATCCCCTAATTGTGTGTCTTATCATGAAATCGTACCCAGTATATTTTTCCCATAGAGGATGGTGATGACCCATGAAAATTGTGGGAATTTGACAGCTTTGGGAATAAATGAAAATGAAGAAAGTCCAGAGATTTTTACTCGGGAGAAATCCTGGAGTGAAAAAATTTGAATCTGGACAATACTGGGTGGACTTCCGTGGAGACTGAACCATCCGAATTGCCACTAAATTCAGAATGGCATATGGGAGTTAAAAGCCAGCTCCGCGAAGTGGGTAAGGCACCAGAATTGTTAACTGCCTATAATGATTTAAATTGGCTGAAAAAATTTAATAATAAATTTTAAAAAAAAGGGGGACCCCGACAAGCCAAGTGAAGAAGGTTTCTAAGACCACTCCCGTGGAAATTTTGTTTTAAAAAGTAGGCCCGGAGTAAAAAATGTCCTGTTTAAATAACTGTTTTAGAGAGGTCTGTCGTTGACGGAAAATTAGGGATATCTTTTTAAAATTTTAGGTGAAGCATTTGCCTTTACGGCTGACATAAGTAAAGTTTCTAAGGTGGGTTTACAAGAGGTGACCAGGGTTTTACCGCTTTTTATGGCCTGGGAAACCTATTAACCCACTTGCCCTCTGAAAACCCTTTGCTTTTGGGCATATTATTTGGGGCTACATCCAATCCGTTTTAATTCAAGCGCATAAATGCACACCCTTTAAAAGTATGGGGGAACCCTTGAGTAAAGTAATAGAAACAATTTTTTGTGGACAATTTCCTTGGTGTGACGTCAACTGAGAGGAAGTTAAGACTTATGGGGGGCTAAAAAATAAGCAAAGGCAAAAATGCCTCTGAGGGGAAAGGAAAAGTAAATTCGTCCGAATTAAAGGACAAAAAAAGTAAAAATTTACCTGGAGATGAAGTGCAAAATGTTGTAAAGTATTGGGTTAACTTTGGGGTACTGATAGGATTTGTTAAAGTTAAAAACCTAAAAATTACGATGCCCCAATAAATTTAAATGATTTTCCAAATGTTTGACCACTGGTTTTGTGTCACCCTTACTTAAGAGGAAAATTAATTTTAGGGAAACATGGAAACTTTAAAAGGGCTTGGGTGAAATTTTTTTACCTGAGGAATTTATTAAAGGTGCGATGAATTTAATGGTGATTAGAAAAAAAATTTCCCAAGTTGGGGTTTTCCCCTGCCAGGTGGCCAAACCCAAAAGGAAAAAAAGTACACATTTTTTTTTGTGCTTCAAAACTGGGATATGGAGCAGTTGCTTATCTTCAAAGTAATAATGTTTTTTCTCTTGTTATGTCTAAGGCAAAAAAGTTCCCAAATTAAATCACTACCTTGCCTCGTTGGAAATTAAAAGCCATTTAGTAGGTGTAAATTTCTAATTAATAAGAAATAAGTGCGGGAAAAAATTACCACATGTAATTTGGGCTGTAAAAGGGTATCCTTACAATGGATTCGTAATGGGAAAAGTAAAATTTTGTACCTACAAAAAAGTTGCTGAAATTTTAAAAGATGCAAAAAGAAATATAATGTTTGGGTCTCATATGTTAACTTTAATCATAACCTGGGGGGAGGGAATCCGTGATTTCTGTTCGGGTTTACCTTATGCTAAATTTTTAAAGTGTATCAGGTTTAAAGGACCGAGTTTGGGTTGGGAAAAAGTAATTTGGCCCGTAAAAAGGTGTATATTATCCTGTTGAAAATTCTGTGACCACGCTCCAAAAGTTTGTCCTTCCTTGCATTGTTTTAAATAGGGATTCTTCTTTACCCAAACTAATCAGGTAAAAAGTTGGTGTTTAAATTTCTAAACAAGATGAAAATTTTTTTTTAAGTTTTTATATCTCTTTAATATTGGATAAAGAGGGTAAGGGGAAAAAATCTATGGAAATGAGATTAAAAATTTATGATGGAAAAAAAAAATTTTTGAAAAGGGTTCCTAATAAGGGAATTGGGGGGTTTTTTTTAGGAAAAAATGTAAATTGGGGGAGGTAGGTTACAAAAAGTGAAATTTGGGGGATTATGTTAAAAACCCCTTTTTCTGCCCAAAAAATCAATCTAACAAATTTAACTGTTCTAAAGCCCATAAAATGTAATGATGGTGGGTACAAGATACCTTAAATTGTTTGGGGAAAATTTTTAGATTTCCCCAAGGCGGCAAAAGCAAAAAGGGTGATTTAAAAATTGTGCAATATGTCGCCGTGTGGAGCCGACCTTTTGTACCCAGGTCCCCACCCTTTTTCAAAGACAATTTGGTGTTTAGCAACGAACTCCGGCCGGCCCCATTGGGAAAATTTGTATAAATTTTCCCCAAATTCATTTTTAAATTTTTAAAAGATGGCCATATGCAAAAAATTTTAGTCTAGAAAAAAAGGAAAGCCTGGTTGCGCAGACGGACTCGCCATCTTGGTTTGAAATTTGGGTACAAGTGTGTTTGGGGAAGGAATTTTCTCCTTTGAGGTTAAAAATTTGGGCTGACACCTCTCAAATAGGGGGCGAAATTTTTGGACATGCATTCCCGCAAATTTGGATATCAGACGACTGGACAAAAGCTCAGGAACCTCAGATAAGCCTCTAGATTTTTGCATAATTCTGGCCCTGTTTTCATAAATTTTGTTAGGAGGTTTTTCTGAGTAGTACAACTTAAAAATCCCGTCAAATTGGTGAGTGATTTTAAATTTTTTCCCTTCTGTTATGTAATTGTGTATAAAAACTTTTTTTATTTTTTTAAAGTACTCCAAAAATTTTTATTTTACCAGTATTCCTGGTTATACATATTTCATTGGTAATTAATAGGTCCAGAGCAACTTGTGGATATGACAGTGGTAGGTATCGAAGGGGGACATGTTTTGCGACCAAGGTGTCCCAAATTCCTACTTGTCTAACTGATAAATAATAATTATCTTTGTTCATTTACTGTTATGTATATAATGATACATTCAGCTAAATGCAATTTTCCACAAATGTGGTACGTATAATGGATGGTACAGGCGAGGTCTTACACCTTATCACAAATTACAAAGATGAAAAGAGAGGGAGAGAGAGAGAGAGCGAGAGAGAGAGAGAGAGAGAGAGAGAGAGAGAGAGAGAGAGAGAGAGAGAGAGAGAGAGGAGAGAGAGAGAGAGAGATGAGAGAGGAGGAGAGAGAGAGAGAGAGAGAGAGAAGAAAAGTTGGTAATATTGAGCATAAAATTAGAATTCTGACATACATCACATTAAACGAGAGGGTCATATTCAATGATAACTTCCACTTGAGTTAGTTCAGGCTACTGCCACCTAATGTACCTCACTGAAATAATAATATAGCAGACATCACAATGAATGCTGAAGACAACCTCTTACCCCAACCATAAATTGTAAACAAAATTACTCGAAAAAAAACGGTAACTAGGTAATGTTACAATGACAATGAGATAAATCACTCTGGTCGACTTCCTTGGTCCATCCTGGGTAACTCACACGTTACTATGTTATATATGTATGCAAGCATAAGTGTGCAGCTGTAGATAGATGAACCAGTACCTAAACAATCTCACTTACACACGCGTTACTATGTATGACAAGTGTTACCAAGTACACCAAGTGTACACTTTATCACTTAGAATACACTTGTGTTGATGTAAATATAGGTGAGAGTGGTACACCGCTGGTCGTAATAAACACTACTCAACTTCTCAAGGTCACACACTAGGTTCAGCTTCTGGAGAGTTACCAGCGTTTTAGCTTAATATGTTTATTATGTGTCAGTGCTAGTCTGCAGTCATTCACTTGGTGTGTCAGAAGTTGAACACTACAGTCCAGTTGATCAAATAGTCTAAAACAATTTACACAAGTCTAAAAACAAGTCTAAAACAATTAACCCAAGAAAGTCAGTGCGTCATCGAGGACTATCTAACTTATTTCCATTGGGGTCCTTAATCTTGTCCCCCAGGATGCGACCCACACCAGTCGACTAACACCCAGGTACCTATTTGCTGCTAGGTGAACAGGACAACAGGTGTAAGGAAACGTGTCGAATGTTTCCACCCGCCGGGAATCGAACCCGGGCCCTCCGTGTGTGAAGCGGGAGCTTTAGCCACCAGTTACACTGAGCAGAGCATGTATTACACTGATTTATCAAATGTAAGGAGTCACTACACTGAAGTACACTCTGAGCTTTTTAAAGTCTTAATACAGGCTTTCAAATGACAATTAACTGTCTATAAAGTGAAACACTGTTGGGGAAAGTCAGAAATAATCCTATTGTAGCGGTGAAAGAAAGTTGACATCATCTTGACAGTCGACTTCTGAGGCTCTGTGAGCCGCAGGCTGACAGAGCCTGCGGCTTTGTCGTCAGTGCTCAGAATATCTTCTTTCTTCATCTGGTGTGTGAGCGGTGGTTTACAATATACAAACATGGAGAGATATGTGGGTGATGGTGGTAGAGACCAAAGACTACTCACTCTGCCTGACATTACTCATTTTTAAACCATCTGGCTTATCAACCCACACTTTCTCAATGCAGGAAAAAACAATGGTACGGCCGGAACACTGTAGAACGTTCACAAAGGCAGGCTGCGATTCAGAACAGATGTAACTGCAGTGTAACTTGGCCTGGACTGTCTGGCTTGGAGTGCTGCTTGGCCTGGATCAGCTAAACTCGCCCTTATCCCATATGTAGATAATGGCGACGAGTTAAGGGATACCGGTGAATAGGAAAGTCGAGGAAGGGATATTCACCTCACTAGACACACGCAATATGGGTGTAAGTGGCATGCAGGTTCAAGGTCACCCAGCAGGCCAGACATTCCTCACTCATTTTAAGCCTACGTAGGTACTGATGGTCGCACAATGTCCTAAGTCAGTGAAATCCACTCGTGCAAATAGTTACAACAAACCTGCAGCACTTAACACTTCTAGCACACGTATGACAGACGAATGTTCACTCTGTGCACAAGCAAATCAGCACAAACTTACTATGTTTATAAGTGAACCTCTGGCATGTCCCACTTAAAAAGTCAGTACTGCAATGCTCGTTAAATTGTTCTTAACTAAGCCACTACAGGAAACACTGGTATGCCAGCAGCATTGTAGAATGTATACGTAGACATGCTGGGCCTCAGGACAGCTGTAACTGCAGGCTGCCTTAGCTTGTTCTGGCTAGCTTGGAGTGCTGCTTTCAGGCCTGCATGAATGTGCTTGCTAAGCCCATGTCAACCACTTGGATATTTGCTTGTAGCAGGCAGGTAGGCACACAGGAAACTCATTCGTAAGATGAGTGGAGTGCGGCACAGAGAACTGACATGGGCACTCAAGCATTTATGTTGGTCTGGCAAAAACTGCCTCTAGACCATAAGTAAATAAGAGGCGAATGGTTTGAGTTCCAAATCGAGGAAGGAGGGGAGGCAGGCGAGGCAGAGTGAAGGTAGGGCCTCCTACAGCACTTCAAATCAACATGTTTGTGTTTCACTAGGTATATCACTAGTCACAGTTCATAAATAAGAGCTCCAGCAGCAATTCAGCTGTGCTCCAACGATATTTGTTGCATGATGAGTTATCAGTCGGGTGAGATAAGCAGTTCTGATGTAGAAGGCCTAGGACCTCACTCAACACATATCCTCTCCCTCAACCACTCAGGTCTTACTGTGATCAATTGTTGGCATACCCTTCTCTTCACATTTCCGTCTTGTCCTTCTGTTGCTTGGTGGTGGGTTATAAATTACTGCTACCATCACTTTAAGGCCCCCAACTGTGACTGTACTCCACTATGAAATCAATTGGCACATTTTAATTTGTTCTTCTCATCTCTTCAAAACTCAGCTAATTTCAAACTAGCAGAGTCACTCCTACCCCGCTTGTTTCTTCTGTAATTCTTTATTCCCTAGTATCCTACCGTAAATATTGCATTAGTCATCCTTTTACGTAGTTTTGTCTCTGTGATAGCTATGGTTTACCTCCGCTATCCATTCTGAAAGCTCATCACTTTTGTTCGACAATAAATCCACATTAGTGTACTACACAGAATTCTTTCCCTTCACCATGCTCTGGTCGTTGTAGTCTAGTCCATGTGTTGAGTATCTGCCTGAAGTAAGGTAGGTGAGGCTGAGGTTGGTGAGTGCAGTAGTACAGGAGGAGTCAGGTGGTATGTGTCTAGAAGGTTAGCATGACTGGACTTTGTCCAATCCTCAAAAAAAAAAAAAATATCTGCTCAATCTATTCTCATCCTGTGAAACCAATCAGCCCTTTATTCAGCCATGACAGTGTTCTGTTACATGATCCACAAATGCTTCCCTTTCTGTACTGCACATCCTCTCACTTTCCTCCTCAAGGAAATTTATTTTACTATTCTACATCCAATTTGCTCATATCTAGATATCGCAACTCTCCTCCTGCACTCCTCCTGCCCATCAGGTTTGGCTGCTACTCAGAGTTTCCACTTTCTTGAAGTTTTGAGTAAATAGGACTGCCTTTATATAAGAGCCAGCAGCTACCTTTATCGTTTATGTACTCGCCTATATGTGGTGTGTGTGTGTGTGTGTGTGTGTGTGTGTGTCTGTGTGTGTGTACTCACCTAATTGTACTCACCTAATTGTGGTTGAAGGGGTCGAGACTCAGCTCCTGGCCCCGCTTCTTCACCGACCGCTACTAGGTCCTCTCTCCCCCTGCTCCATGAGCTTTATCATACCTCGCCTTAAAACTACGTATAGTTCCTGCCTCCACTACATCGCTTGCCAGACTATTCCACTTCCTAACTACTCTATGACTGAAGAAATACTTCCTAACATCCCTTTGACTCATCTGAGTCTTCAGCTTCCAATTGTGACCCCTTGTTTGTGTTCCCTCTCTGTAACATCCTGTCTCTGTCAACCTTGTCTATTCCACGTAGTATTTTGTATGTCGTTATCATGTCTCCTCTGACCCTCCTGTCCTCCAGTGTTGTCATACCGATTTCCCTTAAACTTTCTTCATAGGACATTCCCCTTAGCTCTGGAACTAGCCTTGTTGCAAACCGTTGCACTCTCTAATTTCTTGACGTGTTTGACTAGGTGTGGGTTCCTAACTGATGCTGCGTACTCCAGTATGGGCCTGACGTACACAGTGTATAAAGTCTTGAACGATTCTTTGAACGATGTATGTGTGTGTATGTGTGTGTGTATGTGTGTGTGTGTGTGTGTGTGTGTGTGTGTGTGTGTGTGTGTGTGTGTGTGTGTGTGTGTGTACTCACCTATTTGTATTCACCTATTTGTGGTTGCAGGGGTCGAGTCATAGCCCCTGGCCCCGCCTCTTCGCTGATTGCTGCTAGGTCCTCTCTCTCCCTGCCCCATGAGCTTTATCATACCTCGCCTTAAAACTATGTATGGTTCCCGCCTCCACTACGTCACTTTCTAGGCTATTCCACGGCCTGACAACTCTATGACTGAAGAAATACTTCCTAACATCCCTTTGATTCATCTGAGTCTTCAACTTCCAATTGTGACCCCTTGTTTCTGTGTCCCTTCTCTGGAACATCCCGTCTTTGTCCACCTTGTCTATTCCGCGCAGTATTTTATATGTCGTTATCATGTCTCCCCTGACCCTCCTGTCCTCCAGTGTCGTCAGGCCGATTTCCCTCAACCTTTCTTCGTAGGACAATCCCTGTAGCTCTGGGACTAGTCTTGTGGCAAACCTTTGCACTTTCTCTAATTTCTTAACGTGCTTGACTAGGTGTGGATTCCAAACAGGTGCTGCATACTCCAGTATGGGCCTGACGTAAATGGTATATAGAGTCTTGAACGAATCCTTACTGAGGTATCGGAACTCTATCCGTAGGTTTGCCAGATGCCCGTATGCTGCAGCAGTTATCTGATTGATGTGCGCCTCAGGAGATATGCTCGGTGCTATACTCACCCCCAGATCTTTTTCCTTGAGTGAGGTTTGTAGTCTTTGGCCATCTAAACTATATTGTGTCTACGGTCTTCTTTGCCCTTCCCCAATCTTCATGACTTTGCATTTGGCAGGGTTAAACTCAAGGAGCCAGTTGCTGGACCAGGCTTGTAGCCTGTCCAGGTCTCTTTGTAGTCCTGCCTGATCCTCATCCGATTTGATTCTTCTCATTAACTTCACATCATCTGCAAACAAGGACACTTCTGAGTCTATCCCTTCCGTTATGTCGTTCCCATATACCAAGAACAGCACAGGTCCTAGGACTGACCCCAGTGGAACCCCGCTTGTCACAGGCGCCCACTCTGACACCTCGTCACGTACCATGACTCGTTGTTGCCTCCCTGTCAGGTATTCTCTGATCCATTGCAGTGCCTTTCCTGTTATGTGTCCCTGATCCTCTAGCTTTTGCAGTAACCTCTTGTGAGGAACTGTGTCGAAGGCCTTCTTGCAGTCCAAAAAAATGCAGTCGATCCACCTCTCTCTTGTCTTACTTCTGTCACCTTGTCATAAAACTCTAGTAAGTTTGTGACACAGGATTTTCCTTCCCTGAAACCGTGCTGGTTGTCAATTATTCACTTGTTTCTTTTCCAGGTGCTCCACCACTCTCCTCCTGATGATCTTCTGCATGACCTTGCATACTATACATGTTAGTGATACAGGTCTGTAGTTTAGTGCCTCATGTCTGTCTCCCTTTTTAAAAATTGGGACTACATTTGCCATCTTCCATACCTCAGGGAGTTGCCCAGTTTCAAATGGTGTGTTGAAGATCTTTGTTAATGGCACACACAGTATCTCTGCTCCCTCTTTAAGGACCCACAGAGAGATGTTGTCTGGTCCCTCCGCCTTTGAGGTGTCAAGTTCGCATAGCAGCTTCTTCACCTCCTCCTTGGTTATATGTACCTCATCCAGCACTTGCTGGTGTACCCCTGTTCTGATTTCCTGGAGTCCTACTGGTTTCCACTGTAAATACTTCTTTAAATCTCGTGTTGAGCTCCTGACATACCTCTCGGTCGTTTCTTGTAAGCTCCCCATCACCCTTCCTCAGTCTGATTACCTGGTCCTTGGCTGTTGTTTTCCCCCTGATGTGGCTGTACAAAAAGCTTCGGGTCAGTCTTGATTTTCGATGCTATGTCATTTTCATATTGTCGCTGAGCCCCCCTTCTTATCTGTGAATATTCGTTTCTGGCTCTTTGGCTAATCTCTTTATTTTCCTGAGTTCTCTGTCTTCTGTACCTTTTCCATTCTTTAGTACCTAGATTTTGCCTCCCTACACCTTTGGGTGAACCAAGGACTCGTTCTGTTCTTCCCATTATTCTGTTTCCCTTGGGAACAAACCTCTCATCTGCCTCCTTGCATTTTGTTGCCACATAGTCCATCATTTCTTGTACTGGTTTTCCTGTCAGTTCCCTCTCCCACTGAATGTCTTGAAGGAAGATCCTCATGCCTGAGTAGTTCCCTTTTGTAGTTTGGTTTATCCCAACCTATTCCTGCTACTCTCTCCACTTGGAGCTCAACTATGTAGTCGAAGCACAGAACCACATGATCATTAGCTCCCAGGGGCCTTTCATACATAATATCCTCGATGTCCAAACTACTCAAGGTGAATACAAGGTCGAGTCTTGCTGATTCATTCTCTCCTCTCTCTCTGGTAGTGTCTTTAACATGTTGATGCATGAGGTTTTCCAGTACCACATCCATCATCTTGGCTCTCCATGTTTCGGGACCCCCGTGGGGCTCCAGGTTTTCCCAGTCAATCTCCTTGTGATTGAAATCACCCATAACTAGTAACTTTGCTCCCCCCATGTGTGCTCTCCTGGCCACCTCGGCTAGTGTGTCGACCATTGCTCTGTTGCTCTCATCTTATTCTTCTCTTGGCCTCCTGAAGTTCTGTGGTAGTTTGTACTTTACTGCAATTATCACCTTATGTCCCTCAGTCTGGACTGTTCCTACTAAGTAGTCCCTTTCGCCCATGCCATCCATTCCTTCCATTTTCTCAAAACCCCACTGGTTTTTAATGAGCAGTGCAACTCCTCCTCTCCCCTCTCCTCCCTCTGTCTTTCCTGAGGATTTGATATCCGGATGGAAATATTAAATCTGTTATTATTCCGGTGAGCTTTGTTTCTGTGAATGCTATTATGTCTGGGGATGTCTCCTTGATTCTTTCATGCCACTCCTCATACTTATTTGTTATTCCATCTGCATTTGTATACCACACCTTCAACTTCTTTTCTAAGACTGTGGTCTGGGAGGTATATTGGGGTTGGGGAAGTGGGAGACCTGATAAGGAACTATGGGTGGTTTCTTGCGTGGGACTGGAGTTTGTAATGCAGTGGGTGGGGGCATTGGATGTGGCATGGGTGTTTTGGTTTAGAGTGTTTGGTTACACTGGGGTTGACCTGGTTGGGAGGCTTCTATTGGAAGTTGTGAGGGAGGCTGTATTTGATCTTCTTCCTGAGTCTGGGATCTCCTGTCTGTCTTCTCCATCCCCTCTCTTTCCTCCTTTCGCCTTTGTACCATCTCTCTCAGTTTCTGCCTTTCTTCTTGTGTTCTGTCACGATTAAGGGACATGCCGGCATGTCCTTAATCGTGCTTTCTCTGCAGGATCTTGTTCCTAGTCGATTCTGCCTTGAAGATCACTTTCACTGGCCAGGTTCTTTTTTTACAAACCGCCCATTCTCCGAAAATTTTTCCAGCTGGGTCATGTCGTCTTCGCCCATTGCTTTTATGATGCTTTCAATTGCTTTTTTTTCCCCATGTTTTCTTGCTTCATATGTTTCCCCTTCAACTTTCTGGAGTCCATACACAAAGACTGACCTCACCCTTTCATTCTCCCACTGCATATCCTTGTGTATCCCCTTTATTCAATTTGATTTCCTCCATTGCAGCTTTCTTTTCTTCAGTTTCACTAGCTAATGTACTTGGGCTCAGTGACCTGTCATTTTCCCTTCTTGGCTTTCCCTGGGCTCTGCTGTGCTCTGTTTGGGCCTCCACATATTTGCTTAGCTCTTTCATTTACTACAGTCTCCTCTGATTTGAGCTTCTACATGCAGTTTTGCTCCTTTTTTCCCTACAGTCCCCTTATTTGTGACTGAGGTAGCAGTCTCTGATGTCAATCCCAAAATGTTCTTTAGTTCTTTAGGCTGTTTCAGATTTTTCAGTTCCTCTTCTAAATTCTGTATCCTAGCCTCTGCTGCTTTGACTTGCACCTCCCACTTCCTGCTTTCCATATCTATCCTCTCGTCCATACTCATGCTAAGTTCTTCTAGTTTCTTTTCCCATTCATGTTCCCTTTTTATGAGCTCTGCTGCCAATCTTCCTTTGCAGTTTCCTCCTCCTGTCCCCTTTGGTTTTTCTTCCTGCTCTCTGGCAAACCCATTTTTGTTTTACCCTGGTTGCCTCAGAGTGGGAAACCTATGTAATTCTGTGTGTTAGGTTAGTAGTGTGTATGTCAGAGTGTGGGGGGGGGAGGTAGAGGAAGAACTGTGGCTATGTAGGAGAGGAGTGGGGTGGGGGATTTAGGGGGGAATATGGGGAGTGGGAAGGAGGGAGAAGCAAGTGGGTGAGTGGGAGAGGGGGAAGGAGGGAGAGGTGGGGAGGGGAAGGGTGAAAGAGGCAGGGGTGGGGATCAGGGGAAGGAGTGAGATGTCGGTGGGGAGGGGGGAGTGTATGTGTGAGTCTGGATATGTGTGTGTGTGTGAGTGTGTGTGTGTGTGTGTGTGTGTGTGTTGTGTTTTGTGTGTGTGTGTGTGTGTGTAATTATGTGTGGAATTATGTGTGGGTTTATTATGTGTCTGAAAAGTAGGTGACTTGTGCGTTGGAGTGTAATGTGGATTCTCAGTGGTCGCTTGTGACCACAACCTCTTGTGACCTGACCCCACCTTCCTGGGACTTGACCCACACTTACTTCCAATGTTTTCCTATGCTTGTCCTGCCACCTAGCTTATAGTAAGTTACTCGCCTTGTTCAATGGATTACCAATTGCTATTCCTTATTGAATACTTGAGTGCCTATTCTTTATCGTGCTATGAGAGACCATTCACAATCAGCTTGGCAGTTAATTGGAACCTGGAACCCCACACCCACACAACCACTCATAGGTGAATACAGTACTTGCAGTGGCAGCTGTAGCAGCCTGTAGATTGTCCAGCTCGATGTGACGTCCTGGCGTAGATCCACCTCAATTTCTTCTCGTTAATAATGTACCCTATTCACTGCATTTCTCTCACTGGTCACACGATTGTTTCACTTTATTAT
>NC_069411.1:65031349-65047312 GCF_026875155.1 Cherax quadricarinatus | reverse complement strand
TTTAAAAAAAAGATAAGAAAAATTAGCAATCCCAGCTGTGGTTGTAGAATACTAACATACTAGACTTGTTATGACCATAATACTGTACAAAGAAAAAAGAGGGAATACCAAGCTTAAAGAAAAATAAAATAAAAACTTGAATGCATGATAAAGTTCCTGAAGAGTTACAAAATTAAAGGGATTGATAGCAGCCGCCAGCAGGAACCTCCATTGTTGTCAGACGACATCACTTGCCTATTTGTGGTTAATTTTGGTTAGTGTCTAAAGTTAGTGTCTCGCCCTGCTGGTTGTTTGTAACCATACTCTCTCCCCTTTTTCAGTACCAGAGATAGATAGGTACCCGAATTTAGTAAATTATCTAAATATCTCCAGGTAAACTCAAAAAGAGTGTGTAGCTAGTGAACCCCCCCCCCCTGACAGCGACAAGCTAGTAAACAAACTCACATACAAACCACTGTGCACCCGTAATGATTATTATAATAAACATTAGTATATATTAATAAGGAATGTAGTGAGAAAAAATAATCCTATATCTTCAAAGTAAAGTAGCCTAGTTTTGCGAAGAACTGGGACGGGCGAGAAAACCAGTGAACAACAACAATAACAAATAGTGTTAACGTAAACCCACCCCTCTTTTTCAATGAACGTACAAGCTAGTAAACCACACACACACAAACACAAGTGTACACCACAAACACAATACACAATTAATATATATATAGTATATAATAGTAATATTAATAAGGAATTGATTGTAAAAAATTTATATCTTCAAAAGAGTAGCGTAGCCAGTGTGCAGCACACCCACACACCCACACACCACACACACCCACACACACCCACACACACCCACACACCACACACACACACCACACCCACCACACACACCACACACACACACACCCACACACACAAACACCAAATACAACACACAACACACACACACACACACACACACACACACACACACACACAACACACACACACACACACACATTGCCAGACTCACAACACACACTCCCCCCTCCCCACACCGACATCTCACTCCTTCACCTGATCCCTCCCTCCCTCTTTCACCCCTCCCCTCCCCACCTCTCCCTCCTTCCCCCTCTCCCTCTCCCACTCACCCACTTGCTTCACTCTCCTTCCCACTCCCCTCCCCACTACTCTCCCACATAGCCACAGTTCCTCCTCTAC
The DNA here is from genome assembly GCF_026875155.1 of Cherax quadricarinatus. Lineage (NCBI taxonomy): Eukaryota > Metazoa > Arthropoda > Malacostraca > Decapoda > Parastacidae > Cherax > Cherax quadricarinatus. The sequence goes on along the minus strand of NC_069411.1, from coordinate 65,046,115 downwards.
CTCCCCCCCCTCCCCACACTCTGACATACACAATACTAACCTAACATACAGAATACAATAGGTTGCCCCACTCTGAGGCAATCAGGATAAAAACAAAAATTGGGTTGCCAGAGAGCAACAGAAAAACTATCCAAGGGACATAGGAGGAAACTGCAAAGGAAGATTTCGGCAGCAGAGCTCACAAAAAGGGAACATGAATGGGAAAAGAAAACTAGAAGAAACTTAGCATGAAATGGAAAGAGGATAGACTGGAAAGCAGGAAGTGGAGGTGCAAGTCACAGCACAGAGGCAGGATACAGAGTTTAAAAATAGAACTGAAAAATTCTAAACAGCCTAAAGAACTAAAGAACATTTTTTCTTTTTTATTGGGATTGACAACAGAGAACTGCTACCTCAGTCACAAATTAGGGTTATGTAGGGAAAGAAGGAGCAAAACTTGCATGTAGAAGCTCAACAGTGGAGACTGTAGTAAATAAAGAGAAGCTATATGTTGGAGGCCCTAACAGACCATCAGCAAGCCCAGGGAAAGCTGAAAGGGAAAAGACAGGCAACACTGAGCCCGCAAGTACATTACTAGTGAAACTGAAGAAAGGAAAGCGCAATGGAAGAGAATCAAATTTAATGAGGGGATACAAGGATATGCAGTGGGAGCATGAAAAGTGGTGAGGTCAGTTTTTGTGTATGGGCTTCCAGGAAGTGAAGGGGAAACCATATGAAGCAAGAAAACAAGGGGAAAAAAAAGCAATTGAAAGCATCATGAAAGCATTAGGAAGAAACGACATGAACCCAGCTGAAAATTTTCGGAGATGGGGGTTTGTAAAAAAAAGAACCCAGCCATGAAAGTGGACCTTGCAAGCAGAATCGACTCGAACAGGTTCCTGCAGGAGAAAGCATGATTAAGGGACATGCCAGCATACAGAGGTGTATCTCGACCATGACAGAACACAAGCAGAAAGGAAGAAACAGAGAGAGATGGAACAAAGTGAAAGGAGGATAAGAGAGGGGATGGAGAAAGACAGACAGGAGATCCCAGACACATGAAGATCAAATACAGCCTCCCTCACAACTTTCCTATAGAAGCACTCCTCAACCAGGTCAACCCCAGTGCAACGCAAACTCTCTAAACCAAAACAAACCCATGCCACATCCAATGCCCCCACCCACCTGCTTACAGAACTAACTCCACCCTCCCACAGCAACCACCCATTAGTTCCCACTTATCGGTCTTCACCCACTACCTCCCAACCCCCAATACACCTCCAGACCACAATCTTAGAAAAGAAGTTGAAGGTGTGTAATACAAATGCAGATGGAATAACAAAATAAGTATGAGGAGTTGCACCGAAAGAATCAATGAGACATCCCAGACATAATAGCACTTCACAAAAACAAAACTCCCAGAATAATAACAGATTCAATCTTTTCATCCAATAACAAAATCCCTCAGGAAAGACAGAGGGAGGAAAAGGGGGAGGAGAGTTTGCACTGCTCATTAAAAATCCTGTGGGGTTTGAGAAAATGGAAGGAAATGGATGGCACGGGCGAAAGTGACCTACTTAGGTAATGGACAATCCAGTCTGAGGACATAAGGTGATATATTGCAGTTATGTACAACCCACCACAGAACTGCAGGAGGCCAGAAGAGAAGAAAACGTGAGGAGCAACAGAGCAATGTTCGACACAGCTAATCCGGAGGTGGAGCAAGGAGGAGCACACTGGGGGAAGCAAAGTTACTTAATTATGGGTTATTCAATCACAAGGAATTTGACTGGGAAAAACCTGGAGTTCCATGGGGGTCCCGAAACATGGAGAGCCAAGATGATGGATGTGGTACTTGAAAACCTCATGCATCAACATGTTAAAGACACTACCAGAGAGAGAGGAAGATTGAACCAGCAAGACCTGACCCTTGTATTCAACCTTAGTAGTTCTTTACATCGTTGATATCAATGTATCAAAGGGCCCCTGGGAGCTAGTGGATCCATGTGGTTCTGAGCTTACATCTACATATGTTGAGCTCCAAGTGGAGAAGCAGCATGATAGGGTGGGGAAAAACCAAACAACTAAAGGGGTGAACTACTCAGGCTGAGTTTTGAAGGAACTTCTTTCATAGACATTCAGTGGGAGAGGGAAACTGACAGGAAAAACCAGTACAAGAAATGATGGACTATGTGGCAACAAAATCAAGGAGGCAGAGGAGATGGTTTTGTTCCCAAGGGAAACAGAAATAATGAAGCAACAGAAATGAGTCCTTGGTTCACCAAAGGTGTAAGGGAGGCAAAACTAGGTAACTAGAGAAAATGGAAAAAAGGGATAAACAAAAAAAAAAAACAGAAGACAGAGAAATCAGGAAAATAAAGAGATTGAGCGAAGAGCAAAACGAATATGCACAGATAAGAATGGAGGCTCAATCGGCAATAACGAAAATGACATAGCATCGAAAGTCAAGACTGACCCGAACTGTTGTTAGCAGCCACATCAGGAGAAAACAACAGTCAAAAAAATGGACCAGGAAATCAGACTGAGGAAGGTGAGGGGGATTCACAAGAAACAGAACCGGAGAATTTCCAGGAGCTCAACACAAGATTTAAAAGAAGTATTTACAGTGGAAACCAGTAGACTCCAGGAAATCAGAGCAGGGGTGCCCAGCAAGTGCTGGATGAGGTACATATAACCTAGGAGGAGTGTAAGAAGCTGCTATGCGAACTTGACACCTAAAGGCAGTGGACCAGACATCTCTCTGTGGGTCCTTAAAAGGGAGCAGAGACATTGGTGTACCATTAACGAAGATCTCCAACACATCATTTAAAATGGGCCAACTCCCTGAGGTATGGAAGATGGCAAATGTATCCCCCAATTTTTAAAAACGAGAGACAGACCAATGAGGCAATCAAACTACAGACCTTATCACTAACGTGTATAGTTACAAGGTCGATGGAGAAGATCATCAGGAGAGAGTGGTGGAGCATTGTTTCAGGAGGGAAAATCCTGTGGTCACAAACATATTAGAGTTTTATGACAAGGTGACAGAAGTAAGACAAGGAGAGAGAGGGTGGATTGACTTGTGCAATTTTTTTGACTGCAAGAAGGCCTTCGACACAGTTTCCTCACAAAGGTTGCTGCAAAAGCTAGAGGATAGGCACACATAACAGGAAAGGCACTGCAATGGATAAAGAATACCTACAGGGAGTGCAACAACGTAGTCATGGTACGTGATTGAGGTTCAAAGTGGGCGCCTGTGACAAGCGGGGTTCACAAAGGGGTCAGTCCTAGACCTGTGCTGTTCTTGGTATATGTTAATGACATAACGAAGGATAGACTCAGAAGTGTCCTTGTTATGCGACGATGTGAAGTTAATGAGAAAATCAAATCGGATGAGGATCATACAGGACTACAAAGATGATCTGGACAGCTACAAGCCTGGCTCCTTGAGTTTAACACTCTCCCGCCAAATCAAATTCATGAAGATTGGGAATGGCAAAGAAGACCGCGGACACAATATAGTTTAGATGGTCAAAGTCTCAAACCTCACTCAAGGAAAAAGATCTGGGGGTGAGTATAACACCGAGCATATCTACTGAGGTGCGCATCAATCAGATAACTGCTGGCAGCATACGGGCGCCTGGCAAAAACCCTACGGATAGGCGTTTCGCGAAAACCTCAGTAAGGAGTCGTTCAAGACTCTGTATACCAATTACTCAAGGCCATACTGGAGTATGCAGCACCGTTTGGAATCCACCCTAGTCAAGCACGTCAAGAAATTAGAGAAAGTGCAAAGTTTGGCAACAAGACTAGTCCCAGAGCTACGGGGAATTTGTCCCTACCGAAGAAAGGTTGAGGAAATCGGCCTGACAACACTGAGGCCATGATGTCAGGGTAGTACATGATAACGACATATAAAATACTCTGCCGTAATAGACGAGGTTGACAAAGACGGGATGTTCCATGAGGGATGGGACACGCAGACACAATGTCCACAATTGGGAAGTTGAGACTCAGATGAATCAAAGGGATGTTAGGAAGAATTTCTTCAGTCATAGGGTAGTCAAGCCGTGGAAATAGCGCCTGAGAAAATGAAGTAGTGGAGGCGGGAACCTACATAGTTTTAAGGCGAGGTATGATAAAGCTCATGGATCATTGAGAGAGAGGAACCTTAGTACAATCGTAAGAGCGTGCCAGGAGCTAATGACTCGACCCCTGCCACCACAATTAGGTGAGTAAGGAGCTTGGACACGACCCCTGCAATCTCAACTAGGTGAGTGGCACACATATTACACACACACACACACACACACACAACACACACACACACACAGCACACAACACACACAACAAACAAACGTCACACACACCAACCCAACACACACACACACACACACACACACAAACACAAACAACAAACAACAACACAACACACACACACAAACACACAACATATGCACACATGGGTAATGCTTTATTTACAAGCTAGCAAAGTCAGGGTATTTCTCCAGATGGCTTAATAAACCACTGTGCAAAAAAACTTAGCCATTTCTTGAACACTTCTGAGTGAGTTGTTTCTAAATTCATTAATTTTATCGCACTCCAGTACATAATGACGCAGGGTGTGACAATAGTTCATCTGGCAAAGTTTACATTTCGTTTGGTCTACATCTGGTGGTGGTGATTTAACACCTGCCCAAAGAACTTGTAACCCCAGCCGGAGCCGGGTGGTAGTGACATCCAAGAGTCTGCTTATTTTGTTGTATGCACCATAGACATGTGGCTCCTCCTGCATAATAGAATGATGATAGATGGACTCTGTCAATCTCCCTGAGCGCTGTAAGTCCATAAAATTCATTGAAGTTTCTTTTCAGGTTATTGTTCACCAAACTACTACCTGACAAGCCAAGATTGTAATCTACTCCCTCTTTGAAAGCATAAAGCTTAGCCAATTTATCAGTTCTATCATGCATCTGAAGACAGTATCGAAGGCCTTTTGCAGGTCTAAAGTTACCACACCTATGAGGTTCCGCCCTTTGAACAGTTTCAGTTCTCCATGTAATCCATCATAAAGATAAATAAGGAGGTGTCGTTTGAGGTAAGATCTTCTAAAGCCCGATTGATAGCTATGGAGAATGTTGTTGTCATTAAGGTGCTTAACTACTTGAGAATACACCGCCCTCTCTAGAATTTTAGATATTATACTGAGTATACTAACAGGCCTATAGTTGCTGACATCAGACCTACTATTTTTCCTTGAATATAGGGAGTAACTCTGGCCTCCTTGAACCCCTCCGGTACGGTATTATGGTTGATAGATTTGTGGAGCAATAGGGATTGACAGTTCAGAAGCACCATCTGTTTAGGAACTTAGACGGATATTTCAGGGCCTTGTGCTCTTATTTGGGTTAACCTGCTTAGGTTATTTATTTAATAAAGTCATGATATACAATAATTACTATTGACAACTGTTTGGGTTCCCCTTATTGGTATAGTATGGTTTGAACTTATCATAGTCTGTGTTAAAGTATTTGATGCAGCTGGTAGTTTACTTACTAGTGTGATGCAACAGATTTTTTGATAGGATTAATGCAATTTGCAACCTTAGAAGTTTCGTGACATACCTCATTATCGAATAGTGATACTATGTTTAGACCTATCTACCTGGCTTATGGCTATACGACCAACTTTTTTATAGTTAGTTTGCACAGAGCTTCTGGGGTTATGCTTATAAACTCATCGAATTGTTTGAGCAATAGTGCTTGGCCTTTGCTCCTTTTATAAGTCTCTGTACTCGTTCCTCACCCCTTTGGAATTCATTTAGTGCTGCAATATCCGTCGTTTGGCTTTAAATCGTTTTTAGCAGCTGGTCTCTGCATTTTCATATTATCTTAAATCTCAGTAGTCATCCAGGGTTCAGTTCTTCGTTTAATCCTAACCTCTTTAACTGGTGCAAAATTATCAAAGATGGTATGAACAATGTTTTTGAATTTATTCCCAGGCATCGTTTACTCCGCGCAACTTGTTTATCTCTGTCCAGTCACATTGTGGTAGCCTATTTACCAGTGTTTTTCTTTACTGTATGTTATCTAGTTAGACCTCATTTTTATTGTCCTGTTTAGGCCTATCTTATCCTATTGATTTCCATGGTGCATAAATGATAAATGATCACTAAGACCCTTGTGGGTAATGACGCCTGACTTACTAATGTTCTCAGCGCGGTTTACAAAGAATGTCGTCAATTAGGGTTGCTGAGAACTGGTGGTTTTCCGGGTAGGTGTATTAATTATTGAGTGTAAGATTTAAACCTAGAATTTGCTTTACCTTTGCATACCCCGTTATTTAGCTGCTGAAAAACAGATATTGAAGTCGCCGCCAGATTATTGTCCCGCAATTTGTTTCAAGTCCGGACAATACTCTGGAATAAGTCTTCTAAGAACTGGTCCTGGTTAGGAGGGCGTGTAGCTAGTTCTCCTAAGATGGGGTTTGGTCTTGGGAACAGCACTTCAAACCATAGAATCTCCAGTTATAATTGTTTATTTAAATCAGGTCTTTGTAGTTGTAAGCTAAGTCATTTCTATGTAGGCACATACTCCCAACCGACCCTTTCTGTTCTATCTAAGCATTTTAATTGTAACCTTCTATTTGACCTCGTCGTCAGTCACCGTATCATACCACCAGGATTCAGAGATGGTATAACTGCCCGCCCTAATTTTGTTTAGCTAGAATCCTAATCTTCTTTAGGAAGAAATGATCTTGCGTTGACTGAATAAAGTGAGGCCTGTTTTTCTAAAACAATTATATAACAATATAAGGCATGGGTCATTTGATATAAAATTTAGGAAAATCAATGTCATCATTGCTAAAAGGTAACTGTGTGCCGGAGTGCATTTGTTACACACAAATGAATTCTGGCACCGTTACTATAATTGTACATACCTCCATCATGCACCCACTCCCTTACACAATTTACATAAGGTGCCTTTTCTGTTTTACATGCGTACTTTATACAGTTGTAAATGCACCTGTTTGGTAGTGTTTTGAGATAATAGATGCTGTATTGTCCCTCACATTGACTTATGTAAGCAATACATATGGAGTTAAGGTTATCATCCTAGCTACTAGAACGTCTTTATCACTGTCATTTATCTCTGTTTTGCCTCTGCACAATAGTTTGAGGTCCGAGAATTAATTTGGATATCACCACTTAAGAGTGCTACGAATAAGAGTCTGTGTGCACTGTTTTTGGTTGGGTATGCGTGTTCCATACCTTGCGGGCGATAGTGACATTTACTTTTCTTTCTGGTAGGATGGCAACTGTTGGGCGTTACTGTCCAGGGCACTGTACCGCTAATCACCTTTTCCAGCCCCCATGACTGATTTCATATCTTCATGGAATTGAAGAAGAAAGAATAAATATAATTTGGCAGCCAGTAACCCCCTAAATGCCTGCCATTTTCACTCTTCGCTCTTTTACTCATATACAATAATAATTTATTTCTCTTTTCCAGTCCTATTACACTTAGTATCCTGCTTTAGCAACCACCCACTGAATTACTAGTAAATTTTTTCTTCTTCAAAACCCTCTTCACTGCTCACTTTTTCCCTTAACTACACAAACCCCTTTCATTAACCCCTTATCACACACTCCCCTTATCCACCTCACTTCACATTCCTGCTGACCAATATTAACTTCTATAACTCCTTTCGCATTCTGGTAGACCAGAAAGGTTTAATCAATGTTTTTATCCATCCAAATCCCCCTCAATACCATTTATCGGGGGTCGTGTGGTGTTGTTGACATCTCCTGAACCTTGATTGGCTGAACTCAGCCAATTTAAAACACTGAGGAATAAACGCCACCTACAACCTGACCTTCCTTGAGTTTATTTTTATAGATTATATTTGGGCGTTTTCTATGCTATGATTCTCGTCACTGGTACACTGGTCAGCTGAAATATAGCGCTACTATAAAATTAACCTTTGACTGTTTTTAACTATTCACATTCTTTCTCACGACTTTGGCACTGAGGGATTCCGACCTATACCTTGGAGTTTTGTACTGTTGATTTGACGATGTCTCCTGTGTTTCCCTCTCGTTCAGCACTGGTAGCAGGTGATTATGATGGTGTGGTACAGATATGATCTACTGTTCAACGATAGAACGTCAGTAAAGTATGAGAATTTCACATTTCCTAGTTTGTACGTCTAGCAGTAGCTGGGTTTTGGGATGCCGGTCATCCATGTTTAAATGCTCAATTCTTTTCCACTCGTTTGGCACTGAGGAAAAAAGTCCTACAACGCTGTACAATCCCTTGGAGTTTTGTTGATCATTTTCTGGCCATGTTGTCCTTCCCGTTGAACACTGGTGCAGTTGATATGGAGGTCATTTATTTCATTGTAGTGGCAAAGCGTCCTGCCTGTCTGGTTCACGTCGGCAGCAGGTTATGGAATACTTGAAATGCCGATCCTCTTTTGGTCATATTAGTCCATTTACGTTGTCGTCACCGTCAGTTTTTATGTCACTATAGGTTCCTTGCATGTTGTTGCATGTTGTTGCATGTGTGGTAGGTAAGTTTGGGGTGCCAGGTGTAAATGATAATGGGAGCCCTTTGATTGAACTTTGTATAAAAAGAGGTTCAGTTATAGAGTGATTCGTATTTTAAGAAAAGTAGGATAAATAAGTAATACAAGAATATGAGATGTAAGGCATAATAAAGTAGTTTGTTGTAACCTATGTATTGGTAGATAAAAGACTGTTGAGTAGACTTCAGGATGTATGTTTATAGAGGGGCCACAGATATATCAGATCACTTTCTAGTTTTAGCAACAGTGAGAGTAAAAAGGTAAATAGGATACAATGGAAAATAGAAGCAGCAATAAGAAAGAGTTTGAAGGTGTAATGAAATAAAAATGAGGCAGTTAAGGATATAAACAACTATTGGAGGATAGATTCGCTAGGGAGTAGTATAGACAATGGGGTCCGAGTTTTATGGGGTATGTTTTTAAGAATGTAGTGTTAGAGTGTTTTCATGCAAAGTTTGTGAGTTACAGGAAAGTGGGTGTGGGAGGGAAGATGAACGATGGTGAATGATGATGTAAAGAGAGTATTAAGGAGAAAAAGTTAACAGAATAAGGTTTTTTACAAAGATAGAAGTGATGCAAGGAGGGAAAGTATATTAAGAGAAAGAAGAGAGTGTGAAGAGAGTTGTGAGAAGCAATGGAAAATGAGAGCAAATGAGAGAGGTGGGTGAGATGTTATCAACAAATTAGTTGAAAATAAGTAACAGTTTTGGAGTGATGATAAATAAGTTGAGGAAGCCTAGAGAACAAATGGAATGACAGTTAAAACTAGGAGAGGAGAGCTATTAAATGGAGTTAAGGAGTATTGGTAAGATGGAGGGAATATTTTGAGGAGTTTGTAAAATGCTGATGAAGATAGGGAAGCTTGTTGATTTCGTGTAAACGGCAAGGATGAATAACAATCTTGTATTAAAGTGAGGAAGAGCCAGTTGGAGTGTGGTGGAAGGTTCGTGAGCAGTGGAGTAGAATGAAAGGGGGTAAGGCAGCTGGAATGATGGGGATAAGAGATAGAAATGTTAAAAATCAGGAGGAGATATAGCTTTGGATAGTTAGTGCTATTAATTAATAAATGTATGGGGGGGGGGGGGGGAAGAGGGTAAGGAATCCTAGGGAATGCAGATAGCAATGCATAGATCCTTTGATAAAGTGCAAAGATCGAGGATAAAAGAGAGTTCAAAATTTATAGAGGAATAAACGTCTGTTTGAGTACTCACCTATTTGTGGTTGCAGGTTCGAGTCACAGGCTCCTGGCCGCCGGTAATGTGTCATAGTAGAGTAATTATGAAGAGAGATTAAGAGTAAGACAGTAGAGTAATTAGCAGAGGGAACGGTGAGGCTTTAGAAAGTTAGGGGGTGTGTAAGACCAAGTGTTTACAGTTAAACGATATAAGTGAACCGTATTTAGATCAGTGTAAAGAGGTTTTTGTGGCATTTAGGATTTGGAAAGGCATATGAACAGGGTAGAATAGGGGGGCAAATGTGGCCAATGTTGCAGGGTATATGGTAATTGGAGGTAGTTACTGAAAGCAGGTGAAGAGTTATACGAGGATAAGTGAGGCTCAGGGTTAGAGTATGAAGGAGATGGGAGCATGTATTTCCCATATAAATAGGGACATTTAGACAAGGATGTGTGATGTCACATGTGGTTGTTCAATATATTTATATAGATGGGGTTGTAAGAGAAGTGAATGCTATGGGTCCTTGGAAGAAGTGTGGAGTTTAAGAGATAAATAATCAAACACAAAGTGGGAGTTCTCAGCTTGCTCTTTTTGCTTGATGACACTGTGGTTTTTAGGAGATTCTGAAGAGAAGATTGCAGAGGTTGATGGATGAAATTGGGTAGGGTATGGAAAAAGAAAATTAAAAGTGATATAGGAAAGAGTAAGGTTATGAGACAACAAAAAACATTAGGTGACAAAGACTAATATCAGAATTAGATGGAGAGAGTAAATGGAGGAGGGTGAATGTATTCAGATATTTACTAGGTGGACTGTCAGCAAAGGGTCTGTGAAGGATGAGGTGAATCACAGAACTGAATGAGGGGAAAAGGATGAGGGTGCACTTAGGAGTCTGTGGAGACAAAGAACTTTGTCCCGTGGGAACAGAAGAGGGTAAGTATGAAAGTATGTTATACCAACACTCTTGTATGGGTGTGAAATCATGGTGATGAATGTTACAACGAGGAAAAGGCTGAGGCATTAGAAATGTCATGTCTGAGAGCAAATGTGTGGTGTTAATATAATGCAAAGAATTTTGTAGTTTGGAAATTGGGTGAGGTAGGGAGGTGCGGGATTACCAAAACTGTTGTCGCAGAGGGCCATGAGGAAGGGTTGTTGAGGTGGTTTGGACATGTAAGAGAAATGGAACAAAGCAGAATGACTTCAATAGTGTATAAATCTGTAGTGGAGGGAAGGCTGGGTAGTGGTCGGCCTATGAAGGGTTGGAGGGAGGGGTAAAGGAAGGTTTTTGGTGCTAGGGCTTGCTTCGCAGCAAGCAAGCGTGAGCGTATTTGATAGAAGTGAATGGAGACAAATGGTTTTCAATACTTGACGTGCTGTTGAGGTGTGAGCCCAGTAACATTCGTGAAGGGATTCAGGAAACCAGGCAGGCCGGACTTGAGTCCTGGAGACGGGAAGTACAGTGTGTGCACTCTGAAGGAGGGGTGTTAATGTTTGCAATTTTATAACTGTAGTGTGAAGCACCCTCTGGCAAGACAGTGATGGAGTGAATGTATAGATGAAAGTTTTTCTTTTTTGAGAGCCACCCTGCCTTGGTGGAATCGGCCGAGTGTGTTAAATATATTATAAAATATATATAAATATATATATATATATAATATATATAAATAATATATTAATGATATATATATATATAAATATATATATAACCTTAATATATATATATATATATATAAAGGTATATAAATCTATAAAAATAATAAATATAAATATCAATAATACAGGATATGTATAATCTGTGTAGAGTAACGACAGTCTGAAACGTTCAAAATGAACTGTTCAAGCACAACCTAACATAGTAATACTAGAAATCAAATCTTATACAATGGATATTGAAAACATATCAAAGTGTGTTAATTAATATAGAGCAAACAGACAGGAGTCAGTCATTGCCATAAAAAAATATTCACTTTAATTGATCTGGTTTAACCAAGAATTATTTTCATACAAGACTCCACAGTGGTGGCCGTCACCAAAATCTTGAGAAAAACTAGCCTGCCTACGAGCAATTAGTTAGAGCTATTAATATTACCGTGTGGATCATAGGAGCCGGCGGATTGGTCTAACAGAATGCCCTCTTTTTGGGAACTATACAATTTAGAGGTTAGTATAATCGTCTTCCAGTCTGTCAGTGTACAAAGTCCTTCAAATTATGTCGTTGTCAGTGTAAACAAACAGGGTGCTTGATTCATTTGTGACTGCCAAGTATAACATGGTTTTGTTTTTTAATTCAACCTGATAAATACATTATATTCTATGCTTCCACAGAGTGTTCGTTTACTGGGAAATACAATAAGTAAAGGATTAGAATCTTGGCATGAGATGCTTACCCAATGGTAACTTTGATCCCTGCAGTGGCTTCGACAACCACTGCTTCTGCTACGATCTCTCTACCAGCAGTGTTCAATCAGGACCCTTCAGTATCGACATGCTTATATTTATGTCATGCTGTAAGTAATGACTATAGTTTTGTAAAAGATAGATATTATAATATATATATATATATATATATATATATATATATATATATATATATATATATATATATATATATATTATATATATATATATATCACCGAGGCAGGGTTACCTGGAGTTTACCTGGAGAAGGTTTCGGGGGTCAACGCCCCCGCGGCCCGGTCTGACACCAGGCCTCATGGTGGATCAGGGTCTGATCAACCAAGCTGTTACTGCTGGCCTCGGTTGGTCAGGTACTGACTTCAGGTACCTCTCTAGTGCCTTCTTCAAGACAGCCAGAGGTCTATTGTTAATCCCCCTTATGTATGCTGGGCGACAACTGAGCAATCTTGGGGCCCGACACTTATTGTGTGGCCGAAAAAAAAGAAAAAAAAATTTCATCATTCAACACTTTCACCATCACTCATACATAATCACTGTCTTTGCAGAGAAGCTCAGATACGACAGCTTAGACGTTCCTCCAAACTGCCAAAATCCCAAACCCCTCCATTAAAGCACAGGCATTGTACTTCCCATTTCCAGAACTCAAGTCCGGCTAACCGGTTTCCCTGAATCTCTTCAAAAAATATTACCCTGCTCACACTCCATCAGCTAGTCAGGCCCCTAAAGCCATTCGTCTCCATTCACTCCTATCTACCATGCTCACACTCGCCTCCTGGAAGTCCAAGCCCCTCACTAACAAAAGCTCCTTTACCCCCTCCCTCCAACCTTTTCGAGGACGACCCCTACCCACCTTCCTTCCCTCCAAGTCATTCTACTTTGTTCCATTCTCTCTAAATGACCAAACCACCTCAACAACCCTTCTTCAGCCCTCTGATTAATACTTTTCGTAACTCCACACCTTTTCCTAATTTGCACACTATGAATTCTTTGCACAATATTTACACAACACATTTCCCTTAGACATGACATATCCACTGCCTCCAGCCACCTTCTCACTGCAGTATTTACAACCCAAGCTTCACACCCATATAAGAGTGATGGTACCACTATTCTCTTGTACATTCGCTTCTTTGCCTCTATAGACAACGTTTTTTTGTCTCCAGTCACTTTTTTCCTTCATCAGTTCTTTGGTTACCCTCATCCTTCATAAACCCATCCACTGAGAAGTGTTACAGAGCACTGTAAAAAAAAATATAAACTAACGCTCAATATATAATATTTTCCGTGTAATATACGGAAAGGGGACGTGTATTATTCCCTGAAAGTGAACGTATTTTAATCCTGTTAGGCAGTAGCCAGGACAGCAGCAGGTGAGAGGTGTGTTTAATTCAGTACCAGACTGGTGGTCATGGGGTGAAGTCATATGTTTGGGTGGTAACGTGAGTAGGTAATTTTCTTAAGTTTTTAAGTGTATACTATAGGTTAGTTAGTGTTTGTGTTTAAGTGCTCTCATGTTTATTTGTAAAGCCATAGTATGCAGGGGCCTGTGTTTTGGAGCGTATTTAACGTTTCCACTGTAGGCTAAGTAGCCTGCAGAAAGGTGGGGGGTGTCATGGAGCCTCCCTGTTAATGTTTATTTTGTTTAACTCATTAGCAGCAGTGTGCTAGTGAGCTGATGTGAACTGAAGTATGGTTTTTTTTGGAGTAGATTACAAGTTTTATGTAAGTTAGTATTATATTAAATATATTAATATATATTATATTAATATTAATGCTTAATTTGTATGAGTACATGCTGGCTCAAGGTTTGCTGTGTTTTCATAGTAATTTTATAACCCCTAGACAGCAGTGTCAGCAGCCTCTAGGAGCCAGCAACATTTTATTTAAGTTACGACATCAAATTCGTAGCACAAGTCAGTAGGGGATTTTGTGCCAAGCTGATGTATTTTTTTGAGCGGAGGCTCCTCCCCCCTCCAAAATTTTGAGTGGGCCCTGCCCCCCTTTTCGGGGGACCCCATTTTTCTTATATACTTTTCTTTTGCTCCGCTCCCCGTGGCGCCCCCACAGCACACCCCCGCTGAGCCTGAGAGTGCCGCCATCTATTCTTCCATATATGTATTTTTCTGGAAGTGCTGCCAACTTTTTCTCTTTTTTTATTTTTTTATTTTTCGAGAATTATTATTATTATAACCAAAAAGAAGCGCTAAGCCACAAGGGCTATACAGCGCTGCAGGGTAGGGAAGGAAGCGAGGGTATTGGATGGCAGAAGGGAGGAGGGATGATCAGCAGGTTACAGAAAACAGCAGGGCAGGGGATAGTACTGGGGTAGAGGGTAGCAAGAGATTAAAGTAGAAAGGGCTGAAGGTATCAGAATTTGTGAAGTAAGTCAGTTGTTGTCAAAAAGTCAATGAGAGAGTCCAGATGAAAGGTGGGTCCATCAGCGAGAAGGGAAGGTAAAGAGAGAGCAGCGGAGCGAAGACGACGACAGAGGTAAATTCTGCGTGCTCGTTGATAAAGTGGGCAGTCCAAAGAATGTGGCTGACTGATAATGGAGCTTGGCAATTTCACAGAGGAGAGAAAGCGCTCTCCCTGAGATATCCGA